>JBBGZY010001829.1:0-407500 GCA_037952925.1 Lithobates clamitans
GGGTGTCTCCCGCTGTGTCATGCAGTCTGTTCTGCGGCCATCCAACGTAACAAAGCCCCGCCTCTTCCTCCTCCGTGATAGACGGAACATTGATACAGTTTCCCAGCATTGTATCAGTGTTTCGTCTATAACGGACAAGGAGGAGGCGGGGCTTTGTTACAATGGACGGCCGCCGAACAGACTGCATGACACAGCGGGAGACACCCACTGTTTTATTTGTCAAAGGTACAGCTGCAGATGGGCACAGTGAGGCTGCACCCTCACTCGAGACCCTCAGTCGAGTATAAGCCATGGGGGGGGGCTTTTTCAGCATACAAAATGTGCTGAAAAAGTTGGCTTATACTCGAGTATATACGGTATTTTATACATACTGCGATTCTGTCCTTGCAAATATGCTGCAGAAATCTTCCTCCACTGAGCCTGGCTGCAGCCATTTTAACTGTGGGCAGCTGAAGCTGCTGCCTGTTCACTTCCTGGATTTACACACACCTCCAGCTCTGCAGCTCTCATTGGCCCTCTTATGACGAGAGAGAGAGAGAGAGAGAATGAGAGAGAGAGAATGAGAGAGAGAGAATGAGAGAGAGAGAGAGAGAGAGAATGAGAGAGAGAGAGAGAGAATGAGAGAGAGAGAGAGAGAGAGAGAGAGAGAGAGAGAGAGAGAGAGAGAGAATGAGAGAGAGAATGAGAGAGAGAATGAGAGAGAGAATGAGAGAGAGAATGAGAGAGAGAATGAGAGAGAGAGAGAGAGAATGAGAGAGAGAGAGAGAGAGAGGAGAGAGAGAGAGAGAGAGAGAGAGAGAGAGATACTTCTGGTAAGATACTGCCAAAGGGAAATCCCTGTCTAAAAGAGATGCAGACCCTGCCGCTTACCTTATTAGTACCCTGCAGGTGCAGCGGCTGATTGAGAATGATTAAGCCACTCCCATGCAGATTCACTCTGCACATGGGACACAGACAAAACAGCTGTTTGTCCAGAATAACAAAAAAAAAAAGGTAGAAATCTGCAGAAAGAGAAAGAAAGAGAGAGAAAAAGAGAAAAAGAGATTCTGTCCCTGTGAAACGATTTCTGGTTGTTGTTGTTTTTTTTTTTATTGACTTTTTATTAAGAAAGTTTCTTACATACATTTTTTTCATAAACATTTTGACCTTTACAAACCTTGGCTGCAATACAAAAGCACAGAAAAGACAAAAAAAAAAAAAAAATACAAAATGCACAACAAAAATTGCTTCCAGTTAAAGTGATATTAAAGCTTGGGTCCCCAGAGTTCTCCCTTACAGCCGAGTTCTCCCTTACATCAGAGTCTGCAGAGTCCCCCCTTAGAGTGAAAGGGAATTCTTCGAGTTCAGATGTAAAAGGGGAGCTCTGTGGACTCTGACGTAAAAGGGGGACTCTTGTTATTAACTTCATATGATTAGGAATGTTATTTAATAGCAAAATATATGTATAGTTTATACTATAAAAAAAAATTGCTGTGCTAAAAAGTGTTCGGGTGTGACCTAAAGGAAAGTGGCAACCCTAGCGTGCTCGCTCCCCACCCGCTGCTCTATGCATCCATAAGACACAGAGACGCGGCTTCGGCTTGTCCCCCCCCCCCCACTCTCTCCTTATTGGCTCACTGGCTGTGATTGACAGCAGTGGGAGCCGATGGGTGTCCACTGCTGTCTCAGCCAATGAGAAGAGGCAGTGCGGGGACAGCCGAGTCTCTCGTGCACGTCGCTGGATTGAGAGGGGGGGGGCTCAGGTGAGTATTAGAGGGGCTGTTGAGGGAGCGGCCCACAGAAGGTTTTTTAACTTCATGCATGTGCATGAAGGTAAAAAAAAAAAAATTAAAAAATCAGCCTTTACAACCACTTTAATGCAGCGGTCTTTGTTGACATAAGGGGATCACAGCAAACACTTACAAGTAGGAAGCTCCATTTGGGACAAAACGCGTATAGGAGTGGTCCCTGCTGATGATGCCATCACTTTGCCTATTTAAAGGAAGGCGGGAGTGTTTACACGTGTAATGCCTGTTTCTACCTTTACATGTGAGTGTTTTTTTTTTATTTTTAAGTGTTTTTTTTTTATGTGCGTTTTTTTTTTTTTTTTTATGTGAGTGTTTTTATCCCTTTGGTTTGACTAAAAAGTTTATACAGTGAGCACTATTAGTTGCTTTTTGTCATTTTATGCCATTCTTATGCCATGCTGTGGCTTGCAGAGGATGTTGGTGGCTATGGCTGAAGGAAGATTGGAATGATGTAAACATTTTGGAAAAGCTTTTTTTGACCTCTGAGGTCCAGTACAGAGTTGAGCGGACTCACGTACCACGGGGTGGAGCGCACATCATGTGTTTTGTGAAACAGGGGCAACACGTTCATAGACGAATGTTGGCACCATTCAAGATTGAAGATTTTTGCTGGACTGTTTCTTTATTGACCTAACTATATGATGTGTTCGGACTTTTATCACATCTTCCTCTGTCACATGTACAAGTTTTGTGACAGTAATTTTGATTTGAGCACCAGATTTAGCAGTTTTGGGTAGCACTACACTATTTTAGTCATTAAAGAGGAACTGTAGTCTGTTCACATAATTTGTAATAAAAACATCTTTGCCATTCTCAAGCTTCCCTCCAACCACTTTGCATATTACCCTATATACTCAAGTATAAGCCGACCCGAATATAAGCAGAGGCACCTAATTTTACCACAAAAAAACTAGGAAAACTTATTGACTCGAGTATAAGCCTAGGGTGGGAAATGCTGCAGCTATTGGGTAAACAATGCCCATCTGCAGCCTCACTGTGCCCATTTGCAGCCTCACTGTGCCCATCTGTATCATCAGTGCCCATCTGCAGCCTCACTGTGCCCATTTGCAGCCTCACTGTGCAGATGGGCACAATGCAGCTGTACCTTTGATAACCAAAACAGCGGGTGTCTCCCGCTGTGTCATGCAGTCTGTTCTGCGGCCATCCAACGTAACAAAGCCCCGCCTCTTCCTCCTCCGTGATAGACGGAACATTGATACAGTTTCCCAGCATTGTATCAGTGTTTCGTCTATAAACGGACAAGGAGGAGGCGGGGCTTTGTTACAATGGACGGCCGCCGAACAGACTGCATGACACAGCGGGAGACACCCACTGTTTTATTTGTCAAAGGTACAGCTGCAGATGGGCACAGTGAGGCTGCACCCTCACTCGAGACCCTCAGTCGAGTATAAGCCATGGGGGGGGGCTTTTTCAGCATACAAAATGTGCTGAAAAAGTTGGCTTATACTCGAGTATATACGGTATTTTATACATACTGCGATTCTGTCCTTGCCAAATATGCTGCAGAAATCTTCCTCCACTGAGCCTGGCTGCAGCCATTTTAACTGTGGGCAGCTGAAGCTGCTGCCTGTTCACTTCCTGGATTTACACACACCTCCAGCTCTGCAGCTCTCATTGGCCCTCTTATGACGAGAGAGAGAGAGAGAGAGAATGAGAGAGAGAGAATGAGAGAGAGAGAATGAGAGAGAGAGAGAGAGAGAGAATGAGAGAGAGAGAGAGAGAATGAGAGAGAGAGAGAGAGAGAGGAGAGAGAGAGAGAGAGAGAGAGAGAGAGAGAGAGAGAGAGAATGAGAGAGAGAATGAGAGAGAGAATGAGAGAGAGAGAGAGAGAGAATGAGAGAGAGAGAGAGAGAGAGAGAGAGAGAGAGAGAGAGAGAGAGAGAGAGAGAGAGAGAGAGATACTTCTGGTAAGATACTGCCAAAGGGAAATCCCTGTCTAAAAGAGATGCAGACCCTGCCGCTTACCTTATTAGTACCCTGCAGGTGCAGCGGCTGATTGAGAATGATTAAGCCACTCCCATGCAGATTCACTCTGCACATGGGACACAGACAAAACAGCTGTTTGTCCAGAATAACAAAAAAAAAAAGGTAGAAATCTGCAGAAAGAGAAAGAAAGAGAGAGAAAAAGAGAAAAAGAGATTCTGTCCCTGTGAAACGATTTCTGGTTGTTGTTGTTTTTTTTTTTATTGACTTTTTATTAAGAAAGTTTCTTACATACATTTTTTTCATAAACATTTTGACCTTTACAAACCTTGGCTGCAATACAAAAGCACAGAAAAAGACAAAAAAAAAAAAAAAATACAAAATGCACAACAAAAATTGCTTCCAGTTAAAGTGATATTAAAGCTTGGGTCCCCAGAGTTCTCCCTTACAGCCGAGTTCTCCCTTACATCAGAGTCTGCAGAGTCCCCCCTTAGAGTGAAAGGGAATTCTTCGAGTTCAGATGTAAAAGGGGAGCTCTGTGGACTCTGACGTAAAAGGGGGACTCTTGTTATTAACTTCATATGATTAGGAATGTTATTTAATAGCAAAATATATGTATAGTTTATACTATAAAAAAAAATTGCTGTGCTAAAAAGTGTTCGGGTGTGACCTAAAGGAAAGTGGCAACCCTAGCGTGCTCGCTCCCCACCCGCTGCTCTATGCATCCATAAGACACAGAGACGCGGCTTCGGCTTGTCCCCCCCCCCCCACTCTCTCCTTATTGGCTCACTGGCTGTGATTGACAGCAGTGGGAGCCGATGGGTGTCCACTGCTGTCTCAGCCAATGAGAAGAGGCAGTGCGGGGACAGCCGAGTCTCTCGTGCACGTCGCTGGATTGAGAGGGGGGGGGGCTCAGGTGAGTATTAGAGGGGCTGTTGAGGGAGCGGCCCACAGAAGGTTTTTAACTTCATGCATGTGCATGAAGGTAAAAAAAAAAAAATTAAAAAAATCAGCCTTTACAACCACTTTAATGCAGCGGTCTTTGTTGACATAAGGGGATCACAGCAAACACTTACAAGTAGGAAGCTCCATTTGGGACAAAACGCGTATAGGAGTGGTCCCTGCTGATGATGCCATCACTTTGCCTATTTAAGGAAGGCGGGAGTGTTTACACGTGTAATGCCTGTTTCTACCTTTACATGTGAGTGTTTTTTTTTATTTTTAAGTGTTTTTTTTTTATGTGCGTTTTTTTTTTTTTTTTTTTTTATGTGAGTGTTTTTATCCCTTTGGTTTGACTAAAAAGTTTATACAGTGAGCACTATTAGTTGCTTTTTGTCATTTTATGCCATTCTTATGCCATGCTGTGGCTTGCAGAGGATGTTGGTGGCTATGGCTGAAGGAAGATTGGAATGATGTAAACATTTTGGAAAAGCTTTTTTGACCTCTGAGGTCCAGTACAGAGTTGAGCGGACTCACGTACCACGGGGTGGAGCGCACATCATGTGTTTTGTGAAACAGGGGCAACACGTTCATAGACGAATGTTGGCACCATTCAAGATTGAAGATTTTTGCTGGACTGTTTCTTTATTGACCTAACTATATGATGTGTTCGGACTTTTATCACATCTTCCTCTGTCACATGTACAAGTTTTGTGACAGTAATTTTGATTTGAGCACCAGATTTAGCAGTTTTGGGTAGCACTACACTATTTTAGTCATTAAAGAGGAACTGTAGTCTGTTCACATAATTTGTAATAAAAACATCTTTGCCATTCTCAAGCTTCCCTCCAACCACTTTGCATATTACCCTATATACTCAAGTATAAGCCGACCCGAATATAAGCAGAGGCACCTAATTTTACCACAAAAAAACTAGGAAAACTTATTGACTCGAGTATAAGCCTAGGGTGGGAAATGCTGCAGCTATTGGGTAAACAATGCCCATCTGCAGCCTCACTGTGCCCATTTGCAGCCTCACTGTGCCCATCTGTATCATCAGTGCCCATCTGCAGCCTCACTGTGCCATTTGCAGCCTCACTGTGCAGATGGGCACAATGCAGCTGTACCTTTGATAACCAAAACAGCGGGTGTCTCCCGCTGTGTCATGCAGTCTGTTCTGCGGCCATCCAACGTAACAAAGCCCCGCCTCTTCCTCCTCCGTGATAGACGGAACATTGATACAGTTTCCCAGCATTGTATCAGTGTTTCGTCTATAACGGACAAGGAGGAGGCGGGGCTTTGTTACAATGGACGGCCGCCGAACAGACTGCATGACACAGCGGGAGACACCCACTGTTTTATTTGTCAAAGGTACAGCTGCAGATGGGCACAGTGAGGCTGCACCCTCACTCGAGACCCTCAGTCGAGTATAAGCCATGGGGGGGGGCTTTTTCAGCATACAAAATGTGCTGAAAAAGTTGGCTTATACTCGAGTATATACGGTATTTTATACATACTGCGATTCTGTCCTTGCCAAATATGCTGCAGAAATCTTCCTCCACTGAGCCTGGCTGCAGCCATTTTAACTGTGGGCAGCTGAAGCTGCTGCCTGTTCACTTCCTGGATTTACACACACCTCCAGCTCTGCAGCTCTCATTGGCCCTCTTATGACGAGAGAGAGAGAGAGAGAGAATGAGAGAGAGAGAATGAGAGAGAGAGAATGAGAGAGAGAGAGAGAATGAGAGAGAGAGAGAGAGAGAGAGAGAGAGAGAGAGAGAGAGAGAGAGAGAGAGAGAGAGAGAGAGAGAGAGAGAGAGAATGAGAGAGAGAATGAGAGAGAGAATGAGAGAGAGAGAGAGAGAGAGAGAGAGAGAGAGAGAGAGAGAGAGAGAGAGAGAGAGAGAGAGAGAGAGAGAGAGAGAGAGAGAGATACTTCTGGTAAGATACTGCCAAAGGGAAATCCCTGTCTAAAAGAGATGCAGACCCTGCCGCTTACCTTATTAGTACCCTGCAGGTGCAGCGGCTGATTGAGAATGATTAAGCCACTCCCATGCAGATTCACTCTGCACATGGGACACAGACAAAACAGCTGTTTGTCCAGAATAACAAAAAAAAAAAGGTAGAAATCTGCAGAAAGAGAAAGAAAGAGAGAGAAAAAGAGAAAAAGAGAAAGAAAGAGAGAGAGAGAGATCTGTGCATGATGTTATAAGTCTAGACTGACCAGACAAGAAACAGGAAGTGGGCTGTATAAGTGATTTACTGGCAGAAAAAAAATGGTTTTACTATCCAATGTTAAAACAATAACGAGGGCAGAAGAAAAGATAAAAAAAAAAAAAGACCGAAGTTCCGGTTTAAGTAAGCATATGTACCACAAACTCAATAACTCATGCTGGCAGACTCCATAAAAAGAAACCAAAACAAAGGAGTTCAGAGACGAAGTTCTTTGTATTAAATTGGAATGACACAGGGAAATATGAACACGCCAACTGAAATGTATTTAATACTTTGTACAAAATCCTGTGTTGGTAATGACAACTTCAAGACGCCTCCTGTATGGAGAAACTAGTCGCATGCGTTGCTCAGGTGTGATTTTGGCCCATTCTTCCACACTGTCTTCAAATCTTGAAGGTTCCAAGGACCTCTTCTATGAACTCTGATCTTTAGTTCCTTCCACAGATTTTCTATTGGATTCAAGTCAGGTGATTGGCTGGACCATACTAGCAGCTTTATTTTCTTTCTTTGAAACCAACTGAGAGTTTCCTTGGCTCTGTTTTTGGGATCCTTGTCTTGCTGAAATGTCCGCCCTCGTTTCATCTTCATCATCCTGGTAGATGGCAATGGATTTTTATCAGGAATTATATATTTTTCCATTCATCCTTCCTTCAATATGAAGATTGCCAGTACTGTATGCTGAAAAACAGCCCCGCCCCCATCATGATGTTCTCACCTCAAAACCTCACTGTTGGTATGGGGGGTGTTTTTGGGGTGATGTGCCATGTGACCTCCAAAACATGGTGTGTATTATGGCATCGAAAGAGTTCAGTTTTGGTCTCATCTGACCAGACTATATTCTCCCCGTATTTCACAGACTTGTCTAAATGTTGTGCAGCAAACTTTAAATGAGCTTCAACATGCTTTTTCTTCAGCAGTGGAGTCTTGCGTGGTGAGCGTGCATACAGGCCATGGCGGGTGAGTGCATTACTTATTGTTTTCTTTGAAACAATTGTACCTGATAATTCCAGGTCTATCTGAAGCTCTCCACAAGTGGTCCTTGGCTCTTGGACAACTCTTCTGATAATTCTTTTCACTCCTCTGTCAGAAATCTTGCGAGGAGCGCCTGGTCGTGGCCGGTTTATGGTGAAATTATGTTTTTTTCCACTTCTGGATTATGGCCCCAACAGTGCTCACTGGAACATTCAGAACTTTAGAAATCCTTCTGTAACCAGTGCCATCAGTATGTTTTGCAAAAATAAGGTTGTGAAGGTCTTGAGAGAGCTCTTTGCTTTTACCCATCAGGAGAGGTTTCTTGTGCGACACCTTTTTATAGGCCATCAGTTGAGACTGAACCAGTTGATACTAATTTGTACTGACAAGGGGCGGGATTGCTTTCTTATTACTGATAGATTTCAGCTGGTGTCTTGGCTTTCCATTCCTTTTTTGCACCTCCCTTTCTTCTTGTGTTCAATACTTTTTCCCTGTGTCATTCCATTTTATTACACAGAACTTCTTTTCTGAACGTATTTGTTTTGGTGTCTTTGTATGTATGGATTGCAGGGGTTGTTGCCGACATGCGGTGAAAATGTCATGTCAATAGCACCTTTAGAAACATATTTACCTAGAAATATGCTGTTCAGTACTTATTTTACCCCCTGTATATAAGCAAACACATTTCACAATCATAGGCGTATTCTTGTGAAATAAGCGAAAGCACCCAAGTCATCGTCATTCATTAATTATGAAATACTGAATAGTGGAACTACCTGGGGCCATGTGACTAAAAGGAAATTGCATTTCTTATCCACTGGAAAGTAAAGGCATTAGTACAGCTATCAAAAACTTTGCCAGTCAGTGTGAGATATGAGGCGACTGCGCGATGTTCAGGTGACATTCCATGAGGTGAGTTTTTGAATGATAAATGGGCAGAATTCCTGCTAGTGGGCTGTGTAACGATATAAAGAACATCTACATTTATAATCCTGGATGCTGCTGTGCTATGTTAAAGTATAACTAAAAGGCAAAACTTTTTCCCCTTTTGGATAGTACAGGGAGGGTTAGAACACCTGTCCATATTGCTTTTAGGTACAGTGCCTTGAAAAGTATTCATACCCCTTGAAATTTTCCACATTTTGTCATGTTACAACCAAAAAAACGTAAATGTATTGGGATTTTATGTGATAGACCAACACAAAGTGGCACATAATTGTGAAGTGGAAGGAAAATGATAAATGGTTTTCAAAATGTTTTACAAATAAATATGTGAAGTGTGGGGGGGTACATTTGTATGGCGCCCCCCGGAGTCAATACTTTGTAGAACCGCCTTTCACTGCAATTACAGCTGCAAGTCTTTTTGGGGATATCTCTATCAGCTTTGCACATCTAGAGAGGGACATTTTTGCCCATTATTCTCTGCAAAATATCTCAAGCTCTGTCAGATTGGATGGAGAACATCTGATCAGCAATATTCAATTCTTGCCACAGATTCTCAATGTGATTTAGGTCTGGACTGTGACTGGGCCATTCTAACACATGAATATGCTTTGATCTAAACCATTCCATTGTAGCTCTGGCTGTATGTTTAGGGTCGTTGTCCTGCTGGAAGGTGAACCTCCACCCCAGTCTCAAGTCTTTTGCATACTCTAACAGGTTTTCTTCTAAGATTGCCCTGTATTTGGCTCCATCCATCTTCCCATCAACTCTGACCAGCTTCCCTGTCCCTGCTGAAGAAAAGTATCCCCACAGCATGATGATGCCACCACCATGTTTCACGGTGGGGATGGTGTGTTCAGGGTGATGTGCAGTGTTAGTTTTCCGCCACACATAGAGTTTAGCTTTTAGGCCAAAAAGTTCAATTTTGGTCTCATCTGACCAGAGCACCTTCTTCCACGTGTTTTCTGTGTCCCCCACATGGCTTCTCACAAACTGCAGACAGGACTTCTTATGGCTTTCTTTCAACAATGTCTTTCTTCTCGTCACTGTTCCATAAAGGGCAGATTTGTGGAGAACACGACTAATAGTTGTCCTGTGGACAGATTCTCTCACCTGAGCTGTGGATCTCTGCAGCTCTTCCAGAGTTACCATGGACCTCTTGGCTCTTCTCTGATGAATGTTCTCCTTGCCCGGCTGGTCAGTTTAGGTGGACGGCCATGTCTTGGTAGGTTTGCAGTTGTGCCATACTCTTTCCATTTTCCGATGATGGATTGAACAGAGCTCCGTGAGATGTTCAAAGCTTGGGATATTTTTTTTTTATAACCTAACCCTGCTTTATACTTCTCCACAACTTTATCCCTGACCTGTCTGGTGTGTTCCTTGGCCTTCATGACGCTGTTTGTTCACTAAGGTTCTCTAACAAACCTCTGAGGGCTTCACATTTACTACTTAGGTGACTTCTGAAGGCAAATGGTTCCACTGGATTTTAGTTGGGGGACTGAATACAAATGCACCCCACACTTTTCCGATAATTTTTTGTAAAAAAAATTGAAAAACATTTATCATTTTCCTTCCACTTCACAATTATGTGCCACTTTGTGTTGGTCTATCACATAAAACCCCAATAAAATACATTTACATTTTTTGGTTGTAACATGACAAAATGTGGAAAATATCAAGGGGTATGAATACTTTTTTAAGGCATTGTATACTTTAAAGGATACATAGACATAGTCCTGGGTTGGTTTAAGGGTCCAAACTCCTAGGTGTTCTGCTGTAGACAGCAATGAAGGGACTCAGTTGCAGCATTTTCCCCAGGAAAGGCATGTTATCAGAGGTTGATTTTGAACAAGGTGGAGATGTCACCGAACACTGTAGTAGTAGTGCCTAATACAGGGATTTACAGTTTGCACAGGGATTCACAGGCATGGTATGAATAAAGCTCAGGGGTAGACAACCTTTGAAAGGTGGAGATCTACCTGAACTAGATGAAAGATCTAAGATCTCCATGGTTCGGTTCCCTGTTTTTTTAAAGAAATTAACTAGTAAAGCCTAACTAAATAGTAGGGCAGAGGACTGCAATGGGCTGTGACAGTAGGGCAGAGGTTGGTGTCAATAGGTCAGTGGATGGTGTCAGTAGGGCAGAGGTGGGTGTCAGTAGAGCAGTTGACAGTGTTAGTAGGGCAGTAGAAGGCATCAGTAGGGCAGCGCACAGCGACAGTAGGGCAGGGTACAGCGACAGTAGGGAAGTGCACAGCGACAGTAGGGCAGTGCACAGCGACAGTAGGGCAGGGTACAGCGACAGTAGGGCATTGCACAGTGACAGTAGGGCAGGGTACAGTGACAGTAGGGCATTGCAAAGTGACAGTAGGGCAGTGCACAGCGACAGAAGGGCAGTGCACAGCAACAATAGGGCAGTGCACAGCAACAATAGGGCAAGGTATAGTGACAGTAGGGCAGGGTACAGCGACAGTAGGGCAGTGCACAGCGACAGTAGGGCAATGCACAGAGACATTAGGGCAGGGTACAGCGACAGTAGGGCAGTGCACAGCGACAGTAGGGCAGTGCACAGCGACAGTAGGGCAGGGTACAGCGACAGTAGGGCAGGGTACAGCGACAGTAGGGCAGGGTACAGCGACAGTAGGGCAGGGTACAGCGACAGTAGGGCAGGGTACAGCGACAGTAGGGTAGGGTACAGCGACAGTAGGGCAGGGTACAGAGACAGTAGGGCAGGGTACAGAGACAGTAGGGCAGGGTACAGAGACAGTAGGGCAGGGTACAGCGACAGTAGGGCAGTGCACAGCGACAGTAGGGCAGTGCACAGCGACAGTAGGGCAGTGCACAGCGACAGTAGGGCAGTGCACAGCGACAGTAGGGCAGGGTACAGAGACAGTAGGGCAATGCACAGCGACAGTAGGGCAGGGTACAGAGACAGTAGGGCAGGGTACAGAGACAGTAGGGCAATGCACAGAGACAGTAGGGCAGGGTAGTGGACGGTGTCACTAGAGAAGTGAATGGTGTCAGTAGGCGATAAAGGAGAGAGCAGAGTGACAGAGAGATGAGCTCATCAGTCATATAACTCTTTTTATAAAAGTCTTATCTCTGATTATTTGTTTGTGTGGAGTTCAGCTTCAAAAGGAAGAACTGTGGCCATTTAAAACGGATTTCAGTCCTAGAACAGTGTAGTGCTTTAGGTTTAATATTTGATGGTGTTGGAGGTCGTGGATCACAGTTGTTTTTTCTCTCCTTTAGATAAGAGAAGCAGCAGAGAGTGAATCCGGAAGATGAGGAGATTCAACCTGTGGAAATTTATGTGTGCGGCATGTTTGGCAGTTTGCGTCATCCTGGTAACCAAACTTCCTCCTGAACATATCTGCCCCGATCCCTCCGATCCCTACCTGCAGGTAACTGAGCTGTAAATCACATCAGTACAAATTCATTTTTTTTTGTTTTGTTTTTTGTAAGTTCCCCCTCATGTAAAAAAAAAAAAAAAAAAAAAAAAACGAACGTTCTCCTTGGCCAAGCATTGGCAGTCCTTTTCTGCCCATTTCCTCTGAGCTCAGCCTGTCTTTTACATGTCCCCTAGGGGGTCGCATGATCAAGCAGGCACGGGTTCATAGCACTTCAACACTGAGGATCATTAATGCAAAACTCCACACGATGGCCACCCAACGATGCCGCTGGAAAAAGAAGAGGAAGCTGCTTTGAAGACCACTTTTATGGGTCTCTCAAAGTGTGCCCCCTACTGGCAGTACCTCCAGTGGTTCCCAGACTCTTCTGTTCATACAGTGATAGCAGAAGGAACTAAGGGAACATCCATTCCCCAATCCCTCCTTCATCTTATGACCCTGGAAGCGACCTGCATTACGCCACCTCTGCGGTCACAGATGACGTTCTTTGGCTAGTGTAGCCAAGGATGCAGCTATTTAAGCACAATCTGTGCTTGAATAGCTGCATTGGAAGGTGGGTGAGACACTGGGGGGTTTAATAGCCCCCCAATATCTCCATGAAGAGGATCTGTCACCTGCCCATACTATCACATAGGGGACTCGTTAGCCCCCCTTGGGATAGCATTAAAGTTTAAAAAAGAAGATTGATAGAATATAAAATTAAAAATAACTACAATTTTTTTTTTTTAAAGCACCCCCCTACAAACCCCATATAAAAAGTGCAACATGTGAACATATATGTAAAACCTCACACACGTGAGGTATCATCGCAGACATCAGAGTGAGAGCAATAATTCTAGCGCTCATGGTTAACTTTAAGCTGGTAACCAGCTGGTAACCGGGAGAGCATAGGTGTCCAACCAGCATCCTTCCAGCTGTTGCGAACTACAAGTCCCACCATGCCTTCGCCTTCGGGAGTCATGCTTGCAATGGTCAGCCTTGCAATGCCTCATGGGACTTTCCTTGTAATGCCTCATAGGTCTTTCCTTGCAATGCCTTCATGAGTCCCGTAGTTCTGCAGCAGCTGGAGGGCTACAGGTTGGACACCTATGCTGTAGAGCAGTGATGGTGAACCTTGGCACAGTGGTGCAGTGGTTAGCACTCTCGCCTAGCAGTAAAAAAGGGTCGCTGGTTCGTATCCCAACCATGACACTACCTGCCTGGAGTTTGCATGTTCTCCCTGTGCCTGCGTGGGTTTCCTCCGGGTACTCCGGTTTCCTCCCACACTCCAAAGACATGCTGGTAGGTTAATTGGCTTCTGTCCAAAATTGGCCCTAGTATATGAATGGGGACCCTGGATTGAGGGTAGGGATTGATGTGAGTGTGCGATGTTCAGGGTTAGGGACAAGGGTCAGGGTTGTAGACCCACACTCACTCAGGTTGAACTGGATGGACTGGTGTCTTTATTCAACCTTACTAACTATGTAACTATGTAACTATGTAACCCCAGATGTTTTGGAACTACATTTCCCCCCTGATGCTCAACTACATGGCATGAGTGCATGAGCATCATGACAAAAAAATGTGTTCGTTTTCGTTTCATTCGTTTTTTTGCTTTTTCCAGAAATTAAAAAATTTGGAATTCAGATTTTCAAATTTTCAAATTTCCGAATTTTCGGAAATTCAAAAATTCAAAAATCCGAAAAATCTGAAAAAAAGAAAGAAAATCAGTAAAATTCGAAATGATAACTGATAGATTATAAGTATTGGAATTTCCTTTCAAATTTGTCTGTTTGTGAACGTAACGAATACAAATTTATCTAAAGTTACAAATTATCCGAAATAACGAATGCCGCATCTAAACAAATGGAACAAATTAATAATAAAAATAATGTTTTATTATTATTACTGTTATTTATTATTAGATCGTTATGTTCCATTCGTTTAGATGCGGCATTCGTTATTTCAGATAATTCGTAACTTCGGATAAATTCGTACTCATTACGTTCACAAACAGCCAAATTTGAAAGGAAATTCCAATACTTATAATTTAATATTTATTATTAGTTAGTTAGTTATTTCAGATTTTCGAATTTTCATTCTTTTGAATTTTCAGATTTTCATTCTTATTCTTGGATTTTCAAATTTTAGAATTTTTAAATTTATGAAATTTTGAATTTTTTGAATTTCTGGAAATTCGGAAATTAGAAAATTCGGAAATTCAACATTCATAAATTCCTAATTTCGTAAATTCGTAAATTCAACATTCGTAAATTCAACATTCGTAAATTCGGAAATTGGAAAATTCGGAAATTGGAAAATTCGGAACGGTATCATTGTTGACCCAGATGTCTAAGTAAAGAGGACCTGTCACTGCTCATGCTATTGGGGATATTGTTCAACCCTTGTGATAGCAATAAAAGTAATCAACTCCTTGGCAATGTCCGCACGCAAATATGCTGCCTCTTGGCAGCCGGACTTTGGCTTTTTTTTTTTTGCGTGAATTTGTGTAAATAGCACTGTGCCGAGAGTGCGTGCCCTGTGCCCTTCCGGCAGAGTTACCGGCAGCTAACGGAAACAGAAAAGCAAGCAGTGATTGGGAGCTTTACGATCATGTGACAACCATGACAGTCAATCATGGTGGTCACATAACCATAAGCCCCGCCTCCCAGCATGTGAAACCCCTTAAGGAGCCTGCAGCTGCCGGCTCCAAGGGGTTAAAAAAAATTAAAAATTCAAATAAAATAAATTTTAAAAATGGGGGAAAAAAAAAAAATTTGAAGCACCCCAGTCCTCCCGTGCTTGTACGAAAGCGACAAACTGTTTGCACCACACATGTGAGGTATCATCACAAAACGTCAGCGCGAGAGCAATAATTCTAGCACTGAACCCCCTGTGTAACTCTAAACTGGTAACCTGTAAAGGCTTTTAAAGCATCAAAAAAATGAATAAAAACCAAGCGCTGATGTGGATAGATATGTGTGATATAAATAAATTGTGCTTAAAAATATATATATACCAATATAGTTAGTGCTATGATAAAATCAGTAAATTAAAGCTGCTATCAATATAGGGTGATCAGATAACCAAACAAATAGTAATAAGTATAAAATTGATGCGCTTTAAATAAATAGTGCACAATATGCTGCTGCGACTAAGCTTAAATCCAGGAATAAAAAATGCATACATGTGAATAAAATAGATAAATAATTATGGTGCTAATACATGTGTTAAAATTGCCAAAATAAATCTTCAAATTGGTGATGTGACAGTGAATATAAATAAAATAATAATGACACTCTGAGTACAATGTCCAGGCAGAGATAAATAGTGGGGGAAATCCTTGAAAAAGTCACGTGTCAGTGATGCAACGCGTGGGAGGAGCTTAGGACGTTCATTGCTGCAATACACCTGAAGGTTAACAGCAGCTGTTTCTCTATGGGAAACCTCGTCCACAGCGGCTGACTGCAATCTGCATATTTGAATGCTTCTAATAGACCGGGAGTTTGTGAGTGTATCTCTTGTCCCTGTTTTGCTTATGTACTATCTAGTAAGTTCACTGCACAATGATCTATTTTTTCTTTGCTTGCTTTGCATAAAACCTTTATCCTGAGTGCCGAATCACCAGCAGTATTATGGCTAAAGTGGGATGCAAGAAAAACTAAATATCCTGATACAAACGATCTAACCCAGTGAGTCAATCAATCTGGATTAAGGGAAGGAACTGTTTAATTATTTTTACTTTCCCCCACTATTTATCTCTGCCTGGACATTGTACTCAGTGTCATTATTATTTTATTTATATTCACCGTCACATCACCAATTTGAAGATTTATTTTGGTAATTTTAACACATGTATTAGCACCATAATTATTTATCTATTTTATTCACATGTATGCATTTTTTATTCCTGGATTTAAGCTTAGTCGCAGCAGCATATTGTGCACTATTTATTCAAAGCGCATCAATTTTATACTTGGTGCTTTTAAAGCATCACCTATGTAGATTTGTAAGGACCAGAGTTTGTCAGCGTTCCACGGGTGTATGAAATTTTAAAGTGTGACTTGTTAAGTATCTATTTACTTGGCAGGACATCATCTTTTATATTTTACCAAACAATTGGGTATTATATTGTGTTTTTGAGTATTAAAATTGCATTTGAAAAACCACTGCACAAATACCGTGTGACATAAAAAAACTGCAACACCCTCCATTTTATTCTCTATGGCCTCTCCTTAATAAAAATATAATGTTTAGGGGTTCCAAGTAGTTTTTTTTAGCAAAAAAAAAAAAATGCAGATTTACACATGTAGCAGAGAAGTGTCAGAATTGGCTTAGTAGGTAAGTGGTTAAAGGGGTTGTAAACCCTCATGGTTTGCACTCTACAGTCAGGTCCATAAATATTGGGTCATCAACACAATTCTAATCTTTTTGGCTCTATACACCACCACAATGGATGTGAAATGAAACGAACAAGATGCGCTTTAACTGCAGACTTTCAGCTTTAATTTGAGGGCATTTACATCCAAATCAAGTGAACGGTGTAGGAATTACAGCAGTTTGTATATGTGCCTCCCACTTTTTAAGGGACCAAAAGTAATGGGACAGATTAACAATCATCCATCAAAACTTTCACCTTTTAATACTTGGTTGCAAATCCTTTGCAGTCAATTACAGCCTGAAGTCTGGAACGCATAGACATCACCAGACGCTGGGTTTCATCCCTGATGATGCTCTGCCAGGCCTCTACTGCAACTGTCTTCAGTTCCTGCTTGTTCTTGGGGCATTTTCCCTTCAGTTTGGTCTTCAGCAAGTGAAATGCATGCTCAATCGGATTCAGGTCAGGTGATTGACTTGGCCATTGCATAACATTCCACTTCTTTCCCTTAAAAAACTCTTTGGTTGCTTTCGCAGTATGCTTCGGGTCCTTGTCCATCTGCACTGTGGAGCGCCGTCCACTGAGTTCTGAAGCATTTTGCTGAATATGAACAGATTATATTGCCCGAAACACTTCAGAATTCATCCTGCTGCTTTTGTCAGCAGTCACATCATCAATAAATACAAGAGAAACCGTTCCATTGGCAGCCATACATGCCCACGCCATGACACTACGACCACCATGCTTCACTGATGAGGTGGTATGCGTTGGATCATGAGCAGTTCCTTTCCTTCTCCATACTCTTCTCTTCCCATCACTCTGGTAAAGTTGATCTTGGTCTCATCTGTCCATAGGATGTTGTTCCAGAACTGTGAAGGCTTTTTTAGATGTTGTTTGGCAAACTCTAATCTGGCCTTCCTGTTTTTGAGGCTGGTTTACATCTTGTGGTGAACCCTCTGTATTCACTCTGGTGAAGTCTTCTCTTGATTGTTGACTTTGACACACATACACCTACCTCCTGGAGAGTGTTCTTGATCTGGCCAACTGTTGTGAAGGGTGTTTTCTTCACCAGGGAAAGAATTCTTCGGTCATCCACCACAGTTGTTTTCCGTGGTCTTCCAGGTCCTTTGGTGTTGCTGTGCTCACCGGTGCATTCTTTCTTTTTAAGGATGTTCCAAACAGTTGATTTGGCCACACCTAATGTTTTTGCTATCTCTCTGATGGGTTTGTTTTGTTTTTTCAGCCTAATGATGGCTTGCTTCACTGATAGTGACAGCTCTTTGGATCTCATATTGAGAGTTGACAGCAACAGATTCCAAATGCAAATAGCACACTTGAAATGAACTTTGGACCTTTTATCTGCTCCTTGTAAATGGGATAATGAAAGAATAACACACGCCTGGCCATGGAACAGCTGAGCAGCCAATTGTCCCATTACTTTTGGTCCCTTAAAAAGTGGGAGGCACATATACAAACTGTTGTAATTCCTACACCGTTCACCTGATTTGGATGTAAATACCCTCAAATTAAAGCTGAAAGTCTGCAGTTAAAACACATCTTGTTCGTTTCATTTCAAATCCATTGTGGTGGTGTATAGAACCAAAAAGATCAAAATTGTGTCGCTGTTCCAATATTTATGGACCTGACTGTATGCATTAAGGTGAAAAACCTTCTGTAGTGCTGCAGCCCAGACCCCCCCCCCTCCCCCCGAGCCCCTGTTTTACTTACCTGACCCCGATCCTTCGCCGGCCGGGAACGAGCAGACCAGCTCTAGCTGGTGTCTCGTGTTCTGATTGGATAGATTGATAGCAGCACAGCTATTGGCTCCCGCTGCTGTCAATCAAATCCAATGACGCGGAGCTGGGGGGTGGGGGTGGAGCCAAGTCCTATATTCTGTTTATGGATATAGATACGTTGGAGAAGCTCTCCCCTACCATGGACGCCCACACGGGTGTCCATGGTAGGGGAGAGCTTCTCCAACGTGAACACTGGATGTGGGAGGAGCCACCAGTGCTACTGAGGGACCCCAGAAGAGGAGGTTTGGGGCCACTCTGTGCAAAACGAACTGCACAGTGGAGGCAAGTATGACATGTTTGTTATTTTTATTTAAAAAAACAACAAAGCTTTACAATCCCTTTAAGTCTTGACATGTTTGGTATCTATTTACTCGATGCAATCCCGTCTTTTATATTTTACCAAAAATTGGGTATAATATTCTGTTTTTTTGCACTAAACCCATTTCCTGAGAGCTCAGCCTGTTATTTACACTCCAACTAGAGGGCGCAAGATCAGGCAGGCTGGAATCATAGAACTCAAGGACCGAACGCCACTAACGCAAAACTACACAAGAGCCACCCAACGCTGCCACCAGAGAAAGAAGAGGAAGCTGCTGCGATGTCACCAGACCAGATAAAAACATTTGTATGTACAGAGGTTTAAAAAGAAAAAAAAAAAAAGTATGGGGGACTTCAGGCATAACTCCCGACATTTTGAGATAGGAATGAGGGACACCTACTAGCAAACGTATGTAGGCATAGGACACGCCCCCTGCCACACCCCCTTAAGGGGGACACAACCAAAAAGAAAAAAAAAAAAAAAAAAGGTTAATTAAATCCACAAGTGCTTTTTTTTTTAGCACTACTATTCCTTTACATTGGCTTTTAAAATTGACAAATGCAGCAATTTAGAATTTGGATGAAAGGTTTAGCGCTGGGAAACACTTTTTGAAAGATAAAAAGTGCATTTTACATACAACTCTATAGATCAGACCAAAATGAGGGACAAATGAGGAGGAAAGAGGGACAGAGGGACATTGCTCCAAATCAGGGACAGTCCCTCGAAATCCGGGAAAGTTGGGAGCTATGCTTCAGGTAGGTGGCATGGTAAATGCCTGGAGTCCCCCTTTAAGAAGCCCAAATTCATCTCCTGCAAAAGAAAAACTCCTCAGCCGGGTCCTGTTCCTATTTCGCACACTAGCACCCTGCGGCCCCATTCATTCCCATTGATGGTCCAAACTCCTGATGGTGTATGGCTCGCCTATACGAATGAAAAGGGCTGCACATGTTAGAAGAGGACCTGGCTGTTTGTTTGTTTTTTTGGTGGTAGGCTTGCTCACATAGTTAAAATTGTGGAAGTGTGGAGGGAAGTGTATATTTTTCCAGATAGGCTGCATCCAGCGTGGTGGCGGCGGCGGTTGCGGTGGAGGTGAGGATGGTGAGGGGTGCGGAGTTAAAGGACAACTTTATTAAAAGGTTACATGGTAGTTACAAGGCTGAAAAAAAAAACAAAACAAAAAAAAAACTCACAAGTCTATCCAGTTCAACCTATGTGTACAATTGTGTCATTTTTAATTCTCGATAGACTCCCACAGCCCTGTATCTTCTGCTTCCCGGGGAAAAAGTAAACTTGTCCTTTAAATCCCCATTAAAACTTTATAAAAACTAAATACATTCCAGGACCATCAAACCAAAGGGTGTGCAAAGTCGTACTCGGTTTGCTTTTTGCAAATACTAGCCACAGGTTGAGTAAAAAAAAAGCCTGCATGCTGTAGAGAATGACCCTTGCGTGCTGTGTGGAAGCAGCGGTCTCTCTGCAGAGGTCCAAAACACCTTCTGCTGAATCAGAGCCCTGTAACCAGAAGGGGGGCAGGAGCTTTGCTTATTGCAGAGCTATAGATCTGACTCAGTAAGGAGGGGCGTATTGGACCTCTGCAGAGCAGCCACTGCTTTCCTTTAGAGCTGGGGTAGGCAACCTGGGGCCCTCCAGCTGTTGTGGAAACTACATTTCCCATGAGGCATTGCAAGGCTGACAGTTACAATTACTGCCAGAGGCATGATGGGACTTCTGCAACAGCTGGAGGGCCCCCAGGTTGCCTGCCCCTGCTATAGAGAGAGCAAGGGGTCCGATTTGACATGGTTTTTATTAGCTGAATAAATTCCAGGATCATCCAAAAAAAAAGGGGGTGCAAAGTCTTACGATTTTGTTTTCTTTAAAAGTAGCAAAGTAAAAAAAAAAAAAGCGTGTCCCCTACCAGCATACTGCAGAGAAGGAAGCTTGATCTAGTTGTGGAAGCAGTGGTCTCTCTGCAGAGGTACGAAACACCCCCCTCTAAAGAGTAATAGCCAGAGCTCTCCAATCAGAAAGGGGCATGAGCTTTGCTGATTGCAGTCTGACTCGGTAGGGGGGGGGGCGTATCATACCTCTGCAGAGAGACCACTGCCTCCAGAGAGAGCAAGGGTGCTGATTTGGCAGCTCTATTGGATTCCTTGAAATGTGTTGGATTTTACAGGTCTTCAGTCTGGACATTTAGGCAATCCGAGATGTTAGCTGACCGACCGTCCTTGTTCTTCAGAGAGCAGCTCATGGTTCAGGTGGTCCAGGGCCTCATACTTTTTTCTTGCCTGTCAAGCTATATAACCCCAGCACAGGATCTAACCCTTCTAACCCTTCCACCCTCAATCCAAAATACTTTCTTAACAATCTATATTGTCTATATACACTCACCGGCCACTTTATTTGGTACACCTGTTCAATTGCTTGGTAACCCAAATTGCTAATCAGCCAATCACAAGGCAGCAACTCAATGCATTTAGGCATCTAGATGTGGTGAAGACAACTCGCTGAAGTTCAAACCGAGCATCAGAATGGGGAAGAAAGGGTGACTTTGAACGTGGCATGGTTGTTGGTGCCAGACGGGCTGGTCTGAGTATTTCAAAAACTGCTGATCTACTGGGATTTTCATGCACAACCATTTCTTGGGTTTGCAGAGAATGGTCCAGAAAAGAGAAAATATCCAGTAAGCGGCAGTTATGTGGAGGAAAATGCCTTTTGAATGTCAGAGGAGAATGGGTAGACTGGTTCCAGATGATAGAAAGGCAACAGTAAACTCAAATAATCACTCGTTACATCCAAGGTATGCAGAATACCATCTCTGAACTCACAACACATCCAACCTTGAAGCAGATGGGCTACAGAAGCAGAAGATCACACCGGGTGCCACTCCTGTCAGCTAAGAACAGGAAACTGAGGCTACAATTGGCACAGGATCACCAAAATTGGACAATAGAAGATTGGAAAAATGTTGCCTGGTCTGATGAGTCTGGACTTGTGGGGTCAGAATTTGGCGCATGGATCCATCCTGCCTTGTATCACCGGTTCAGGCTGGTGGTGGGGGGTGTAATGGTGTGGGGGATGGGCACACTTTGGGCCCCTTAGTACCAATTGAGCATGGTTTAATCACCACGGCCTACCTGAGTATTGTTGTCCATCCCTTTATGACTACAGTGTTCTCATCTTCTGATGGCTCCTTCCAGCAGGATAATGCACCATGTCACAAAGATCCAATCATCTCACCACTGGACAATGAGGTCCCTGTACTCCAATGTCCTCCACACTCACCACATCTCATCCAATAGAGAACCTTTGGGATGTGGTGGAACGGGAGATTGGCATCATGGATGTGCAGCCGATAAATCTGCAGCAACTGCGTGATGCTATTATGGAGCAGAATCTCTGAGGAACGTTTCCAACACCTGGTTGTATCTATGCCACCAAGAATGAAGGCCAAAGGGGGTCCAACCCAGGACTAGCAAGGAGGACCTTATAAAGGGGGTGCAACCCTCTACTAGCAAGGTGTACCTAATAAAGTGGCCGGTGAGTGTAGGTTATTCTTTTATTCTAAAAACATATATTATTCCATAAATATATAAAAGAAAAAAATGTCTCTTCTGGTTGGATGTTACTCTGCCATTTTCTGGAGATACAATGCCGGACAGGGAAATAAAGGGAATTTCTTAGGATTGTGTATTTCTGTCTTCTCAGGAAAGAGAAGCTCCCCGGCAGGAACTCCGCTTGTTTGATGTGCGAGAAGATGCTCTAGACACGCTTCGGATCCCGTATAAACATCTACTGGGCTCTCCTCCAAGTACAAAAAGTAAGCAAAAGCCAAACCTGTCTGCGGTTCCACTGGCTTCTTTTCAAAAAGGAACCCAATGCCATATATATTTTTTTTTTTTTTTTTTAAAGAACCACACGTGAATGTGCTGCATCCTGATGCTATACCCATACACTATGGGGTTTGTGTATTTAAAAAATTGCTGTACGAGTATGTCAACCATTCACACTGGCTCCATGAATTATCTTCATTATTCTAGTAGGTTTATTAAAGTATTTCAGGAAAATATACCTCATTATTGCCACTTGATGGTGCTGAGGAGTCTAAAAAAATAAAAATAAATACACATTTTTGCCAGTGCTCCTGATGGTGAAGATGGGTTTTGCTGCCAGTTAGTACCAGGTGGTGGTCCTCCGGATCACCTCTACCAGGGGGTGGAGCAAGCCGAGGTCCAGGAGCAGATGAAGCAGGTAGGGATCAGGCAGAAGCGTAGTCAGTAAACAAGCCAAAGGTCACTTGCAGGTTGGGATCAAACAGAAGCGTAGTCAGTAAACAAGCCAAAGGTCGGTTGCACATTGGGATCAAGCAGAAGCCTAGTCAGTAAACAAGCCAAAAGGTCAGTTGCAGGTTGGGATCAAGCAGAAGCGTAGTCAGTAAAAAAGCCAAAGGGTCAGCTGCAGGTTGGGATCAAACAGAAGCGTAGTCAGTAAACAAGCTAAAGGTCAGTTGCAGGTTGGGATCAAGTAGAAGCGTAGTCAGTAAACAAGCCAAAGGTCAGTTGCAGGTTGGGATTAAGCAGAAGCGTAGTCAATAAACAAGCCAAAGGTCAGTTGCAGGTTGGTATTAAGCAGAAGCGTAGTCAGTCGGCAAGCCAAAGGTCAGTTGCAGGTTGGGATGAAGCAGAAGCGTAGTCAGTAAACAAGCCAAAGGGTCAGTTGCAGGTTGGGATCAAGCAGAAGCGTAGTCAGTAAAAAAGCCAAAGGGTCAGTTGCAGGTTGGGATCAAGCAGAAGCATAGTCAGTAAACAAGCCAAAGGGTCAGTTGCAGGTTGGGATCAAGCAGAAGCGTAGTCAAGCCAAAGGTTGGTAATGAGCGGTAGCGAAGATACGGACAGCAGCAGGAATGACAAGAGTGAGATATTGGCAGGACAGAGCACAAGAATCTGGCAAACAGGAAGTACATACAAATGCATGGCTTAAATAGGAGGTTCATGGGAGGCACGTAAGAATGTCTAAAGAATTAGGCAAGGAACTGTCCAGCATCTCAGGTGGCTCAGCAAGAAGAAATGTTGGAAGACACAGCTTGGTAACAGGAGAGAGCAGATAATTTTCACTAGGTATCTTAAAAGAAGCTTTAATATATATATATATATATATTTTTTTTTTTTTTCTCCACGCAGCCATAATGAGCAATTCCCATAATGTGTCTAGTATGTTTTTTTTTACTATCGTCGCCAGCTCCATCTAGTGGTCACAATTTGGTCTTTTTCTGATTGAGGTATTTCAGAAACATACCTCATAGTGGCCACTAGATGGAGCTATATACAAAGCACTTGGAGTGCCGCTCAAAGCACAGTGCTACCTTCCCCCTCTGCAGCCACCTGCATTCAAACAAGCTCATCCAGGCTATCAGAAGTAAATCTGGAAGACAGAAGGTGGAAGCACTGCAAACCGGAACCCAGCCTCTATACTGACAGGTGAAGATACGGCTTCAACCTAAAACTCCTGACTACACCGCCTATGGGGCTTAATCGTAGAGATCACAGTGGGAGGGGTGTGGTCAGGAGGAGCTTTAAAGTGGTTGTAAAGGTTAATGGTTTTTACCTTCAAAGCATTCTATGCCTGAAGGTAAAAGACCTTCTGTGTGCAGCTTCCCCCGCAGTCCCCCCTAATACTTACCCGAGCCACACCTCGATCCAGTGATGTACATGAGAGCAATGGCTCTCCCAAGTCTCTGCCTCCTCATTGGATAAGACACAGTAGCAGTAGCCATTGGCTCCCTCGCAGCCAGTGAGGAGGGAGCAGGGGGCGGGGCCAAGCCACACTCTGTGTGTCTTATGGACACACAGAGGCGCCTTGGGAGCGAGTATGCACAAGCTGCTTGGTATGGGGGGCACTTGGCAAGGGCCAGGAGCCCCGGGGGGGCCCTCAAAGAGAAGGATCGGGGCTGTAAGTATAACATGTTTATTATTTTTAAATTAAAAAAGTATAAGCTTCTATCACTTTAAGTTGATGCCGTATCTTCACCTGTCTCTATAGTGTTCTGGTGTGCAGCGCTTCCACCTTCTGCCACTAGATGGGGCTGACAATGATAGGAAATACAAGGCAATACGGGGGATTATTCACAATGGCAGTGACTTTTTGAACAATTACTAATACATATTTTTTTTTTTTTTTGCTTCATATAGAATTTCTATCGATTGGCATATCTTCTGTTAAGAGAGAGAAGGGGAACTATCTTCAGACCACACTTCAGTCCATCTTCAGCCACAGCAGTCTGGTGGAGCTGGAAGAGGTGGTGGTTGTGGTATACCTGGCCAACACCAAATACTCTATAAACACAGAAGTGGCAGCAGACCTTGCAAATCATTTTCCATCAGAGATTGCGGCTGGGCAGCTGCTAGTGGTCAGTAGCTACAGCAATGCCTATCCCACACTAGAAGGTCTTAAGAGGAACTACAATGACCCTCCTGAAAGAGTCAAATTCCGTTCCAAACAGAACGTGGACTACGCCTTCTTAGTCAACTTCTGCGCCAATCTGTCCCAGTTCTACCTACAGTTGGAGGATGACGTGACCTGCTCCATGAACTTCCTCACCTCAATTAAGTCATACGTCACACAATATATCACCCCATGGACCACGATAACGTTTTCCGGCTTGGGATACATCGGGAAACTTTACCACAGCGTAGACTTGCCAAAACTAGCACGGTTCCTTCTGATTTTCTACGATGAGATGCCGTGCGACTGGCTCCTGGATCTTTTCTACAAATCCAAGGCTCAGAAGGAGATCATACAGTACAAACCATCCCTCTTCCAACACATCGGGCAATATTCATCCTTTCAGGGCAATGTAAACAATCTGAAAGATAAAGAATTCATGGAAGTCAGGGAAACCTACGGAGATCATCCACTGGCGTTTTGCTCCACCAGTATAAAGGCCTTTGAAGACCACACTGCGGACCGTGTGTGCTTCCCCGGTCCCAGTTTCTTTTGGGGGGTAGAGGTAAAAGCAGGTGACCATTTTACGATGACCTTCATGAATTCAACCAACATCAAGAAGCTCAGGATCATTACAGGGATCTCAGAGCATCCTGGAGACACCTTGAAATCAGGTTATGTAGAGTTTGGGAGACACAGAATCCAAGGGCACGAGCACACAACATGTGAAGCGTTTAAGAAAATCGGCGACTTTCAAAATGGGACGTTTTTCCTGGACAATATAGACCAGACAGCAGGGGGGTCAGTAGACTGCCTTAAAATTCAGGTTTCCGCGCCCCAAGCTGAGTGGATGATAATACGGAAAGTAGGTATTTGGGTCAGTAGAGAAAAGACGCTTCCTAAAAACTCCACGAATATTGTGGCAACCAACAGGTAGCTTCCTTCGGGAAGACAAATATTGATCTTCTTTGGATCGTTCTCTTTGTGAAGAAGCACTTTTATTTGCCGCGATAGTCATATGATTGAGCACTCAGCCAGCTGGGTATGTTTATTAACATCAGGGATCGCTGGTATATTTAATAACGGCGCACAAAGCCAAGGACTTCTGCCACCCGCTGCCCAACTACCCAACCACAGATCTTCTTGGGGAGGGGGCTCGTTCATACAAGACTAATAGTGTGCCGTGTTCTTCAAGAGAATTATGGATTTCAGCCGTTCTGCCTATTTACAAAGCTGCTCGCTCAATGTTTCTACTCATCTCAAGCATATTTTTATACAAATGGGAAAAATCCAGAGAAAATAGAGCGTTTGCTCGTTTTAAAAAGGCTTTGCATTTGCCGAAAATGTACACTGCCTTAAAAAGAGACACTCTGGCAGTGATGGCGAACCTTGGCACCCCCAGATGTTTTGGAACTACAGTTCCCATGATGCTCAACTACTCTGCAGTGTAGTAGACCATTATGGGAAACTTAGTTCCAAAACATCTGGGTTCACCATCACTGCCCTACGAGGTCAATTTACTAAAACTGGAGAGTGCAACATCTGTTCCAGCTGTACATGGTAGCCAATCAGCTTCTAACTTCAACTTGTTCAATTAAGCTTCAATTCAGCTTTGACAAAAAAAAAAAAAAAAACACCTGGAAGCTGATTGAAAAATCTGCTGCAGCTCTGCATAGAAACCAATCTCCAGTTTTGGTAAAATCAACCCCAGTGTGTCAGTTTGTCCATTCAGGGCAAAGCGGTGGTGTCAACACATAGCCCACCCCCTCCTGGCATGCATAATTACCTAGCCACGCCTCTTCATGTACTATCAGAGCCCTCGCTAAGGCTGGCCATACACCGTTCGAAACGAGATTCTAACTGTTAATGAGCAGGCTGAATGCATCGATCGACCAACCTGCCAGATTCAACTTCAATTATTGTTAGCAGCTGTTACAGCCGCAAACGATAAACGCTGTCTTCGCCCGGGCAGGGGGGTGGGGGCAGGCGGGAGAGAAGCCAGCCATGATTGCTAGCGGCTACAAAAAACGCTGGTGATAATCGTAAGAGAATTTGGCAGGCCGATTGTACCCAAGTGTACCCGGGGGCAGACAACTGCTCGTCAGGAGGGATTCCCCTGTCAGCACAGTCTGTGCTGATGGGGAATCGTGCAAATTTCTTTCCTGTAACCCGTGGTTGCAGGAAAGAAACGCACGCAGTGTATGACCTGCCTAAGGTCACGGGTTGAAGGAAAGAAAATTCCTCGATTTCCCCCCCCCCATCAACATGCAGCGCTATTGTGTTCTGCCAGCAGGGAGTCTTCCCCACCGCCAGAACACAATGATCATTGCTGACGGCTATAGCCAAAAAAACAGACATGCTGGTTGTACTGATTGATGGATCGACTTTAATACAACCAGCCTGCCTATAGACGGGTCGAAACTCAGGCAGTTCCTGCTGAACCGGATGAATTTTGATCCGTCTATGGCCAGCGTTAGGCTTTCTTCTCATGGACCATCACCCCTTTGAAAAGCCATCTGCGGTGGATCACTTTGGTGGTTTGCAGGTGTTGAGGAGGCAGCAGTGCCATCTCTTGAATGTTTTTTTTTCCATCCCAGTTGGGACTTCCCATTAAATTAGAAGGACTTCTGTGTGTCAAGCATGCAGCACGGTCCCATTGACTTCAACAGGCACGTTCCTCAAGTAGCGTGCCTTGTACAGTAGAGTCCAATGCAACATGGCACCATGGAACGGTGAGGCCGTGGCAATGTGACCAAACCCGTAACCACTTGTAGATAGGCAATACAGGGGGGCAGTAAAATACATGGATCAACTGCCCCCTGCCACTTGTGTGAGCAAGGTCTAACCAGGGCGAGGCTTCCAGGACTGGGGGAGCACAAGGTGACCGTGCTTGGGCCTGAGCGGACAATCACCAGTACCAAACACAGTCAAGTTGAGGGTGCCATGAGGTCATCCTCCAACACTGAAGCTTAAGCAAGACATAGATGAAGCTAATTTTCTTTCCTTCAACCACAGTCAGTGATAAAGGGGGAATCCCTCCCGTAGCGCTATTGTATTGTGCAAGTGGGATGGTTTCCCCCCCACCGTCAGAGTACAATGATCACTGCTGGTCGCTATAGCGGCGGCAGTGATCACAGGAGAAAAACCAGACATGCTGGTTGTATTAAAGTCAATAGATCAGTACTACCAGTCTGCCCATAGATGTATTGAAATTCAGCCGATTCCTGCTGAAACAGCCGAATTTCAATTGGTCTATGGCCGGCCTTAGACAAAAAGGGATGCTGCAACGGGGGAGGTGGTAAGGTTGCATGGGTGGGCAGGGCCGCTGATAAGGGTTAGAACAATAATAATTATATATATATATATAAATTATTATAAATATTATATAGATAATATATTATAGTTATTTATAATATTATAATAAGGGTTATAATTCCTATAACAGGGCCCAGGCCCTCTAAGTTCAACAGCCCAGAGCAGCAGGAGTGGGCGCAATTACTGGAACTAATTCCCCTGTAGCCTTCCCTGTGCTTCACTTTGTGAGGGGCACAGGGAGTCTCTATACCGAGCGCCTCCTGTTCATTCACAATGCAGTTGAGGCTGCAGAGAAAGGATGGAGGAATCTGCATTTCAATCTCTTTCTCCGTCTCAAAAGTGACAGTTGGTCTGTTTAAACGTCCTGATATTTCACCAACCCCCACAGGGCTGATCAAAAAAAGTAAAAAAAAATAAAATTGTAAAAAAAAATAAAATATAATAATAATAATAATAATTATTATTATTAAGGGCTCATTCTCACAGTTATTCTGGTTGCATGAATAGTAGTTTGTTCATGCAGCTTGAGCCGCCTGGTAGGCTTGGTTCAATGTTCTTGCCAGCTAGGCGGTACGGGGGGCCCCATGATTTCTACCAGCAGCCCTGTGGGTGGGTAATAATGTGCATGCCTGGGGAAGTGGGTAGTTTAACTAATTTTGACAAATTAATTAATTTCCAAATTTTTCAATTTCCGAAAGTTCCGAATTTTCGAAAATGCCGAATTTCGGAAATTGGAAAATTCAGAAGTTCGAAATTAGGAAATTGCAAAATTCCAAAATCTGAAAATTCGAAAACCCAAAAATCTGAAATAATAACTAATAATAAATGTTAAATTATAGGCATTAGAATTTCCTTTCAAATTTGGCTGTTAGTGAACGTATTTGAATGAATGATCTGAAATAATGAATGCCGTATCTAAACGAATGGAACGTAACAATCTAATAATAATAACTATAATAATAAAACCTTTTTATTATTATTTATTAATTTGTTCCATTCCATTTGTTTGGATGCGGCATTCGTTATTTCGGATAATTCGTAAACTTCAGATAAATATTTGTATTAGTTACGTTCACTAACAGCCAAATTTGAAAGGAAATTTTAATACCTATAATTTAATAGTTATTATTTCGAATTTTACTGGATTTTCTTTCTTTTTTTTCAGATTTTCAAATTTCCGAATTTCTGAATTCCAAAAAGTTGGAAATTCGGAATCCAAAATATGGGAAATTCGGAATTCAAAAATTTGGAAATTTGAAATTCAGAAATTCGAAAATCCGAATTTTCGGATTTCAGAAAAAAAGCAGAAAAATGAATGAAACTAAAACAAAACATTTTTTGTTCAGTGCACATGTCTAGTTACTTTGCCCCGAATAGGCAAACTGTCTGTCTCTCGTTAAGGGCTCATGCAGACAAGTGTAGGTTTTCCACTTCAGTGCTGCAACATGGAAGACTGGAAGGCTGGGTTTGACCTGATTTGATTCATTTCGGTGCAGCAGGCTCTATTGAGATGCATTTGCATTGCATCGCTGCTGTGAAATGTAAAAGGCAACAACGCCCGTCTACACGAGCCCCTATATCTGGCGTTATCTACTATGTAGAGAGAGAAAAACACGGAAAGCGGATTTTCTGTACTGTATATATTTTAAAATTTTGCTACATTGTGTTATTTCTCTTTTACCCAACATACAACACTACAGCACAAGCATTTTCCCTGGATCTACTTGAATCTCCTCCTTCAATTATAAGAAGTGGGGCTCATCACTTCCATCGTTCGTTCGGGTTCCGCTTGGATCGTTGCAAATCACGTGACCGATACACAAATCTTATTTTAACTTATATGTTGAGCTGCTTATTCATTTGTTGTGTTGGAGTGAGAGGGGAGGAGCTCCACGGCGTCCAGAAAAACGCCACTCCTGATGTAGGGTTCAAACAACATTTATTGGAAGTGTAAAGATATTCATCAAGGCAACGCGTTTTGGGGGAATTGCCTCTCCCTTTTTTTGGGGGGGGGGGGGTGTCATAATAACCGGGGCGCCCTGACGATCCACGCTTCGAAATTTAAAGTGGAGCAAAGAAATGAAAAGTCCGCAACTACAAATATAGTAGCTGCTGACTTCTAATAAAAGGACACTTACCTGTCCAGGGATCCAGTGATGTCCTCACCTGAGCTGATTTTTGAATGAGCTTCAGGTGCAAGCGCCCAGGATCTTAAGTAAGGGAAACAGGCAGTGAAGCATGCGCATGCGCCAGCCATGCTGCACCTTGTGAATGGTTCCATAGTCTACTGGGTACCCATGATGTGTCCCAGAAGACTGAAGGGGAAGGAGGGGGGGGACCAAACCTCCGGCGATCTGAGCTGGAAGTGGGGACCTGTCAAAACCAGGTACCTCCCCCCAAAAAAAGCAATCAAACAAGCAGAACTTCCCCTTTTGGGTGGAGCTCTGATTTAAAAATCACTTTGGAGCCCACCCCTATCCATAAGTACACACTAACAGCCAGTGGCGTCGCTAGGGGGTGGCTTTTGGGGCTATAGGCCCGAATCTGGGGCCCATAGCCCCGAGTCTCTGCAGGGGTCTCCAAGGGGAGGGGAGGCTCTCTGGGGACCCTGATGCAAGGGGGGAGGCTCTCTGGGGACCCTGATTTTAAGGGGGGGGGCTCTCTGGGGACCCTGATTTTAAGGGGGGGGCTCTCTGGGGACCCTGATTTTAGGGGGAGGCTCTCTGGGGACCCTGATTTTAAGGGGGAGGCTCTATGGGGACCCTGATTTTAAGGGGGAGGCTCTCTGGGGACCCTGATGTAAGTGGGGGCTCTCTGGGGACCCTGATGTAAGTGGGGGCTCTCTGGGGACCCTGATGCAAGTGGGGGCTCTCTGGGGACCCTGATGCAAGTGGGGGCTCTCTGGGGACCCTGATGCAAGTGGGGGCTCTCTGGGGACCCTGATGCAAGTGGGGGCTCTCTGGGGACCCTGATGCAAGTGGGGGCTCTCTGGGGACCCTGATGCAAGTGGGGGCTCTCTGGGGACCCTGATGCAAGTGGGGGCTCTCTGGGGACCCTGATGTAAGTGGGGGCTCTCTGGGGACCCTGATGTAAGTGGGGGCTCCCTGGGGATATATACACACACACGTATATTACTGTATATAAATGTGTATGCCCGCCCAAGCGTATGACTTTCTTTACTACACTGCTATGGGCTCTAGCCCCAGATCTTTTGTAGACCTAGCAACGCCCCTGCTAACAGCCCTGAGGAAGGAGGTGGCGATTCCCCTGAAACGCGTTGTGTAGGTTTACGCTCCTCCCCTCACCCCAAAGCACTTTAATATTATCAGGGTACTGATTGTGACTGGCGTGTGGGGGAAGGGTGGATATTTATAACCTAATCTGTATCAAAATAATATATTACTGCTTCTATTATTCAGTGACTCTGTAAACCTTGCTGGATACTTGCCTACGTTTTTGGGTAAGGCTCTGTTCACACCTGTGTACATGCGGTTTAGGTGTGGTCCTTATCCCCTCCAAACATCACCAATGGATAGATTAAGGGCAGGTGTGCCTGGAGGGGGCCCATCCCTCCTTAAAGGCACAGGGACCATGTGACACTCAGCATCGATCCATTCTTAGGTTAAGCTTCTTATTCATTTGTTGTGTTGGAGTGAGAGGGGAGGAGGGCCACGGTGTCCAGAAAAACACCACTCCTGATGTAGGGTTCAAATAACATTTATTGGAAGTGTAAAGTTATACATCAAGGCAACGTGTTTTGGGGGGAATTGCCTCTCCCAGTTAGGACTGCAGTATACACAGAGGTGCGTTGGTGTGGCCACTGCGGCTTACGCATATGTGTGCAAATGTTCATCAGTAATGAGAGTTCAGGTAGGAGATTTCCACTACAGCCTGTATACAAGACCACATGTTAGACATATGCGGTTCATTTCGGTCCAAATTAAAATTCGGACAAATTTTCGTTATTAGAAAAGTACCGAATTGAAACGAAACCGAAATGCCGAAAAAAAAAATATTCAGACGAAATTCAAATTCGAATCGTTTGAGTACTTTTCGAATAGTTTGAAATTCGAAAAGTTTTTGAATAGTTTTCAAATTCGAATAGTTTTCCAATTTTCAAAGAGAATTAAATAGAATAGCAAAAAAAGGAATAGAATAGAAAAAAAAAATATTTGTTTATTTTCTAGACTATTTTATTCTTTTTGGAAATTGGAAAACTATTCAAATACTATTCGAAAACTTTTCGAATAGACATATGCGGTTCGGTTCGTTCCGAATTAAAATTCTGAAGAATTTTCGTTAGTAGAAAAGTACCAAATTGAAACCGAAATGCCGAAAAAAAATTTCGGACGAAATTCAAATTCGAACTCGAAATGTTTTCGAACTCGAAATGTTTTCGAACTCGAAATGTTTTCGAACTCGAAATGTTTTCGAACTCGAAATGTTTTCGAACTCGAAATGTTTTCGAACTCGAAATGTTTTCGAACTCGAAATGTTTTCGAACTCGAAATGTTTTCGAACGCGAAATGTTTTCGAACGCGAAATGTTTTCGAACTCGAAATGTTTTCGAACCCGAAATGTTTTCGAATTGGAATAGTTTTCCAATTTCCAACAGAGAATTAAAATAGAATAGAAAATAAAGGAATAGAATAGGAAAGAAAACATTCCTTTATTTTCTAGACTATTTTATTCTTTTTGGAAATTGGAAAACTATTCAAATTCGAAAACCATTCGAAAACTTTTTGAATAGACATATGCGGTTCGTTTCGTTCCGAATTAAAATTCGGAAGAATTTTCGTTATTAGAAAAGTACCAAATTGAAACGAGACCGAAATGCCGAAAAAAAAATTTCGGACGAAATTCAAATTCGAAAACTATACGAATTCGAAAACTATTCGAATTCGAAAACTATTCGAATAGTTTTTCTAATTCGAATAGTTTTCCAATTTCCAAAGAGAATTAAATTGAATAGAAAATAAAGGAATAAAATATTCCTTTATTTTATAGACTATTTTATTCTTTTTGGAAATTGGAAAACTATTCAAAAACTTTTTGCATGCCAAAACTTTTTGAATTCGATTCGAAAACGAATAAACGAAACGAATTCCGGTAAGAGGGATTAAACGAATAAAACAAATTTAACTAAACGAATTTATGTAAATAACGAATCGAAACAAGTTTTTTTTGCTCTGCACACGTCTACCACATGTGTGATGCCAATATCATGTGACCTGGCTAGTTCAGCTCGACAAGGAAATATTCTTTACACTACAGCATAAAAAGACACAACTGAGCGTGTGCAGGTCGGCTACCCTGTCTGTGTGTTAGCCGGCCTTCCCCACATAGACCCTGCAGGAGGGGGAGGATCTGTGCATACAGGATCAAACAGCCTTTTTACACAACGCAGAGGATTAACCCCTGCGTTGGGTTCAGCAGTGAGTATAATAAGCATGATATTCTCCATATACAGACTGATTTTACTGTTGTGGGTTTAGTAACACTTTATGTTCTTCAAAAGTGAACCTTTGCTTACCAGATCATCAAACTCCTTCATATCTACCCCCAATGAACCAGGAATGAGATCGGCTGCGGTGGGTATTTGCTCATTGATAGCGCCGGCCTTCCTCCCAGACGGGTTCACAGATCTTTTCCCACTGCGATGAATACAAGGATTTTGTGGTTTCTGAAATGTAAATATTTTTTCTGTAAATATTTGTGGTTAAAATAAATACTATTTTCTGGTAACTCCGCCTATAGCGTGTGATAAATCATTATTATTGGTCTATAAAACAAGACGGACCCTCCTTATACTCCAGTGGAGAAGAATTTACTAAGATCTCAAGGTAAGTTGTATAGAAAATTACCCCCCCCCCCCCGGGGCGATCTTCTGTGCTTAAAGAGTAACTCCACTTTTGTTGATAAAAAAATAAAAATTCCCCCTCTGGGTGATCTCTGCACATTGCAGGGATTTTAACAAACTTTGTTGCAGATTCCGACCTTTTGTTATTCTGAAGAAGTCACTGTTTACTGTGAACGGGAGTGACTTTGTAATTATCAATCAGCTGCTGCACCTGCAGGGTTCTAATAGGGGGAAAGTGGCAGGGTCTGCATCCCTTTAGACATTATTCCCCTTTGGGAGTATCTCACCGAAACTGAAATATTTGTTGCGGGGGATGCCCCAAAATCTGACTTGTATCTTAGTGCAGACTTCTGGGAAAATCAGTGAGCCAATCACACAAGCAGGAAATTACATCTCTGGGGAGGGGGGGGGGCTGGGGGTGCGCTGTAGGTGGCCATATTGCATTTTACAGAAAATTACAGCGCTGGAGGTTGAAAAGGAAAGGTCATTTTTTATTAGGGTTGTCCCGATTCTACTTTAAGACCGAGTACAAGTACTGATACTTTTTTCTAGTACTCACTGATATATATATATATTTTTTTTTAACGTCATGTGACAGTTTTCAAAGCACAATACTGATTAGGTGGCATGGATATGCAGCACTAATGGGCACTGACTGATGGCTGGGCACCGATAGGTGGTACTGATAGGTGGCTGGCACTGATAGGTGGCACTTATGGGCATTGGGCACTGATAGGTGGCATTTACGGGCACTGATGGGCAGGCAAAAATGGCATGAGAGGAAAGGCTGCCTGCGACGCCCATCTTGGTACTCCTTGCACTCAGCCGCATAAAAGCAGCAGCGGTCTTGTTACACCCAGCCTGAACTATATGGGCTGGGGTAACAGATGACTTGTGTAGCAACTATACAGAATATGAATATATATATATATATATATATATATATATATATATATATATATATATATATATATATATATATATATATATATATATATATATATATATATATATATATATATCTATCTATCTATCTATCTATAGATATAGATATATATAGATATATATATGCGTGTGTGTGTAAAATGCATAATATATATTTTTTTGTGAGATTACACATTTCACATTACACACACTTTTCTAATGAGGAAAGCTGCAGGGTCCACATCCCTTTAGATGCGATTTCCCTTTTGGGAGCACCTCACCAAAAATGACATTTTTATTGCAGGGGATGCCCCAAAATCTGACTTGTATCTTAGTGAAGACTTCTGGGAAAATCAGTGAGCCAATCACACAAGCGGGAGAATACATTTTTTTGGGGGGGCCATTCCCCACACTCTCTGTATACAGAACGCCTCCAGGTGGCCGTGTTGCATTTTACAGAAAATGACAGAGGCCGCGGATTGAAAAAGGAAAAGTAATTCCTTTTCAAGGAATTGTTGCAACTGTATACGCTATATTCTTTTATTAGATTTTTTTTTTCCCCCCATGCAACTGGAGTTACCCTTTAGAGCAGACCTTTTCTGAAATGCCATCATAAAGGCACGTTAACAGTCTTGCTGAGATAAAGGACATAACCGAAAGCTGAAATAGCATGTTGCCCCAATATTCACCATGAAGCAGCCCCCTGCACTATTTCCTTTCTGCCACTAGATGTCCTCAGTCCTCCAGGTGAAATGACAGTCAGCATCACTCAACCACACCAGACTGAACCACTGTCTGTATATACTGTCTATGGCAGGGTTTCTCAACTCCAGTCCTCAAGGCGCCCCAACCGGTCATGTTTTCAGGATTTACGTTATTTTGCACAGGTGATTTGATCAGTTTCACTCCCTTAGTAATTCATTACCACAGCCGTTTCACCTGAGGGGAATCCTGAAAACATGACCTATTGGTGGCGCCTTGAGAACTGCTCTATAGAGATCACCAAATAAAAATGTCCAAGAGTCCAAAATCTTTTAGTAATAAAATTAGTTCACGGCAGGAAAAAACAAAAACCAGTCGACACGTTTCGGGGGGGTCAAACCCTTCTTCTGGGCTCTGGTTTTAACCTCTTGTCTACCAAGGTATGTTTATACACATCCTGGTATTCAAGGGGTTAAAGCACGCTTACTATTTATATTTAGAGCTTACAGGTGAACGTTATCCCAGGCTCGGCCGTTCCTCTATATCAGGGGTAGGCAACCTGGGGGGCCCTCTAGCTGTCGTGGAACTACATTTCCCATGAGGCGTTGCAAGGCTGGCAGTTACAATTACTGCCAGAGGCATGATGGGACTTGTAGTTCTGCAACAGCTGGAGGTCCCCAGGTTGCCTACCCCTGCTCTATAGAGCCTGAGACTGCGGTAATTGGATGTACCATTGAGAACAGGAGGTGATCGGGGAATGAATGTTCGCCTTTGCAACGAATGAAGCCAGAAGCCATGTGTATTACGTCATTTCCCCAACAACTGTAGCCGAGGATGCAGCTAATCAAGCACAATCTGTCTTTAATTGACTGCAAGGGAGACATTGGGCTTCTAATAGACTCCTGATGCTGCTACAAAGAGAACTTGCTTACCGGCTCAATGATTCTCACATAGGGGGCGTTTGTTAGTATGTGATAGCCATAACGTTGAAAAAACAAAAAAAACAAAAAAAAAGTGTTAAAAAAAAAAAAATACAATTAAAAGATAGATTCAAACAAGATTCAAAATCACCCAATAGGAAACAATCTGCCATAATCACCATGATTTTTTTTCTCAGAGAACAGGTGAATCACCCCTTGCCTCCGCCCCCTACCCGCCTCTGAGCACCGCCCCCTGTTTCCACACCCCAGTACCGCACTTTTTAGAGGCGGCGGACGACTGTGTCCCGAATGAATGGAAGCAAGCAAACATTCATTGATGGGCGCTGGTGAGGCTGCATTTGATGGGCGCTGGTGAGGATGCATTTGATGGGCGCTGGTGAGGATGCATTTGATGGGCGCTGGTGAGGATGCATTTGATGGGCGCTGGTGAGGATGCATTTGATGGGCGCTGGTGAGGATGCATTTGATGGGCGCTGGTGAGGATGCATTTGATGGGCGCTGGTGAGGATGCATTTGATGGGCGCTGGTGAGGCCGCATTTAATGGGCGCTGGTGAGGCCGCATTTGATGGGCGCTGGTGAGGCCGCATTTGATGGGCGCTGGTGAGGCCGCATTTGATGGGCGCTGGTGAGGCCGCATTTGATGGGCGCTGGTGAGGCCGCATTTGATGGGCGCTGGTGAGGCCGCATTTGATGGGCGCTGGTGAGGCCGCATTTGATGGGCGCTTTATTAAAAGGTGAGGTATACATGGGCAGGGCAAAGGGGGTGGAGCCAAGGGGGGTGGCAAAACGAGGTTTTGCCTAGGGTGTCAAAAATCCTTGCACCAGCCCCGACTCTGTGCAAGGGTTTTGCACAGAGCGTCCCCCAACCCTCCTTTTCTGGGGTCCCCCCGGTGGCACTCCTGGATCCTCCTCTTCAGCGAGTGCCCCCCCCCCATGGGGGCATCCGTGCGGGCGTGCTCCCGGCAGCAGGACTTGGCCCTGCCCCCCGTGTCACTGGATTTGATTGACAGCAGCGGGAACCAATGGCTACTGCTGCCATCAATCTATCCAATGAGGACAGAGACAGCGGCTGGAGTTGCTGGGCTTGTCCTCGACGCTGGAACGATCGGGTTCAGGTAAGGAAAAGGGGGGCTCTGGGGGGGGGGGGGGTGATGCAGCACAAAAGGTTTTTCACCTTAATGCATAGAATGCATTAAGGTGAAAAACCTTGAGATTTTACAACTCCTTTAAAATACATCCCCTGCTGTAACAGACCCCCCAGCATTAAAAGACCCCGCCAGCAACAATAGATCCTCCTTAGCAATAATAATGCCCACCCCAAGAAATAGGCACCCCTCTCCCCACTAACAGCAGATCCTCCTCACAACAATCAACTCCCCCAGCAACAACTGAAGCCTTGCAACAAAATACCACCCCCAGCAACAATAGACCCGCAACAACATCAACAGACCCTCCAGCAGTCAGCAGTAATATACACTCCAGCAGCCATCATCATTAGATCTCTCCCTTAATAGTAGATCCATCCCAGAAACCACTGCCCCCCCTGCAACATAAGACCCCCCCCCCGTAACAATAGACCCCCCATGCAAAAATAGATCCCCTCCAATGACAATAGACCCTTCAGCACGCCCCAGCTTCTTTTGCCATCACATACATTCTGTGTTCCGGCTGAAGAAAAGGCCTGATAATCACTAGAGATCATTTTTGAGAATCTCAAAGTTGCAGAACACTTTAACATGATTCTAAAAGGTAATTAAAAAACAAAAAACAGAAACATGTTATACTTACCTGTACTGTGTAATGGTTTTTCTTCTGGGGTCCCCCGCAGGCGCTCCTGCCCCCCCCCCTTCTGAGTGCCCCCCATAGCAAGCTGTTTGCTATGGGGAACACTTGGGTGGGCTCGCTCCCGAACCAGACTATGCGTGTCCATTGACACACAGGGAGCAGCCTGGCTCAGCCCCCCCCCTCCTCACAGGCTGTAATTGACAGCAGCAGGAGCCAATAGCTCCCGGTGCTCCCTCTGTGAAATTGGAGAGCCGCTGCTCTCGGGCACAGCACTGGATCAGGATTGGGGTCAGGTGAGTGTTGGGGGGGGGGGGGTGGATCTGCCTGTGACTGGTCAGAAAAGCAGCACGGTTTTCACCTCCTATTAGCAAGTTCTTTGTAAACACATCAAGGGATCGGCTTTCCTAGTCTGAGCTCTGCTGTACAGGTAAGTGGAATGGGCCTTGGACCAAGCCACATTCAGGTATTGCATTTGAAAAAAAAAAAAAAAACATTTAAATGATGAATTGAAGAATGCAGAGTTGTATTCAGGAGTTTCTTTTCTATCTGTTTGGAGTTCTGCTTTAACTCTCCTGAAAACATTACAGCTCGGGGGGGCTCTTCCCTACACCGGGCAAAATTCTGAGCGTTTGGTCACATGATCTTTGCCAAAAGGGAAGGAGCAGAGTTTCAGTTTGTTCATCCTCCGCCATCAGCAGAGAACAAATTCCGTTCAGACTTGGGATATATTATCTGTGATATTCTAGGATCAATATCATCGGGAGACTATACTATCCCTTGTTTAGAAAGACAATGGGGGAATTCCTGGGGATGTGCAAACAAAATGATATATACATGAAGAAAAAGAGATACACACACGCACATACACACGCACATACACACGCATGCACACACAAATCCACTTCCTCTAAAGGCAAACCATCATACTCACATAGTGATTGTTTGTCTGACCCATGAGACTAAACCCAATACTGTATATTACTGCTCATCAAGTGCCCTCTAGTGGCTACAATTGATTATTAATTTTTTTGTGAACACAATAAAGCCACACACACACTCTATTCTCTGACGCCTTTCCTCGTGTAGCCAAGTCCCCGGCCTCTCCTGGCCTAACGGTGACCTCCAAAGTCAGGGACAGCTGACATCCTTCTGTGTAGAGTGGGTTACTAGGCATGGTGGGTGTAATGCAAAGTAGATTGATGGGTGCCAGACACTTCTTGAATGCAAAGAGAAATTTTTCTCTCTTAACTGCTTGCTGCCCGCCCACCTTCGAAATGACGGCGGGGCGGTGCAGCTCTCGTTCTGGGACGCCGTCATATGACGTTGCCCCAGAACGGCCCCGGGCCGTGTTGCTAGGACACAGCGCGACCCCAATCTCTGTGAAGAGCCGCGTCCACGGCTCTTTAACCATGTGATCAGCTGCGTCCAATCACAGCCGGTCACATGTAAACAAGGAAGTGCCGGTAATTGGCTCTCCTCGCCTCACACTGACAGAGCGTGAGCCGAGGAGAGCCGATCAGCGGCATCTCCTCACAGGGGGACATCTAGGCATGTAATCAGGGCACCGATTACAATAAATAAAATACAGTGTCACAAAACAGTGCCCACCAGTGGCAGCAATCAGTGCCCACCACTGCCCACAAGTTCCACCTATCAGTGCCCATTAGCGATGCCAGTCAGTGCTGGCAATCAGTGCCGCCCATCAGTGCCACCCATCAATGCCTATCTGTGCCGCCTATCTTTGCCTACCAGTGCCACCCAACAGTGCCCACCAGTGCCGCCTATCAGTGCTCATTAGTGTAACATAGCAGTGCCCATAAGTGCGGCATATTAGTGCCTCATCAGTGCCGCCTCATCAATGCCCACCAGTTCAGCCTATCAGTGCCCATCAGTGCTGCCTCCTCAGCGCACATCAGTGAAGGCGAAAAATTACTTACTTAGTTACAAAATTTACTGACACAAAAAAAGAAAAAAAAATTTGGGCTTTATTTTTTTTTTGTAAAAAATAAAAAACCCAGCAGGGATTAAATACCACCAAAATAAAGCTCTATTTGTGTGAAAAAAATGATAAAAAATGTGTTTGGGTACAGTGTAGTATGAGTCGGGAGGAAGTAGAGAGGGGACATTGCTGGACGTGGCAGCAGAGGAGCCTTTGATATGCTTGAGGGGATGGATTTATATCGCTCTCTCCATTAGTTGGTCAAATCATCTGGTTGATAAGTTATTTTGCTCACCGAAAGTCTGACATCTGGTAAGCAGGCTCTTTATGGGGTTTTGGTGCAGGCATTAACCCCTTCACTGGTAGATTTGGTTGATACTTCACAAGATTACAAGATTCACTATTTGTTATCTATTATCTGGTAAGCAGGCTCTCCGTGTGGTGCTGGTGTATTCACTGGTTTTTTTCACGAGGATCCACATACCCGCATGATTTGTACTAAATATTTGTCATTGGCTAAGAGGCCTTCCGTGTGCCTTCCATTGTCTTCAAACACTGGGTGATTTATATAATATTTATTCCTCTCACTATGCGAGTGTCACTCTTTTTTCTTTTTATAAAAATTGTATGTCAGTATTACGCTATATTGTTATATTTTTTTTTTTGGGTTAATTTTTCGTGGATTCCACGCCAATTCCACGCGAGTGAAAATTGCCATACCTTACTGTGACCGGTTGCATAAAGGCCCAGGCTGGGTTTAAGCCACCTGCTTGATTTGGCTTGCTATCCGGTAAGCACGCCATTCATGAGTTGGGAATATATTTTGCTTCAAACACTGAATGTTATTAATTGGACAGTCGAATTGTTTTGAATTTTTAAATTTTATTAGTTTCATATTATCAGGAATTTTTTTTCTCACAGAGATTTTTTCACGGAGATATTATCCAATTATTCACTTATTTATTTATCAATCTAAGCGCGGCTTTTCTATTTTGTACAGTGCAGTATGACCGCGCAATTGTCATTTCAAAGTGCAACATCGCTGAAAAATGGCCTGGGCAGGAAGGGAGTGTAAGTGCCCATGTAGTATGGGTCTATATTCATATATATAACTTTAGTTATTGAATTACTACAGCCCGGTAGGCAAGTGGTTAAACAGAACTGTGGGAGAGAGGGTTAGGGGCCAGGATACCCTTTAGTAGTTACAATGCTAATTAGCAGACACCGAGACTTCTATAGGTAAACAGCCATGCAGGGAAAGGCACCCAGGCGGGCACCACATCTGCCTGTGTAGACACACGCTGTCTCCTATGGTAACAATCTTGAACAGTTTCTAACAAAGATTGTAATGAACTCTTTCACTTCCTCCACAATCTCCTTTTTAGATCTTCACTCAATTGAGCTCCCAGTCTTTCACCTAGACCCGCTGATCCACTCACCACTGGATCTCCTGAGCTCTTCCAACCTTCTCACTCAGTATCTTCCTCAAGCGTCACCCCCGCGACTCTGCTGCGTCCCTGGCTTGGCATTCAGATACTCCTCAAGCGTCACCCCGCTGGCCTGCTCGGTCCCTGTCTTGGCACACAATAATGCTCTGCGAGCGTCAACTCCGCTGGTTGGGTCCCTGGCTTGACTTCTGCTGAAGTTTTCCAGATCCTTCACCGTTCCCGGTTGGTGAGAACACTGCTCCGGTACTTGCTTCAGCTACCCACTGTGGTCCCTGGTAATAAGGTGGATGGTCCCTTAGTGGCGACAGCTTCACCTCTACCTCCGACCACGACAGGTTCTCCGGCTGGTAGAAACATCTCTTCTGTTTGGACTGTAAGCCACAATTCCAACCCTGCGCTGCTCTCTCGCTTCTGGAGAGGCCCTCAGACAGCCTAGCAGCCAGATGTCCCCGGGATAGGCCCAAACTCCGGCCTAGCAGCCCAGGTCAGCACAACACACGTCCACCCAGACAGCTGTCCAGGTGGCACAGAACCCCGATCACCTAACTCCACCTAAATAAATAGGCTCTCCCAGCAGGCCAAGGGACCCAAGAAAATCCCTGTCCATTGGCTTAGACACCCCATTCATTCCTAATCTGTCCTTGGTATGCCCTCGTCTTATCCAATGTCACCAGGTACCCGGCCACCTAGCGACAGAAGAGAGAAGTGCAGCAATTCCAGAATTAGTAAACAATAAATATTCTGCACAGATATAATAAAACAAAAGTGAGTTCAGTCAAGGAATGCTAGCCAGCACTTAAAGGGTAATTCAAAACACCTCAAAATCAGACAATACATAAAATAAAGTGCAGCGCAATCATATTAAAGTCCATAGAATCATCTGCTTAATGAAGGAACCAATCATATAGATAAGAAGGAGAAGAACCTCCTACTAGGTGCAATCTTGAACAAACGATAATAAAGAGGTAATTTCAGCCCATCCACCACAGATACTGCAGCTTTTCACCTCATAAACTCGACCTGTATAGGTCACACGGCATTTGTCCCACACCTGGGGTTACCGATCGTAAGCGATCCGGTCGATGGTGACATAGCATATATAAATAAAGAAGGGAGATATTCAGCTTTAACTGAAGTTTCTTTTTCGTTATATTAACCCGACATGTTTCGCATTAGCTTCATCAGGGGGGAAAAAAAAAACGTAAAAGACGCGCCAGACCTCCTAGAGGCGGCCACCGCCACGGGGAACCAATCGACCCAAGTGAAAGGGGCCCTGTGCGGCCACGGAAGGCACACAATATGACCAGGTTAAAATGAATAAATTCAGAGCATTGGGTGGAGGGCGTCTGAGATATAAAGAGATTGTAAGGTCTAATAGGGGATGTGCTAAATAACTCAGTGCGGAACACAAGAGGCCTGCATTCTATTGGCCGGAGTGTTCATTTATTCTTTGTATTAATGCGTGACTGTGCCGAGCGTTAGCAAGTGTTCATACACATATGGGTGCTTTTGAGCATTTTGTTATGGACACAAGGTAACACAGAGAGGCATTTAGAGACAGAGATAAATAGCCACGTACATGCCCTGTGGTGCGCGCCAATCTATCTACTCGGCGGAGAGAGCGGCTGCTCAAGCCTCCCGACAACACCTCATACCTTCCAACTTTTTGAGAAGGGAACAAGGGACACCTATTAGCAAAAAAGGTATGCAGGCATAGGACACACCCCCTTAAAAGAGAATTGTACAAAAAAAAAAAAAAAATATTAGTTAAACTCACAAGTGATTTTTACCACTACTATTCCTTTATATTGGCTTTTGAAATTTACAAATGCAGCAATTTAGAAATAGGATGAAAGGTTTAGCACTGGAAAACACTTTTTGAAAGATAAAAAAAGTGCATTTTATATACAACTCTATAGATCAGACCAAAATGAGGGACAAATGAGGAGGAAAGAGGGACAGAGGGACTTTGTTCCATATCAGGGACAGTCCCTTCGAAATCCGGGACAGTCCCTTCGAAATCCGGGACAGTCCCTTCGAAATCCGGGACTGTTGAGAGCTATGCACCCTGGCCTGGGGCTCAGCTTATACCTGTAGTGACCACAAGGGGCCGACATTGCTGGCCTCCTGAGGCTCCTATAAAGCCTGACTGTCCCCGGCTTCTGTACATTTTACATCACTGACCCAGGAACAAGCAGATTAGAAGGTCATAGTGAAGACACAACTCCCGATCTGCATACAAATTCTGCGCTTTAGCTGAAGTCACGGGATCAAGTAGGACAGCCAGGCAACCAACATTTTGAGATGGAAAGGGGTGGCAACTGGCAGCCTCCATATGGTTTCACTACTTGTTTCCTCTAAAGTAGTCCACATAAAATAAAACATTTCACCTCTTGCTGGGAAAAAAAACTGTTGAAGTGCATGCCAAGCACACCCTGAATGCTGCATGGAAGCATACTCTACTCCATTCATTTAGGGCAAATTCACAGTGTGGTGACGGGCATTTTATTGCACTGTGAAGAACCTGTCACCACAAAGACACACAGAAAGCAATTGTTTTCTGTGTGTCCCATTCACTCTGCAATGCAGTACAGATCTGCGCTGCGATAAAATGCATACTCGTATTTACTGCATTGTGGAAACATCTGTCACTGCAAGGACACACAGAAAACAATTGTTTTCTGTGTGTTCCCATTCACACTGCAACGGAGTACAGAGCTGCGTTGCAGCATGCTGCAATAAAATGCACATATGCTGCATTGTACCGCAGCGTGCTGTACAAAATCACATGCTACTGCACACTGCACCATGCTGCTGTACAGTGATATGAATTAAGTGCATTTTGTATATTTAAAAAAAAAATTGGTACAAAAAAAAAAAAAAACCCTGTATGTGATGCTCTGAATTGTGCACCACACTGCCCCCTACTGCTCTTGGGAACTTACTGCTCGTGGAGAGGTAAAGCCTTTCGGCAGCTATCTGGTCTAGTGTGTATTCTCCCTAAATCCTTTCTTTATATGGCATTTGAAAAATAAGGCCCTGTGCACGTGAGAATGCAAAAAAAAAAAAAAAAAAAAACCCTAGCAAAAAAAAAAAAACTCTTTTAGAAGTGTCAGGCTTTTTTCTTCGTCTTTGAATGCAGCTGCTTGTTAGCTAATCTACCCATGCACATGCGTAAACCACTTCAGCTCCAGGAGATTTACAGCCCCTTTCATGACCAGGCCATTTTTTGCGATACGGCACTGCGTTATTTTAACTGAAAATTGCGCTGTCGTGCGACACTGCACCCAAATAAAAAGTCCTTTTTTTTTCTCCACAAATAGAGCTTTCTTTTGGTATTATTTGATCACCTCTGCGCTTTTAATTTGTTTTGCACTATAAACAAAAAAAGGCTGACAGTTTTTTAACAAATTAAATAAAAAAAAAACAAAAAAAATTATTTTTTACTTTCTGCTATAAAACATATCCAATTAAAAAAAATAAATAAAATTTCTTTATAAATTTAGGCCTATATGTCATTGCGACTGTCGGCCACAAGCATCGGCACCCCCACAGTGCAGCGTGCGCGCGCCTGCTATCCAAATCCTGCAAGCCGACGTATAGCTATGACGGTTCGCGGGATCGTGCTGACCTGCCGCTGTATAATGACGGCGGCTGACGGCAAGGGGTTAAGTGGTGCTTTTCGGCCACTAACAGGGTGCTTTTAACATCAAAGAGGGGGTTAAAAGCACCCGCGTTGTGGCGCTTCCAAATCGCTTTTCAGGTGCTTTGGAAGCGCTGCCCATTCATTTCAATGGGCAAGGCGTTTTGGGAGAGCTAAATACAGCGCTCCCAAACTGCCCCAAAGATGCTGCTTGCAGGACTTCTCCCTAACGTCCCGCAAGCGCACCGCCCCCCAGTGTGAAAAAAGTCACACGGAAAGGAATGGGAGGCGCTATTTCTATCGCTAAAACGCATGCAAACCGCCTCAGCGTGAAAGGGGTCTTAATGCGTAAATGTGCATAAATGCATCCTAGTGTCTAGAAGAATATTCCAGCCAATAGAAAGAGTTTATGCACATGGACACTTGTCAATACATGCCAAAATGAGCATCCTTTTTTTTTTTTTTTTTTTTTTTTAAGATGGAATTTTCTGCCAACTCCTGACAGAAAGTTCCAGAACACAGCGGAGTATTTAATAGACTGCATTACGTTGGCTTATTCTTCATTGCTTGTTCCATCTCTGACTCAAAACTATTAAAACGTTAGCCACAACCAGACGAATAGTATTTTTTTAAAGGAGGTTTGAAAATAGCACCCCCATAACTTTCCTCAAGACAGGGTCACTTTATACAAAGTATACAATCAGGGAATAGGAATGACTTGCAATCAAGAGAGAGATATGCTTTTTGTCCACTAGATGGCAGCCTAGTCTCACAACTGCAATCAGAAGCAGATTCCTGCACAGCACAGACTTCTTATAACACAAGATATTTATAGGTTTGATCCAAAACTACAATATTATTGGGATTTGTTCTTCAGTTTATTATAGGGGTGGCGCCAAGGAAATCATATCTTTATTCCTCTGTGTCATATCGTACATGTATGACCTGCTGGTTTACAGTCCAGACATAATATGGCCCTTCTCAACCGTGTTATCCCCGGTGAAGCCTTAAAAACAAAAAATTTAAGATCTCAGAGAAACCCTAAAATAAATTTTCTCATCTACAACTCACTCTGACATTAGTGTGATCGGCGAGTTGTCATATAACAAGCATATAATAAAACATAAATAAATAAAATAATAAATAAATAAAATAATCAATAAAACATAATAAAAAAATAAAACCGTAAATAATAAAATAATGAATAAAACATTTAATAAAAAAATAAAACAGAATTGCATGCTGAATATCTGAATGACAAGTCACAAAAGGCCTCATTCACACGGGCACATCAATTTGCACAGTTTTTTGGTTTTTTTTGAGCCCGCGGTGTAGTGCGCTATGGTTTACTGGGAGTAAGCTGGACCAATAAAAAAAACTTCGCAAGAAAGTGGATTTTGGAATTAAAAATACAAAATATAAAGCAATAGTAGAACCATGAAAAGTCGGCAACAAGGTGAAAGTGAAGAAAATTCTTCTTCTTTATTAATACAAGGAGTAAAAACGTTTCACGAGACAAGCAACACTAACGTGTTTCAGAAGGTCTTCATAGACTGAAACGCGTTAATGCTGCTTGTCTCATGGAAAACTTTTACTCCTTATTAAAAAAAGGAAAAAAAAAAAATTCACTTTCACCTTGTTGCTGACTTTTCGTGGTTTTGTTGTTTATGCAAGCAGCCGGAGTCTGCTAGTCTGGCCCGGTGATAGAACAGCCCCAGCCTGGGAGGTGTCAAATCGGGTTGCAGCACCTCACTTTGGTCTCGATTTATAATCGGTATATTAGAGTGTGCAAATGGTGCTGAAATACTTCAAATATTGAGATGCAAAATATATACACAACATGGGATATAAACCCCAACATCCTTAGCCCCCATACATAATATCTATATACTGTATATAAAAGCCCAATCCAATAGTGTTCCTTCCTGTAATAATGTGCAATGTGTTCTCAGTAATATCAGCCCACAGAGTCTCTCTTACTGGCCTCTCACTCTCTCCACCACACCTCTGTTTGGAATCCCTCTCAGTTTTGGCAATAAAGCAGACAAAACATAACCCCCCATAGTGTAAATCCGGATACATTATACTAATAAAAATATTATAATAAAACCCACAATACGAAATGATCTCAGAGTACTAAGCAAAGCATTTGTGCAAACCCCACTGACCGCTCTAATTCCATGTATATGTGACTTTGGTGTTACGTAATGACATCAATGGGTATCTGCTTACTCAACTTGTTTTGTCACGAATGACTTCATCAGGAGTGGAATCAAAAATCATGAAGAAGTCACCCAAATATGGAGGATGTCAATTGTAACTCCCAAATATGGAGGAAGCCATTGTGACTCCCACAGTGCATTTCTGCAACCCCTGCTCTAATTTTATTTATATGGGAGTTTTGGAGTTACGTAATGACGTCAGCGGGTCTCTGTCCACTTGTTTTGTGATAAATGACTTCATCAGGAGTGGAATCAACAATCCTGAAGAAGTTATTGTGACTACCGAATACGGAGATAGTCATTGTGACTCCCAAAATACGGAGGAAGCCATTGTAACTCCCACAATGCATTTCTGCAACCCCTGCTCTAAGTCCATGTATATGGGAGTTTTGAGTTACGCACTGACGATAGCAGCTCTCTAAACACTCAACTTGTTTTCTAATTAATTACTTCATCAGGAACGGAGTCTCCAATCCTAATGAAGTCATCAAGTCTACCAAATATGAAGGAAGTCAATCGTGACCTCCAAATATGGAGAAAGCCATTGTGACTCTTACAATGCATTTCTGCAATCCCACTGACAGCTCTATTTCCATGTACTATATGGGAGTTTTGAGTTGCATAATGACATCAGCAGGTCTCTGCCCACTTGTTTTGTCATCAATGACTTAGACAGGAGTGGAATCAACAATCCTGAAGAAGTCATTAGGATTCCCAAAATACTGAGATAGACATTGTGACTCCCAAAATACGGAACAAGTCATTGTGACTCCCAAAATACGGAACAAGTCACTGTGACTCCCAAAATACGGAACAAGTCACTGTGACTCCCAAAATACGGAGGAAGTCACTGTGACTCCCAAAATACGGAGGAAGTCACTGTGACTCCCAAAATACGGAGGAAGTCACTGTGACTCCCAAAATACGGAGGAAGTCATTGTGACTCCCAAAATACGGAGGAAGTCACTGTGACTCCCAAAATACGGAGGAAGTCATTGTGACTCCCAAAATACGGAGGAAGTCATTGTGACTCCCAAAATACGGAGGAAGTCATTGTGACTCCCAAAATACGGAGGAAGTCATTGTGACTCCCAAAATACGGAGGAAGTCATTGTGACTCCCAAAATACGGAGGAAGTCATTGTGACTCCCAAAATACGGAACAAGTCATTGTGACTCCCAAAATACGGAGGAAGTCATTGTGACTCCCAAAATACGGAGGAAGTCATTGTGACTCCCAAAATACGGAGGAAGTCATTGTGACTCCCAAAATACGGAGGAAGTCATTGTGACTCCCAAAATACGGAGGAAGTCATTGTGACTCCTACAGTGCATTGATGCAACCCCACTGACAGCTCTAATTTCTTGTTTTGTCATGAATGACTTCATCAGGAGTGGAATCAACAATCCTGATGAACTCAGTCTCTCAAATATAGAGAAAGTCAATGTGCCCCCCCAAATATAAAGTCATTGTGACTCCCACAGTGCATTTCTGCAACCCCACCGACCGCTCTATTTCCATGTACTATGGGACTTTTACGTTACATTATGACATTGGCGGGTCTCTGCCCACTCACCTTGTTTTGTCATAAATGACTTCATCAGGAGTGGAATCAACAATCCTGAAGAAGTCATTGTGTCTCACAAATATGGAGGAGGTCACTGTGACTCCCAAACATGGACGTTGTTGTGATTCACAGATATGGAGGAAGTCATTGTGACTCCCAAAATATGGGGGAAGTCATTGTGACTCCCAAAATATGGGGGAAGTCATTGTGACTCCCAAAATATGGGGGAAGTCATTGTGACTCCCAAAATATGGGGGAAGTCATTGTGACTCCCAAAATATGGGGGAAGTCATGTTGACGCCCAAATATGGAGGAAGTCATTGTGACTTCAACAGTGCATTTCTGCAACCCCAGTTAAGCAATGATGTTAGCGGGTCTCTACCCACTCAACTTGTTTTTTCATGAATGACTTCACGGAGTCTCTAATCCTGATGACATCATTCAGTCTCTCAAATATGGAGGAAGTCACTGTGCCTCTCAAATATAGAGGAAGTCATTGTGAATCCCAAATATGGAGGAAGTCATTGTGAATCCCAAATATGGAGGAAGTCATTGTGAATCCCAAATATGGAGGAAGTCATTGTGAATCCCAATTATGGGGAAAGTCATTGTGAATCCCAATTATGGGGAAAGTCATTGTGAATCCCAATTATGGAGGAAGTCATTGTGAATCCCAATTATGGAGGAAGTCATTGTGAATCCCAATTATGGAGGAAGTCATTGTGAATCTCAAATATGGAGGAAGTCATTTTGAATCTAAAATATGGAGGAAGTCATTGTGAAACCCAAATATGGAGGAAGTCATTGTGAATCCCAAATATGGAGGAAGTCATTGTGAATCCCAAATATGGAGGAAGTCATTGTGAATCCCAAATATGGAGGAAGTCACTGTGAATCCCAAATATGGAGGAAGTCACTGTGCATCCCAAATATGGGGAAAGTCCTAATTTCTCCAAAATTTTCTCCTACATTGTTATTCTGACACACAGGCTTCTGATGGAAACCAGAAGATTTTTCAAAACAGGCATGGTCCACTGTTTTCACCATCAGGAAACCCACCCAAAAAAAAAAAAAAGACCATGCAGGAGATCAGCAGCGCTTAGATGCAACAAAGGGGGAAAAAAACAATTATTGTATTAGAAAACAAATGGCATATGTTTGACACATAGTGCTTTAGCAAACCAAGTTTGAATTCCAGTAAGTTCAGGTTTGGATCTACTTTAAGCCTTAGTCAACACTGGTTGACACCCTGGACGGCTCCCTTGTTATGGATGTGACTCTCCATGTAACAGCTGACTCCAGCATGAAGTCTTTCATGTAACACGGGGAGAAAAGGAATCCACCCACTTACAAACCACATGAGCACTTCCTCAGAATAATTGACAAGGCAGCGCGAGAGAAAGAGGACTCTTTTAAATAAGAAGGAAGCTCATGTTGCAGCGGCCCATTAACACACAAGGAGCGGGCACACTGAGCCGATGATGGATGGAGAGTCATTCTTGGCTGAGTGACACATCGGGATAAACTCTCTATTATGTACATGTTAATGTGTAAGCCAAACTCATGGCTAATTCTCCCTGAGTAACAATCACCGCCATGAATGGGAGTCAATGTATGACTAGAGCTTAACTCATTTCTAGCTGCGGCAGGTCTCAGCCTCTCATAAGGACCGATTCTCAGTAACGAGTTTTGTACCTGGATCACACAATCATAACTCAGGGACAAAGAGAACATTAAATCTGACCTCCGGCCTTCCCTTCAGTCTTTGCACAGTTGTAGCGGCTCTTCTCCTGGACTGAAATGGCTTCCTCTGATTTCACCGCACACTGTGAGCTTCTCACAATGTGCATTAGAAGCTGCAGTAAGTCATACAGAGCTCTTTCCTTCCCAGCCTAGCTGTCCCTGGTCTGCTACTTTCATTCACTGGATTTCAGTTTTGTCAATCGTGGAGGCTCCGCATCACATGTGGATGCTACCTACCGGTTTGCATGCAAAACAAAACCAAAGAAATTCCAAGCTCAACTTACCGACCAGCCCACAATTGTCTTGTCTTAATGCGTTAAATAAAGAGATTTAGTTTGCACACATTTGCAAATACATGCATAAAGCTACAGAGCCCTGTCAAGAAACCCCGGTATTTAACACATACACTTAGACAGGATCATTTGGTTGGTTGCAGGCTGGTCGGTAAGTTGAGCTGGGAATTTTCTTTTTGTTTTGCATGCGTTGCCCTTTCATGTGCTCCTTGCTGCAAAGGCCAGTTATAGGGCGAGGGCGGCAAACCATTTGTCTGTACTGAATGCAAACGAAGCCTGCCTAGGAACACTGACTCCTCCTGATTGACACCCATCTATTAAGGCATTTTAATATCTGTGTTCTGATGTTTGCACAATACACTGTATTGTCAAAAAAATTGGGACGCCTGCCTTTACACGCACATGAACGGCATCCCAGTCTTAGTCCGTAGGGTTCAATATTGAGTTGGCCCACCCTTTGCAGATATAACAGCTTCAACTCTTCTGGGAAGGCTGTCCACAAGATTTAGGAGTGTGTCTATGGGAATGTTTGATCATTCTTCCAGAAGAGCATTTCTGAGGTCAGGCACTGATGTTGGACGAGAAGGCCTGGCTCGCAGTCTCTGCTCTAATTCATCCCAAAGGTGTTCTATCAGGTTGAGGTCAGGACTGTGCAAGCCAGTCAAGTTCCTCCACCGCAAGTTTGCTCATCCATATTTTTATGGACCTTGCTCCGGCCAATTCCCTGGGGAAGCGTGCCCAGTAGGTGGAGGGTGGTGGTGGTGGTGGTGGGGGGGGGGTCCATAAATATTCTGAGGTCTGGCAGCAAGGTGCAGATTTCCTGGGTCAAGCCTTTTTGAAGGAGACCCCTGTCCAGGGGGCTCTGCTACCCGGGGCAGAGAGAGAGAGAAACTGAGAGAAAGTCAGAGGAGTCATTCTGCAGACTGAGTGTCACGCACCTGAAGGGAGACTGAAATGACAAGGTCGGCCTCTCTCCAGCCCAGGTCCCGCTGAGAGTGGAACAGAAGAAACCAAGGGACAGAAGGAACACGAGTGCCTGCAGATGAAGACCCGGAAACTTGTAGCAGGAAGTCGCAGCTGGTCGCAGGACCGTAGTCGCAGACACTCAGATGGCAGTGTTGAGTCAAGCAGGGAACAGGAGCAAGGTCACAAGGATAGCCTGGTTCGGTAGCAGACGGGCAGCAAGGTACCAAGGCGTGAGGCAGAAGCAAGGTCAAATGGGAAGCCGGGATCAGGAGCCAGTAATCAAAGTATAGCAGAGTCCAGAGGCAGGATCAAGGAAAGCCAAGTTCAGCAATGGGGATCAAACAGGATAATCACAGGATTCAAGGTATCAGGAGCACAGCTGAAGACCAGTGATCAGTGGTCAGGGCACCCTTTAAATATCTGGTGCCAATTGGCACTAGGGATGCGCTCCAACACGTGCACGGCGTCTGCCGCGCACAGGTACCTATGGGCATTTGCAGTCGCCCGTGAGCGTGCGTGTGCGCCAGCCATTTTCCAATGGTTTCCTTACACTGAGTGAGCACTTGATCCTGCTATACAGAGAAGTGACTGTGGGGTGGTTTATCTCACAAGCAAAGTGTGGTGGCATACTGCTAAAGTGTGCTCAGTACAGCCAGGAGTTGTGCAAGTCAGCCAAGAGAATACAGTGCAGTCGGAGTTTGTGTAATGCAGCCAGTATTTTTGTACCAAGCAGCTAGAAGCCTAGTAGTCCTCAAGTTCTACAGTTTTGGGGTATCCCATGTTCCCCATCCCTATATCAGTTCCTGTTCCTAAAAAAAACAAAAAACGAGAACCCCCCTAGACTGATTCTTGAGCCAAAGGAAGAAAGCTGAAAATGCTGTGTGCCTGGCAGTGCATGCTGTGAGTGGGGGAAACGGGCGTATATAAACAGCGGCTCCTGCGGGGCTTAGCGCTACATGTAAATTTAGTGGAAAAAAGCGGATTCTAAAACAAAAGATAAACGTTATTAAGAAATGAAAATGACTGACCCCTTTGGTTGAGGCTCCTAATGTGAACAAACGTCCTGTATCCCCTAGTTGAACCCCGGGGGGGGGGGGGGGGGGGTGTTAAATTATTTTTTCATACAATTATTTGTCAATACACGGCAACTGTTGCAGTCAGCCCGGAAAATCCCCGGAGCATGGCATTATGGTGTAAATCGCTTCAATTAAGGTAACTAAACTTATTTTCAGCGAGCCGCACTTGGCGACATACTGGAGGGATTGAGCCAAGGCTTCTTAGTGCCCCCGGGGAACGCTATTCGAGTTTGAGGCAAAACTTAATTAAAAAAATCCTAATACTTCATTACACATATAAGGATAAGAATCTGACACAGCGTGCGGCTTGCTCGGGATGTGTGCCAGTGTTTGCTAATAAGAAGAGCTGTCTTTGTGCATTATTCCTACAAACAATGTCTGCCCCACTTTGTGCTTAGGGAAAACAAGAAGAAATATCTTTGGTATGAGTAGGTATTTCCTGCATGCCTTCAAGCGCAAATTTTTTTTTTTTGTTTGCATTAACATTATCCCTTCGGATTGGCCATGACCTCCACCACTTGCGTAGAAATGGATATTGTCATGATATAGATGTTAGTAAATGGAGAGATTGCTTTCTCTTGTCAATGGGGTGAGTCCTTTAGAACAGTCTTGTCAAGTTTAGTGTTTAATAATCAAAATAGGATACATGAGTTTTTATGAAAGGTTTTAATTCTCCATAATAAACAATTGGTTTTGGAGGGGAAGACTGTGGGTAATGGAAGGGTCTTGAACATGCTTGAAACTGTATTTTGCACCATTTTATAATGTTTTGTTATTTTACTTTATACCAGGAAATTGTGAAAATGGTTGGAGATTATGCCTTTAGGAAACTCGTATCTATATGAAGAAAATCCTCTTCCATCCTTTCCAACTCCCCTGACATATAGCATCAGAGGAAGGAGCCAAGTGGAATACAAGTGGCCACCCATAGCAAAAAAAGTGTGGTTTTAAACTTTCCCACTGTTAGAAGAAATGTGGCGCGCAAGCTTAAGTGGTCTCAGGATGCCTGCAGTAGGATTGGCAGGGTTTCAGGATTGTCAGCTCTGGAGTGGCTCTAGCATATGAGCTTCAGCTCTAAGAAACCCTTAGGTACAGCTCTAGGCAACTCCAGAAACCCCAGCTTTAGAGTTGTTCTAATGTCCCCAGCTTTGGCTTCAGAGCAGATACCAACATCTCCAGCTCCAGAACCCCAGCTTTCGAGATGCTCTAATGTCCCCAGCTTTGGCTCCAGAGACGCTCCCAGCATCTCCAGCTCCAGAGACGCTCCCAACACCTCCAGCTCCAGAGACGCTCCCAACACCTCCAGCTCCAGAGACGCTCCCAACACCTCCAGCTCCAGAGACGCTCCCAACACCTCCAGCTCCAGAGACGCTCCCAACACCTCCAGCTCCAGAGACGCTCCCAACACCTCCAGCTCCAGAGACGCTCCCAACACCTCCAGCTCCAGAGACGCTCCCAACACCTCCAGCTCCAGAGACGCTCCCAACACCTCCAGCTCCAGAGACGCTCCCAACACCTCCAGCTCCAGAGACGCTCCCAACACCTCCAGCTCCAGAGACGCTCCCAACACCTCCAGCTCCAGAGACGCTCCCAACACCTCCAGCTCCAGAGACGCTCCCAACACCTCCAGCTCCAGAGACGCTCCCAACACCTCCAGCTCCAGAGACGCTCCCAACACCTCCAGCTCCAGAGACGCTCCCAACACCTCCAGCTCCAGAGACGCTCCCAACATCCCCAGCTCCAGAGACGCTCCCAACATCTCCAGCTCCAGAGCCGTGCCAACATCTCCAGAGCCGTGCCAACATCTCCAGAGCCGTGTCAACATCTCCAGAGCCGTGCCAACATCTCCAACTCTAGAGCCGTGCCAACATAGCCAGCTCCAGAGCCGCTCCTACATTCCAATCTCTAGAGCCGCTCCTACATTCCAATCTCCAGAGCTGCTCTAACATCCCTAGTTCCAGCTCTAGGCGTCTCCAGAAACACCAGCTCCAGAGCTGGTCCAAAAACTACTGTACTTCTCTAACTCAAAAATGATTAAGAGCTGCTATGCCCAGCTAGAGCTGGATAAGAAATATAAAGTAAATTATTTTTGAGGGGTGAAGAATGGGGTCCTTCTTAAAGTGGAACTTTAGTCAGAAAATTAAGTCCTGCTAGATCACTGTCTCACCTTTCTCTGCACATGCTCAGTCGCTCCCCATTTTTAGGCACTGCTTAATTTGTAGAGGCCGATCTGCTAACAGCCTTTAAGCGGAATTAAACCCTCCTATCCTTTACAGCCAAGGAAGCTGCTACTGTTTGATCTGCAACTGCCATGGTGCTGCACATGTGATGAGTTATGACATCAGCCATTTGATGGTTTGATAGTTTGGTTGAGGACACAAGCAAATGTGACAGTTAGCACTCCAGGAATGTAACGGTTTTCTGAAACCGTTAAATCGGTGGGTTTAGTTCCGCTTCATGATCTACTTCTGCTCAGGGCCTCTGGGCTTCAGCAAAATGGCAGCCTCCAGCAAGAAGAAACAGGAACAATGCTGGAGGCAATTTACAGCACACACTACTTTTGGTAGCATAAATATTCATGTGCAATGTACTGTAATGTTCCGTGGTAAAGAACATTATTTTTTATCAAGTTGTTATAGGTAAAGTTCCGCTTTAAGTATTGCAGGGGTGCCGATTACTGACCTTAAAAATAATAAACTTGTGGGGGATCAGGATTGGGGGTCCTACTGAAAAGCAACTTCAGAACTCAATATTTCCCCCCCACCCCTTCAATCCTGCACCACCATCTTTGAATATCTAACGTATCTGCTGCATATCTGTGCATGCTCAGGATTCAGATTCCGCAGCACTTAAATGGTCAAAAAAAAAAAGAAGTTATTGAATTGTGGGTGAGGGAAGGGGAGGAGCCAAGGAGGTAAAAAGATGTTTATTGGTTGAAGGTTCACTTTGAGTATCGCTGGGGGGAACCGATTAGGGACTTTAAAATAAATGACTCTTGGGGGGTAGAGATTGGGGTTCTACTTAAGTATTGCTGCAGAAGCCATTTACTAACCCTGAACTTTCTTTAATCTTCAGGCAATTTCCCACCCATCTTATGTGTTTATTTTTTTATAGATTATTGACAGGTGTCCTTGCCAGCAGTTGATGGTACCTGCTTCTGATAGGTACCATCAGCTGGTTAGTGCAAAAATGTAGATGCAGACGTTCATGGCTGATACAGCCGTGGTCAAAAGTTTTGAGAATGCCACAAATATTACATTTTCACAAAGTCTGCTGCCTCAGTTGTTATGATGTCAATTTTACATATACTCCAGAATGTTATGAAGAGGGATCAGATGAATTGCAATTAATGGCAAAGTCCCTCTTTGCCATGAAAATGAACTTCATCTCATAAAAAACATTTTCACTGCATTTGTGAAGAAGGCTTCAGGGCGCCCAAGAAAGTCCAGCAAGCGCCAGGACCGTCTCCTACAGTTGATTCAGCTGTGGGATTGAGGCACCACCAGTGCAGAGAGGGGGATGGGGGCACCACCAGTGCAAGGCTTGCTCAGGAATGGCAGCAGGCAGGTGTGAGGACATTGGCACACACAGTGAGGAGAAGACTTTTGGGAGGATGGCCTGGTTTCAAGAAGGGCAGCAAAGAAGCCACTTCAATTCAGGAAAAAAAAAAAATCAGGGACAGACTGATATTCTACAAAAGGTACAGGGATTGGACTGCTGAAGACTGGGGGAAAAGTAATTTTCTCTGATGAATCCCCTTTCTGATTGTTTGGGGCATCCAGGAAAAAAAACTTGTCCGGAGAAGGAAAGGTGAGCGCTAAGATCAGTCCTGTGTCATGCCAACAGTAAAGCATCCTGAGACCATTTATTTGTGGGGTTGCATCTCAGCCAAGGGAGTGGGCTCAATCACAATGTTGCCTAAGAACACAAATAAAAAAATGGTACAAAAACATCCCCTGAGAGCAACTTCTCCCAACAATCCAAGAACAGTTTGGTGAGGAACAATGCCTATTCCAGCATGATGGAGCACCTTGCCATAAGGCAAAAGTGATAACTAAGTGACTTGGGGAACAAAATCTCAAAATTTTGAGTCCATGGCCAGGAAACTCCCCAAACCTTAATCCCATTGAGAACTTGTGGTCAATCCTCAAGAGGCGGGTGAACAAAAAATAAACCCCACAAATTCTGACAAACTCCAAGCGTTGATTATGTAAGAATGGGCCGCCCATCAGTCAGGATGTGGCCCAGAGGTTGATGACAGCATGCCGGGGAGAATTGCAAAGATCTTGAAAAAAAAAAAAAGGGTCTACACTGCAAATATTGACTCTCTGCCTAAACTTCATGTAATTGTCAATAAAAGCCTTTGGCACTTATGGACTGCGTGTAATTACTTCAGTATCCGATAGGAACATCTGACAAAAAGATCTAAAAACACTGAAGCAGCAGACTTTGTGAAGATTAATATTTGTGTCATTCTCAACCACTAACACCACATCAAAAACTGATACTTTTATATCAAATACCTTCATTCAAGAATAACTCAAGAAAAAAAAAGTTATTTGATATAGTTTCTTTTTTCATGTGGCGTTCGTGGTCGCAGCAGCCACATGGAGAAGTTCTTTGTTGCGTCATACAATGTAGCACATTGTACTCAACTCCCATGTACCCATTGTAGCAGAAAAGGTGATCATTAATGGGTTGGGGGTGAACTTAGGAGATACTCTTTCACTTTGTCCTGAATGGGAAAAGCGATGGGGTGTCTAGGTATGATCTGTATTGCATAGGTATATTGATCCAGCTTGGCACAGTGTAAGTACGTGTATCTCTTGTAGATCTGTTACCTAATGGGCCGCTGGGGAAGCTGACAATCGCTGTAGTAGCCGGTGTTCTGCCGAGAAAGTTCCGCTCGGCGGATAAGGACCCCCCCTCTACTGCGCAGTAGGATCCGGCGGAAATAGCCGAAGGAGAATAGCTGAAAATCAGCTGTACACGGCGCCTGTAAGAGGGCCGCTCGCCACGCTTCGGGCACAGCCTCGCTTCGCTCGGCTCTTTTTGATTACCCCTCTAGGTCCACTTGGATGGTGGGGAAGGAACCGGGACCCAGTGCGCAGGCGCCATGTACAGCTGATTGTAGATTTTGTGCTTCGGCTATCTCCGGCGGCTGATAGTAGTTTGTACCACGCAGGCACTGCGCCTGCGCAGTACAGGGGGGGAACTTATCCGCCGAGGGAACTTTCTCGGCAAGACACCGGCGCTACTACAGTGATAAAGGTCGTCTTCCGGGTGCTGTGCTTGTACTGCCTCCTCTATGCACACTAACCAGAACGGGGTCGCCTACTCACCACTGCCGCCATTCACGCCTTGTATTTTTTTTTTTATATGACTGGACAAGGTGAAGAGGAGAGGGTGGTGACATTGCAAGCTCTGCCTCATCCAATCATAGAACACATTGTTTACATGGATTAAAATGCAAGGCATCCGTGAACGATGGGAGTGCCGACCCCTGCCCCCTGCTTATTGTGCAGCGGAGAAAGCCGCTCAGCACAGGACCCAGAAGATTGCATCCAACGTAGAACTTGGGACTACTACAGTGATTGTCCGCTTCACCAGAAGCTCCTCAAGTTGAGCTATTCATACTTAGATTGTGCCAAGTTGTACTAACGCAACTATTCAATAAAGATCATACTTTGCTCGCTGATTGGATGAGGTGGTGGAGCGGGGAGATGAAGTTACAATCTTCGCCTCATTCAACCAAGAAAAAAAAAAAACTTTGTGTACACTGAGGAACATACAGGGCTTTCTTTGAATGGGCACAGGGCCAAGCGACCCCCTGTGCCCATTCAAAGAAAGCCCTGTGGTCAGTGTATTTGCAGGTGCAGTCTATTTTCTCCACCGTAGGTGGCGCTTGTCCGCAGTGGCAATGCAGGTGGAGGAGGAAGTTGAAAAGAACCTAGTTCCTCTATGGCAGTGGTTCTCAACTTCTGTCCTCAGGGCCCACTAACAGGCCAGATTTTAAGTATTACCTTGGGGAGATGCAGACTAGAATACTGCAATCACTGAGCAGCAAATTATATCACCTGTGATGTATTTCAGTTATCTTGCAAGCCTGGCCTGTTAGTGGGTCCTGAGGACAGGAGTTGAGAACCACTGCTCTATGGTTTCCTCGGTCACACGGAGGCGGCATCCGATTGGATGCCATGACCTCATGTGACTTTAGTGGCCATCTTGGTTCAGGCAGCGTCTATTTAAGACCCTGGCTCCCAGGTTTGTCATGCAGTTTGCGAGTTGCAGTGTAGGAACGGGATACCCGTCTGTCAGGGACAGTGGTTAGCATCTGGGAAAGGTTCCCAGAGGAGTGGGGAAAGTGCAGGGACACACCACTCTTCCTGGAAACCTCCCGTTTCGGGTACGGACCAGTCAGGCCACATTCCACCCCTTGAGACAGACGCTGTCGGCTTCCCATAGACTACAGTCTACGCACACAACACTTTTACATCTTGCAAGTGTTCCCGGTCGAGTTTTCTTCCCTCCGGACCTGTGGTGTAATGTTGGATTCTGTTACAATATACTGTATTGTCTTTCTGTTTTTGCACTCGGACTCTGAGTGTTTTCTGCCCACCACACCACACTCCAATACCCACAAGTGTGCAGAGTGGTAGATGCTGGGTGCAAGAAGATTGCAGCTATCAATGCAGATTGTCAGCTTCCTCAGCAGTCCCTCGGGTATGAGAGACGCATACTTACATTGGTCCAAGCTGGACCAATGCAAGTATGCAATAGAGATCATACCTCATTCTCTGATTGGAAAAGGTGGAGATGTGGGGAAGTGACATGATCTTTACCTTATCCATTCAGTGAATACCTTGTATACCCTGAAGAAGATACAAAGGTGTTCTATGAATGCCGGTGGTGCCAAGAAAGCAACCCCCTGTGGTCAGTGTGCAAAAGGGAAGCACACTGACCACGATACAAAAAGATCAAAACCTGGAGTTCAGCACTTACAGACGGGAAGAGAGTTTACCCCTTAATGGCCAGGCCATTGTTTGCGATACGGCACTGCATCGATTTAACTGACAATTGCGCGGACGTGTAACGCTGTACCCAAACAAAATTTGTGTCCTTTTTTCTTCCCACAAATAGAGCTTTCTTTTGGTGGTATTTGATTATATAAGTAATCAGTTTAGGCCATTATATATTCTTCTACATATTTTTGGTTGATAAAAATCGCAGTAAGCGAATATTGATTGGTTTGCACAAAAGCTACAGCGTCTACAAAATAGAGAATAGATTTATGGCATTTTTATTATTTTTTTTTTACTAGTAATGGCGGTGGTGATCAGCGATTTTTAGCAGGATTGCGTTGGACAGATCGGACACTTTTTTTGGAACCAGTGACAATTATACAGCAATTAGTGCTATAAAAATGCACTGATTATTGTATAAATGTCACTGGCAGGGAAAGGGTTAACACTAGGGGGCGATCAAGGGGTCAAATGTGTTCCCTGGGAGGTGTTTCTAACTGTGGGGGGGGAGACTGACTGGAGGAGGAGAGAGATCACTGTTCCTAATCACTAGGAACAGCAGATCTCTCTCCACTCCCCTGTCAGAACGGGGATCTGCCCGTTTACATTGACAGATCCCCGTTCTGGCTCTCTTTCCCGTGGTCGCGGGTTGCCGGCGGACATTGCAGACGCCGGCTACGCACATAAAGTCCTCCCATCGTGCAGCGGGCGCGCGTGTGCACGCCTGCTATGGCTCTTAAACAGGGCTTGTGCAAGGATTTTTGACACCCTAGGCAAAACCTCATTTTGCCCCCCCCCTTTGGCTCCACCCCTGACTTCACCCCCTTTGCCCTGCCCATGTATACCCCACCTTTTTAATGAAGCGCCCATCAAATGCAGCCTCACCAGCGTCCATCAAATGCAATTTATCAGCGCCTATCAAATGCAGCCTCACCAGCGCCCATCAATGAATGTTTGCTTGCTTCCATTTATTCGGGAGCCGGGACACAGATACAGTCCTCCGCTGCCGCTGCGCCTCTGACACTATGTGCGAATGGAGCAGTGGCTGCCTGCTGATGCTAAGACTTATGCCGCGTACACACACGCGGACTTTCGAACGAACGGACTTGCCTCCACACGATCACACCAAAGTCCGACTAATTCGTACGCGATGACGTACACCGGACTAAAATAAGGAAGTTGATAGCCAGTAGCCAATAGCTGCCCTAGCGTGGGTTTTCGTCCGTCGGACTAGCATACAGACGAGCAGATTTTTCGACCGGACTCAAGTCCGTCGGAAAGATTTGAAACATGTTTCAAATCTAAAGTCCGTCAGATTTTTGACCGAAAAAGTCCGCTGCAGGTCCGATGGAGCCCACACGCGGTCGAATTGTCCGCTGGATTCGGTCCGTCGGGCCAGTCCAGTCGAAAAGTCCGCCCGTGTGTACGCGGCATTAGTTGCTGCATAGAGAAGAGAGTAGGAACACCAGTGGCCGGGCGCCCTAGGCAGCAGTGCGCCCTAGGCGGCTGCCTAGTTTGCCTAGTGGTAGCACCGGCCCTGCTCTTAAAAAGGAGCCAACGTACAGCTACGGCGGTTCGCGGGAAAGAGCCGACCTGACGCAGTATAATGATGTCGGCAAGTGGTTAAGCAGACGTCTTCTTCAAGAAAGAGGAGCGTTTAGATTACATTTCTGTAACGGCAGTTCCTGCTTCATTCAGATTAACGTCAGAGGAGACAGCCCACGGGTTAGCCTGTATAGAATATCTCACGGTATTTATTGTAACCTGTGGAGTAAAGGCTACGCCATTGTCTCCTTTCACAACGGTAATGTCACGTTCCACATTCCTCTGTACAAGTGCGGTGACTGCTCATTCTCCATCCCCTGAGACATCGCACAGCCCATCATTAGATATCCAGATATTTCTTCACAAAACCCTCAATCTTTTTATAAAAGGTGTAAAAAAAAATGCAGAATGCCTCCCAGATTCATAACTTTCCTGGAATCCTATTCTGACTGGCCAGCACACCCTGGGGCTACACTAATAGGAACTTTATTGTGATAAACTATGTGACTTGAAGGCCTCCCATTCCATTCTGGGCTGGTGATCCTGTCCCTACCGTCCCAGAGGAGAGAGACTGACAAAAGAAAGTCCGTTGAGACAGTATAACCATACAGATTATGGTGAGAAGGAACTAAAAGGCATCAAAAAGCCCTCCAACTGAATCCACGCACAGTACAGTAAATCCTTCCCAGTACAGAAGGTGTTCATGTGTCTCGTTCCATCACATGTCCCAAAAATTAGAGGATTGTTTCTAATTTCGGGACAGTGAATGAAGCCATGCAAATCATTCCTATCCGCTTGCCGACCGCCGCGGCAGAGCGGCCCTCCTGCGCTGGATCATCTAGTATGTGATCCGGCAGGGCCGGGACAAGGGGTGGGCAGGAGGGGCGGCTGCCATGGGTACTGTGCCATCATGTGATGTGGGGGGAGGGCAGTGCCACAAGGAGATTGGGGGGGGGGGGGGATTTGTGTTGGAAGGAGAACATTTGGGGGGCAGCAGGGGGTAAGTATTGTTCTAGGAGGGGAATTTGGGGTGGGGGGATTGCTAAGAGTGGTGATTTAGGGGGATTTGTGTTGGGAGGGGGAGAGAAGATTTGTACTAGGAGGGAGGATTTGGGGGGAATTTGAAATGGGGGGAGAAGATGTATACTAGGAGGGGAAATTTTAGGGATGGAGGATATGTGCTAGGGGGTGAGTTTTTTTTTTTGGTGGGGGGCGCGCATTTGAGCTGGAGGGATTTGGGGGCAAAAAATTGTGCCAAGGAGGAGGAATTTCAGCAGGTGGTAGATTTGGAGGAGGGGGAATTTATGCTTAGGGGGTAAGCATGCAGATTAGTGCTCAGTGTCTTTGTGGGGGGGGGGGATTTTTGCTGACACACAATGCTCATACATCTTGGGGGGGACGCAGTTTGACATGTTCGCCCTGGGCTCTAGATGACCTTGTCCTGGCACTGCTTCTGGGTAGGAAGCACGCTAGCTGTGCTAAGTCACAACCCAAGCCGATCAGCGGGTGCCGGTCAGTGATTGACCGCTGGCACCCACTGATCGGTGAAGAGGAAAACAGGACAGAGCTCTGTGAATGTAAACAATAAAGAGCTCTGTCCTGTATGAGATTGGTTGCTCTATGAGCTCTGTGTCTTTCCTTGCAGCTCCCTAGTTGTGCTTGTCCCTGGACTTTCTCTCAGGCTTTGGCCTTGCTCTGTCCCAACCTGGACAGCATGGTGCACCAGCACCTCATGGCTCCCTTCACACCCTGCTCTGTCCCAACCTGGACAACCTCACGGCTCCCTTCACACCCTGCTCTGTCCCAACCTGGACCACCTCATGGATCCCTTCACACCCTGCTCTGTCCCAACCTGGACCACCTCACGGATCCCTTCACACCCTGCTCTGTCCCAACCTGGACAGCATGGTGCACCAGCACCTCACAGCTCCCTTCACACGCTTGACCTCTTTGAGGGGGTGGTGCCCTGAGCCCTATCTCTGGCTCTAATATGAAGCCAGCATACACCTGAACCATTAGTGTGCCTGCTTCTCCCAAAATCTGGCATAAACCACCATTTCACGGAGTAGCACAGGATCACCCTGCTACACCTGTCGGCGGGGATGTTATAGTTGGTGAGGTTGAAAAAAAAAAAAACCCAAGTCTATCCAGTCCAACCTGTGTGTGTGTGTGTGTGTGTGTGTGTGTGTGTGTGTGTGTGTGTGTGTGTGTGTGTGTGTGTGTGTGTGTGTGTGTGTGTGTGTGTGTGTGTGTGTGTGTGTGTGTGTGTGTGATTATATGGCAATAGTACATTGTATATCCCTGTATGTTGTGGTCATTAAGGTACCCATCTAATAGTTTTTTTAAATTATCGATGCCTCCTGCTGATCCCACTGCTTGTGGAAGAGAATTCCACATCCTTACTGCTCTGACAGTAAAAAACCCTCTACGAAGATTAAGGTTAAACCGCTTCTCTTCTAATTTTAGTGAATAGCCACATGTCTTTTTAAATTTCCTTTCACTGAAAAGATTTTTCCCTATGCTAGGGTCACCAGTACGGTATTTGTACATTGACATCATATCTCCTCTCAAGCGTCTCTTCTCCAGAGAGATCAAGCTCAATGATTGTAGTCTTTCCCCATAGCCGAGACCCTCCAGCCCCTTTATTAGCTTTGTTGCCCTTCTTTGTACTCGCTCCATTTCCAGTACATCCTTCCTGAGGACTGGTGCCCAGAACTGGAGGGCATACTCCAGGTGCGGCCGGACCAGAGTCTTGTAGAGCAGGAGAATCATTGTTTTATCTCTGGAGTTGATTCCCTTGAGACAGCAATGGATTGCCATTGGCTCCCACTGCTGTCAGAGTCAGTAAGCCAATGAGGAGAGAGAGGGGGGGCAGGGCCTAGCCGCGGCTCCATGTCCGAATTGCTGTGGGGGCACTCGTCAGGAGGGAGGGGCCAGGGGAGCCGACGAGGGACCCCAAGAAGAGGAGGATCGGGGTTGCTCTGTGCAAAACAATTACACAGAGCAGGTAAGTATAACATGTTTATTATTTTTAGACAAAAAAAAAAAGACTTTAGTATCACTTTAATACAGTAAAATGCTAATATAAAACCTGCTTTAAAAAAATAAATAAATAAATCACCTTTATGTACACAGTCGTATCTAATAAGAATAGAACACCAACGCTTTCACATTCCAGGGAAAGTGGAGATATTGTTGTATTGGGTTAAGCAAATAAAATATCCGCCTTTGAACAAAACATCTTACGGCACATGGTATTACCCGGTACACCAAACAATACAAAAAGCTGCATTGAACCGCTTGACCTCCGGAAGGTTTTACCCCCTCCCCCCCCCCTTCATGACCAGGGTATTTTTTTTTTTGCTATTCAGCACCGCACTACTTTGACTAGCAATTGCTCGGTCATGCAACACTGTACGCAATTAAAATTGATGTCATTTTTTTCCATACAATTAGAGCTTTCTTTTGGTAGTATAGGATTACATGTTAGAATTGTGGATAATTCGGCCATGTTTTAAGTGCAAAGCCCTTTTCAGAGCACTGCAACACTTCAGCATTGTGCATAATGAGAACATGTTTCGACGGGGGCCAAGCCCTCTTCATCAGAGCTCTGAGGATGTGTCAAGAAGTTCAGCAGAGCTGTGCAACACATTACCAATATAAATAATACTGATGCATTTCAAAAGGCCAAACCCACTTCCTCAGACCTCTGTGGATGCGTTCAGAGTCCCTCGGAGCTCTACAACACATTAGAATTGTGGACAATCTGACATGTTTTAAAGTTCTTGTAAAGTCAGAAGGTTTTTTTTTATCTTAATACATTCTTTGCATTAAGATAAAAAGTCTTCTGCGTGTAGCAGCTCCCCTCAGCCCCCCCACCAATACTTACCTGAGCCCCATCCCTGTCCAGCGATGTCCACAAGTATCTCGGCCCTCCGAGACTCTCCCTCCTGATTGGCTGAGACACAGCAGTGGCGCTATTGACTCCCGCTGCTGTCAAAGTCAGTTAGCCAATCAGGAGAGAGGGGAGGTGGGGCCTGGGCCGTGGCTCCATGTCTGAATGAACACAGGGAGCTGTGACTTGGCTTGGGTGCCCCCATAGCAAGCTGCTTGCTGTGGGGGGGGGGCACTCAACAGGAGGGAGGGGCCAGGAGCACAGAAGAGAGACCCGAGAAGAGGAGGATCGGGGCTGCTCTGTGCAAAACCATTACACAGAGCAGGTAAGTATAACATGTTTGTTATTTTTATAGAAAGAAAAAAAAAAAAAAAAACACTTTACAGCTACTTTAGGGGCCAATGCCTCTTCCTCAGTGCTCTGCAACACATTACGATTGTGGATATTTCTGACATGTTTTGAGGGCCAAGAGGACAACTTGGCCCTTGAAATGCGTCAGAATAATGCACAATTATCAGTGACAGAGGGTTGCTTTTCCGGTCTTACAGTTTGTAACCAGGGATTTGAGCAGTGGCTGCCGCTCCACTAGGGGCGCCGCCCCCCTAATCCACGTACCCGACCCCTAATCTACATACAGGGCGCCAGATGCATGGATTGCAATGGGTTTGTTTTTGTTTTTTTTTAAGCAGGTGATTAAAGCCAGAGGCTGGGTATGATTGGATCAGACTGATCAGGTGATAGGGGCCACACTGAGGCACTGTGGTTTACCAAACCATGGGTGCAGCGCAGTACACCTGTGGCTTTCCTGCGGGTTAGTTGCACTTTGCCATAGACTATTATATTCTTCAGGTGTAGTGCACTTTCTGAAAGAGCACCAAACCCGCAGGTAATAGCAGGAGTCTTCAGCTGTCAGGGCTGAGCTCAGCCCTTCCTTCTGAGCTGGCCGGTCATCTGTCAGCTAATCGCCAGCTCCTATCTCTCCACAGTTACTCAGCTGATGATGATATCCTGCTCGTCAGTCCTGCCTACTTATGCCGTCCAGCTCAGAGGAGCTCTGCCTTCGCCTTGGTCAACATCACAGAGACGATCTCCTGCATTCCTGTTAAGACTTGCTTGACTGACATCCCTTCTGGCTCCAGGTCCTGCTTGCTGTTTTAGTACGCTCATCTCCGGCTCCCTGACGTTTGGCTTGTCTGACTATCTGTTCCGGTTCCTGAACTCTGGCTATGTTTTGACTAGGTTTGTTCAATTTACTTTTGTTATTAAACAAGTGTGATTTAACTGTACTTCTGTCTCGGTCTGATTTAATGGTTTCCAACATCAGCTCAGTGCAAGTAACCCGCCATCGCTGAGCAGAGGTCGCAGGCCACATCAGAGGGCTCCGTGGGCCACTTGTTGGGCACCCTTGGTTTAGACAGTTGCGGCTGGTGCTCAATATTTGGGGGGCGCAAACAAACCCGCCCCCCTCAGTCGCACTTAACGCCGTCACCACCCCCACTCCGAAAGGCCGACCCCGGCACTCACACTGCTCCAACTCCCGCTCATCCTCGCATCTGCTGCTGCAATCTCCTCCTCAGCGGCCAATACACGCTCCTGGCGCGGGATTCTGCTATGGGCTCTGCTAGGAGGACGGGACAGGCTCTATGCACCCGGGAAGGCGGCGATCAGTGCCGAGGGGCTGTTGCTTCTCCTCACAGCTGAACAGGAAGTGGGTCCTGAGACCCGATTGGCCGAGAGCCCCAGGACTCCCTGGCCAATCGGGTCTCAGAACACGCTTCCTGATTGGCCAGGAGGAGAAGCAGGAAGACATTAGTGTATATTAGTTTGCTAATGTCACACAACTAGGCGGGCTCAGGGCGCAGTGCTCTGCGCCCCTAGCCCACCCTTTTTTGAAGCCAATTAGAACCCCATTGAAATCCATGCATCCGGTGCCCTGCATGTAGATTGGGGGCCAGGTGCATGGATTAGGGGGATGGCGCCCCCGTTCCCCTAATAGAGCGGCCGCCACTGGTTTAGATATAGACTAAGGTGGTGCATTTTATGGACCACAGGACCGGACACCATAATCAGACTCCCACACAGCTCCACAGAGTCCTGAGCTCACCTAGCAGAATCGTGTACAGGGAAGGCCCCTCTCTGAAAGAAAAGCTCTGCTCTGAAAAGAAAAAAAAGATAATGATCCAGCAAAGTGGCCGCTTCCTGCAAAGGAAAGACGAGTGCACAAAGCACATCTCAGCAATTTTATGATCACTGAACGCCCAACAATGACACCGATCGTTTTGCAATTGCGGTAAAACATATTTATAATGGGTCTTTTCCCTCCGTTTCAGGCCGGTCCTTTCATTCCACGGCAGATTAAATTACCCACTTCACAACAGTTGCCAAAGCTCTGATTTTCTGCCTGGTATCCACCAGGGAACGGGGAAAATGTTATACAAGCAAGCTCTGAAAAGGCCTCTTTGTTCCACCTTCGGGCTCGGGGAAAAAAGTGCGATTTAGATATCGGTGTTCTAGGCCCAGACATCTGAGGGGGGGGGGGCTACGTCAATCGTGAGGAGGTGGACGCCGAGGAGACCCTTGTCACCAGCTGCTTTTGCCAATGACGCCCGTAATAAAAACCTGCCACGGTGAAAAGGGGGGGGGGGGGGGGATTTGTCATTTCAAGTAGCCTCTTCAGCGTTTAGAGATCTCAAGTGTTGGCCAAGTTCACAAAGAGTCTGTAATGGATCTTATGAAAAGGCTGGCTATGTCTCCCAGGCGCATGCATTAATATGTTGTAGAACAAACAGGTGTACGGGGCCCCGCTGAACGCGCTGACAAATTACACAGGCCTGAGGGGAACTACGAGACACTTTACACAGAAATGGAACAAAAGAGGGGGGCCTGAGCGACAAGCCAAGTCCGGGCCTTGTAGTGTTGAAGGGTCTGAGAACATGGACCATCATTGTGTCACTGGGGGACGCCCTGGAGAAGATTGCATTTATTCAGGTAAACTTGTATAACCCCAATGTGTATAGAACCGCAGTGCCACCAGATGGAATATACTGGGGGGGGGGGGGGGGGCATTTAGAACACTTGGCAGAGAAAAAAATTCAATGTGGCCAACTATTCACCTTGGTAAATAGTTAAAAAAAAAAAAAAAATTTATATTTATATATATATATATATATATATATATATATATATATATATATATATATATATATATATATATATATATATATATATATATATATATATATATATATATAACCACTTCAGCCCCAGAAGATTTTACCCCCTTAATGACCAGAGCATTTTTTGCGATTCGGCACTGCGTCGCTTTAACTGACAATTGCGCGGTCGAGCGACGTTGCACCCAAACAAAATTGACGTCCTTTTTTCCCCACAAATAGAGCTTTTTTTTGGTGGCATTTGATCGCCTCTGCGGTTTTTATTTTTTGCGCTATAAACAAAAAAAAAAAAAAGACAATTTTGAAAGAAATGGAAATATTTTTTACTTTTTGCTTTAATAATTATCCCCCAATTATTTTCAAAAAAACGAATTTCTTCATCAGTTTATGCCAATATGTATTCTTCTACATATCTTTTTTTTTTTTTTTTACCAAAATCGCAATAAAGCGTATATTGATTGGTTTGCGCAAAAGTTATACAAACTATGGGAAAGATTTATGCCATTTTTATGGTATTTTTAATATTATTTTTTTACTAGTAATGCGTTTTTTAGCGGTATTGCGACGGACAGATCGGACACTTTTGTCACATTTTTGGGACCATTGACATTTAGACCGCGATCAGTGCTATAAATATGCACGGATTACTGTGTAAATGTCACTGGCAGGGGGTTAACACTAGGGGGCGATAAAGGGGATAAATGTGTGTTCCCTCAGTGTGTGTTCTAACTGTATGGGCATAGGACTGACTAGGGGAGGAGACATATATCGTTGTTCCTACTTAGTAGGAACACACAATCTGTCTCCTCTCCCCTGACAGCACAGGGATTTGTGTGTACACACACACACACACACACACACACACACACACACACACACACACAAATCCCCGTGCTGGCTCTCGTGCATGTGATCACGCGTGGTCGGCGGCGATCATGCCCGCCGGCCACGCGTATTGGATCCCCTGCTGTGTAGCGGGAGCACACGCACACCCTCTGGTGGTTCTCCTGGGCAAAGCCGTACCCGTACGGGATTTCGCCCAGGAGAGCCATTCTGCAGCAGTAAAAGAGGCGGTCGGGAATCGGTTAAAGGGGGAATCAGGGATGGCAAAAATAGCAAATTATATTTCAGCTTTAAAACATACAGTGCAACAGGTGTGTCCAGCTTGGAAGCCGCTTCCTAAACGCATACGTCTATTACTGCAGTCACAATACTCTTCAAAGCCTTGGCCTTGGCATAGGAAGTGGAGACTGGGTTTAATGTGACTTTGAAAGCAGCTTATCTGGGAAGCTTGCACATAACATGGGAAGGAAGGCCAGGCTGTGAAAACATTCAGTGACACATCGACCGAACCGATTCTTCCCGGGGTAAGTACATTCCCTATATGACAATGACAACCACAAAAAACATGGCAGGGTTATGTAAAGGGCATTTGTCACCCATCAAAATAAAAGAAAAAAAAACTCTCCAAAGTTGGAGCAAAAAGCAGCTCTACGGCTACGTCTATACTAGACAACAAATTGGAACGAGTGGCAAGTGTTCAACAAACGTAGGTGCTGAATTGCAATAAGGACCCGCGGTTGGGCCACGCTTTTACCGCCCTCTCCAACTGCTACCCACCCCCCCCTTTAGCTGCAGAGGCAGCGGCCAGAGGTGTACACACAGCCACGGCAAGAATTTTACCCCCTGTAGCTCAACATTACCCAATCAAGTGAGAGGGGAGGGCGCTCTGCAAACCCTCGCAAATGCGTGCAATGCACCTGCTTTAAAGCGTGTTAGCGTGGGGGGGGGGGGGGGGGTCAAGAGATGAAAACAGACGGTGAGGAAGAAATGTCTCCCACTGCTGCCTCCCTGAGCAGAGAGGAGAAAGCTGCTGCAGATGGGCACAGCGCTGGATAAAGACTGGGCTCAGGTAAGTATAAAGGGGGGGTGAGGGGCTGATACGCGTAATGGGCCAATTTTTACCTGAAAGCGGTTATAAAGGCTCAAGGCTCATAGAATACATGAAGGTAAAAAACCTTCTGCACAGCCCCCCCCTCCCCCCCAATACTTACCTGAGCCCCGTCTTGATTCAGCGATGTGCACGAGAGCAGCGGCTCTCCAGGGTCTCTCCCTCCTCATTGGCTTAGACAGCAGCTGGAGCCAATACTGCCAATCACAGCCAGTGAGCCAATAAGGAAAGTGCAGGGGCGGACCAAGCCGCGTTGTGTGTCCGAATGGACAGACAGAGCAGCGGCTCAGAAGCCGCTTGCTGTGGAGGGCGCTGGGCAGGAAGGAGGGGGCCAGAAGTGCCAGCGGGGGACCCGAGAAGAGGGGGATCAGGGCTGCTCTTTTTTCAGCGAGGGCCCACATAAGAAGACGCTTGCTATGGGGGGGGGGGCACCCGTGCATCCTGGTTTCCGAGCCGACTCTGCGTGTCCATAAGAGTTTGGCTTGTTGGCCCCACCCCCCCCACTTCCTCCTCACCGGCTGTGTAGCTCCCACTGCTGTCTCTGAGGCAATGAGGAGGGAGAGAGCCGCTGCTCTTGTGCACAGCGCTGGATGAAGATTGGGCTCAAGTGAGTATAAGAGGGGGCTGGGAGGGGAGCTGCATGCAGAAGGCTTGTATCTTAAAGCGGAACTTCAGTCATTTTTTCATCTTTCCATCTATTAAATCTTCTGCCCTTGTTGTTGTTTTACCTTTGGATAGTAAAACATTATTTTTCTGCTAGTAAATCCCTTATACAGCCCACTTCCTGTGTCTTGTCTGGTCATTAGACTAGGCTTATGACATCATGCACAGCTCTCTCTCTCTCACTCTTGTGAGAGTTTGCCAGGAAGGGGGGTGAGTCATAAGAGGGCCAATGAGAGCTGCAGAGCTGGAGGTGTGCCTCTCTGTAAATCCAGGAAGTGAGCAGGCAGAAGCTTCAGCTGCCCACAGTTAAAATGGATGCAGCCAGACTCAGTGGAGGGAGATTGCTGCAGCATATTTGGTAAGTACAGCATCACAGTCTATATAAAATAATATGCAAAGTGGTTGAAGGGAAGCTTCAGAATGGCAAAGATGTTTTTACTACAAATTATGTGAGCAGACTGCAGTTCTTCTTTAATGCATAGAACGACAGAGAGATGAGCTCATCAGTATTCTGCTTCTCCTTTCACTGCCAGTCACAGGCTAGGGGAGAGACATGCAAGTGTAACTGAAATAGACAAGACTGTGCTGTGTGTCCGGGTTGCGTGAATCTTAGACCTGGAGGAGCAGATATACAAATCCTTCGACCATGCACAATGCTGATGCTCATGGCCTGGGCTTATGAAGCTTTCCACTTGAAAAAGTACAGTGGCTCCTTTTGGGGCAGAGTTACGTATTTTTGCCCCAATAGACTTTGAAGCAGTGGCGTATGAACAGGGGTCACTATTGCTACCCCGCCCCATGCTCCAGGGGGCCCGTGCAGCTCCCCCTTGTACACCGGGATGGGAGGGGTTGAGATAGGGTTGTCACCTGTCCAGGATTCACCCGGGCAAACTGGGTTTGAATCATGTGTCCGGCAGATTCAGCATCACGGGAGAAGTTTCGGAGTCTGCCAATTATCATTGCATCTAGTTAAGGGTGTCCCGGCCCTAACCCTCTCTCCCACGCCCATCATTTCTTCTTGCATCACACCCACCATGCCTGTTAACCCACTCTACAAGGAAGGATCTCAGCTCTCCCTAACCCTTGAGGTCACCATTATGCCTCTGGGGGCCCCCCGGGGACCTTGCTACCCTCAGGTCAAGTGTGAATGGGGCCTTAGTCACCTTGGTTATAGATTTCCTTTTGAAGAAGGTCACAAAAGGACCAAGAAGGGAAATACAATTGCTGAAGCCTTCATATAAGGCTATAAGAGCCTTAAAGGCAGCGTCCAACAAAACCTCCTTGTTTCGGATGGAGTTGGACTTTCGTTCCTTCTTACAAATCCAACTTTTTACTGTCCCCGTGAGCCGTCTCCATTTCAGCCCTCTCCATAAACCCCCGGCGTTGTTTATATAACGGCGTCATAAATACACGCACGCAATGCGAGGGGAATTTACTGGCAGGTAAGACGTGAATGTGTCGGGCTGTTCCTCCCGTATAAAAGATTTTGTTGGTTGCATTAAACGTATTTTATAACCTTCGGCTAATGCACAGCCTAGGCAGCTGTAAGATTACAAGTCCCCAGTTCATGACCCGAGTCAAGGAACAACGTCTACGACGACAAACTCAGAGAATTCAGCCGAGGCCGGCCCCATGGATCTATTTGATAGGTACGGCTCATCCATTATTCATCGCTTTAAAATATTTATGGACAAAGGCCAGCCCGGTGAAACCTCAACTCCACAATCTTGTAGTTGAAGGAGCTTCAGGGTCTGACATCTGTCACTGGATCTTCTCGGTATATAAATATTGGTCACTGATCTCTCCTCGGTATAATTATACAACTGGTTAACCTCGTCTGCTGGCAATCAGAATGGTTGGCAGATGTGAGATTCAATTACCGAGTTTATTGGAAGAGATCGAGGGAGGATTCCAAGTTTCGCAGATACCTCAGAGAGAGGGAAAAAAGGAACCAGAACATCATGTCACGGTGCTGCCCGAACACGGAGACGGATTGGGCCTTTCCTTCGTTTGAAGAACTAGTGCCTAGATTACAGGGAATATAAAGGGAATAAAGGCCTCATTCACACTAGCAGCAGCGCCTACTGCTTGAAAAAGCGATCCGCGATTGCCAGGTGCCTGGGAGGGGATATGTCGCCTCTTTACCACTTATTTTAACCCCTTCAAAGCCTGAATCACTGCAACAACCATTGTGGGCCAGATCCACTCACAGCTTCCCCGCCAAACACATCAGCAGGAGCTTCCCATAAGGCACTGCGTCAACGCGGTCATGCAACGTTGCGCCCAAATAAAACTTCCGACCGACAATTTAAAAATAAATAAAAAAAACGCAATATGTTTTACTTTCTGCCATAAAATATCCAATAAAAAAAAAATATATTTTATTTTTATGCTATAAACAAAAAAGTCTGACAATTTTGAAAAAAAAAAACAATATTTTTCACTTCTAATCTAATTAAATTAATAAAAAAATATAATTTCTTCATCAATTTAGGCCAATATGTATTCTGCTACATGTTTTTGGTAAAAAAGAAAATAAAAAATCCCAATAAGCGTATATTTACGCTTTTCGGGCGCTTTTAACCCCAAAGAAGAGGTTAAAAACGCCCGTGCTGTGGCGCTTCTGAAATCGTTTTTTTAGGCACTTTGGAAGCGCTGCCCATTCATTTCAACAGGCAGGGCGTTTTGGGAGCGGCGTATACAGCACTCCCAAACCGCCCCAAATCTGCTGCTTGCAGGACTTTTCCTAACGTCCCACAAGCGCACCGCCCCCCCAGTGTGAAAAGACACACTGAAATGAATGGGAGGCGGTTTTTCAGGCGCTATTTAGAGGCTATTTCTAGCCTTAAAATGCCTGAACACCGCCTCAGCGTGAAAGGGGTCTTACTGACACTTTTGAAACTTTGTAGGAACCAGTGACACGAATACAGTGATCAGTGCTAAAAATATGCACTGTCACTGTACTAATGATACTGGCTGGGAAGGGGTTAAACATCTAGGGCAATCAAAGGGTTATACATAGTTCCCAACTGTCCCGGATTTCGAGGAACTGTCCCCGATTTGAATCAATGTCCCTCATTCTCCCTCATTTGTCCCTCGTTTTGGTCTGATCTATATAGTTGTATATATAATGCACTTTTTATCTTTCAAAAAGTGTTTCCCTTTCATCTGATTTCTAAATTGCTGCATTTGTAAATTTTAAAAGCCAATATAAAGGAATAGTAGTGGTAAAAAAGCACTTGTGGATTTAATTAACCTTTTTTTTTTGGTTAATTCTCCTTTAAGGGGGTGTGCCAGGAGGCGTGTCCTATGCTTACGTAAATTTGCCAGTAGGTGTCCCTCATTCCCATCTCAAAATGTTGGGAGGTATGAACATCTAGGGCAATCAAAGGGTTACCTGTGTGCCTAGCCAGTGTTTATGTGTACGCAGAGTGGTGTTTTTCACTAGGGGACGTCATTCATTTTATTTCCTGCTTTGTGGGGAAAGAAAATCCATTACTTTACTGCTGACAGGACAGAGCTCTGCCTGGTTTACATAGAGAGAGCCCTGTCCTGTGTGTGTTCCTAACAATAAGCAGGTGCTGCCGGTAATCTACTGGTTCGGCAACCGCTGATCGTCATCTGCTGTATAAAATCACAGTCGCCGGCACGTGCCCCCTCCCTGGAAGTGCCGGATCATGTACTAGCTACGTGATCTGGCGCAGGTGAGCCGCCTTATATGCAAGTTATATGGTCGGCAAACAGTTACACCGCTTGTGCACAGCCCGGAATGGCTGCATGCTCTTTAGGTGGGCAATCAGGAAGAGGTAGAACCCAGGCTCAACTGCCTGTTTTTACCACCCCCCCCCCCCCCCCCCATCCATCCATCCATCCATCCATCCATGTAAACGAGGCCTTAGAGCCAGAGATCTTAGGTGCCCTCTGAAAAGCAATCTATGGTGGGCGTTTGACGGGCAGTAAGGAAGCGTTATTAGGGTTGCCACCTTTTCTTCAAGCCAAACCCGAACACATTAGCAGCGCACAGCAATTTTTTTTTTCAGTACATTAAATTCATTACCTCTGTACAATGCAAGGGAATTTTTATGTCTTTATGTAGTATACACTATACATATATTTTGTGATTAAATAACATTTCTAATCATATGGAGTTAATCACAAGAGTCCCCCTTTACATCAGAGTCCACAGAGTTGACACTCTTGGCTTACAATTGCAGTGAGCAAGTCTGCTGGGTAGCCACAGTCTGGGCCAGGGGCGGACTGATACCTCATGGGGCCTCCGGGCAATTGAAGATCGTGGGTCCCCCAGGTTTAAAGATGGCTGTCTCATGGGAGCCAACATTAATGTGGCAGGCCGAAGCTTAGAGGCACCGAGCTCTACAACATGCAGAGTGGCAGAAGGAGTGCGGAGGGGATGATGGGGGGTAGTATGTACAGGAGAGGAGTGCGGAGGGGATGATGGCGGGGGTAGTATGTACAGGAGAGGAGTGCGGAGGGGATGGTGGGGGTAGTATGGACAGGAGAGGAGTGCGGAGGGGATGATGGTAGTATGTACAGGAGAGGAGTGCAGAGGGGATGATGGCGGGGGTAGTATGTACAAGAGAGGAGTGCGGAGGGGATGATGGCGGGGGTAGTATGTACAGGAGAGGAGTGCGGAGAAGATGATGGGGGGGTAGTATGTACAGGAGAGGAGTGCGGAGAAGATGATGGGGGGTAGTATGTACAGGAGAGGAGTGCGGAGGGGATGATGGCGGGGGTAGTATGTACAGGAGAGGAGTGCGGAGAAGATGATGGGGGGGTAGTATGTACAGGAGAGGAGTGCGGAGGGGATGATGGGGGGTAGTATGTATAGGAGAGGAGTGCGGAGGGGATGATGGGGGGTAGTATGTACAGGAGAGGAGTGCAGAGGGGATGATGGGGGGGTAGTATGTACAGGAGAGGAGTGCAGAGGGGATGATGGGGGGTAGTATGTACAGGAGAGGAGTGCGGAGGGGATGATGGTGGGTAGTATGTATAGGAGAGGAGTGCGGAGGGTTGATGGGGGGGTAGTATGTACAGGAGAGGAGTGCGGAGGGGATGATGGGGGGGTAGTATGTACAGGAGAGGAGTGCGGAGGGGATGATGGGGGGGTAGTATGTATAGGAGAGGAGTGCGGAGGGGATGATGGGGGGGTAGTATGTACAGGAGAGGAGTGCGGAGGGGATGATGGGGGGGTAGTATGTACAGGAAAGGAGTGCGGAGGGGATGATGGGGGGTAGTATGTATAGGAAAGGAGTGCGGAGGGGATGATGGGGGGTAGTATGTATAGGAGAGGAGGGCGGAGGGGAGGATGCCAGTTGGATGTATGAAGTGGGGGGGTCGATGCACCTGGGGGGGGGGGGGGGGGCGGCGGGCTGAGAAGTAGTGATAGATAGAGATATAGATAGATAGATAGATAGATATAGATAGATATAGAGAGATATATATATATATATATATATATATATATATATATATAAGCTATATTGTACTTGTCCATTAATATTTACAACAGTACAACAATGAAAACTGCCAGCTCCTAGCACTCTGTATGTACAGATGATGTGAAGGTAATGTATGACCATTCATATATCCCTGTGTTATCCAAGCTCTGTACAATCAGAAGTTTACACTCTCCACATACACACAGGGTTAATGGTCATAAATGACTGCACATTATCTGGACTGAGGATGGGGGATGTTTGTATATAGACAGAGGTGTGAGGCTTGGAAGATATCTTCAGACACACTTCAGACTATCCCTCTGTCACCTTAACACTTCACAGCAACTCCTGCAAAACAAATCCTGTTTGTAAGAAACACACCAGCACAGTGTATTTATGGAGAAGCAGTGACACTGCTGCTGTCTCCACAGTGACAAATATGCTAATGGAGCTCCCCCTGCCTGAATGGTCTGTCCGGGTTTCAGAGAGTCTGAAAACCAGGCAGATGATTCAGAACCCGGACTGTCCGGGTGAATCCCGTACAGGTGGCAACCTTAGGCGTTATGTCGCTTCCTTGCTGCTTGTTTTAACGCCTAAACAGTGCAACACAGTGGTGGATGAGGCTGATGGATAAATCGCACAGCTAGAGGCAGCCTAAACCAGGTATAAGGAAAGTGTTACTCTTAGACATAATAGGCGTTCAACCCTTGCAGTATGGGGGGGCCCAATGCAAGAGTATTTTGTTTTTCCAGCCCATAGTTCACCTTTAATGGGTAGTAAAGCCAGAATCAAGATAGCCAAACTAAGGTCTGCACCTTTAAAAAAAAAAATAAAAAAACAATGGCACTTCCCACATTTCTAGCCTGAGGCCTAATGCATATCAGACATTTAGCCCTGGTGCATGAAGTCACAGGGTGCACTGTCCAGCCTCATACCTGGCAGCCTGTAAAATGCTATGAGAGGCCAAAAGCTACTACTTTTTGCTTCAAAACAAGGCTTCGGACAGGCTTTGTTAAAGCTCTCTGAATGCCAATCAAAGCTCCTGTCACTAAATAAAATAGTTAGCTTACAGTCCTGTTTACACCTTGCTTTTGCTTCGCTGCAAAAATTATACCTCATGTCGCTTTAGTGGGGCTTCAAAGCCTCCATAGAAGTCTATGCCAAAGCTCGCTTGAAGCACCTGCGGCTTTTGAGAGGCTTTAATTCAGCTTCGCTTTGGAGAAATTGCAGGTATGAGATATCCACACACACAGGGCATCTGCCAAGCTTTAACAAAGCCTCAAAAGAGCATCATGAAAGCATCACTGACGCTCCACCAAAGCATCAAAAACAGATCAGAAAAGTGTGTTGAAGCAGTGGGCACTTTAATGTGTGTTGAAGCCAGTGGCGGGGCGACCATTAGGGGCACTCGGGCGCCACCCCCCTCTTTCCTGCCACCTCTCTGTGTACTATGGATAGATTCATGCATTGCATGAATCTATCCATGGCCGCTGTAGACACCCCCTATTCATGCGTCCGGCCCCTTTTCGGGCGCCGGTCATCTGAATTATAGCGGCTGGGAATGGTTTTGAAGCATCTGATTAGAGCCATAGTCTCTAATAGGTGTCAAAAAAGGTGACCTGCGAGTGCAATCCATGTCCAGGTGTTTTAGCAAAGCAAATGAATATTTGCTTTGCTAACACAGAACCACCTCTCAGCCAATCAGGAGGCCTGGCTGTAATACCGGGCACCTGTTCGGCTGAAGGCACAGGCGCTCCCATTGGCACCAAGGAATACAGGAAGAAGACACACACGGAGGACACACAGGAGCCACCGCCCCACCACCATGATGGGGTAAGTGCTGGGCAGACAGCGGGCAGCATATGATGGGCACAGTTGTCTGCATTTGATGAGTACAGAGGCTGCATATTATGGGCACAGTTGGCTGTATATGATGGGCACAGATTCTGCATATGATGGGCACAGGTGGCTGCATTTGCTGGGCACAGAGTCTGCATATTATGGTTTTTGTTTCAGCATTTTTCAGTTAGTTTGCGCCCCCCAAAAAATTTGAAGCCCCAGCTGCCACTGGTTAAAGCCAAAACAAGTGTAGAATGAGCCCTAATGGTGGTACTAATGTTTAGGGCAGTATGCGCCCAGGGGACAAATGCCCAAAGCACAGAATGCTTGCGTTCATCCCTGAACACATACTGCCCTAAGTGCAAGTCCTGTTTGCTCCAACCGCAGCAGCTTTCAGCCTCTTGTAGAGTTTTTCAGGCTGCCGGCTGCAAGGCTGGACAGTGTTCACCTGTACCTTCCATCAGAACCCCAAACAACAGATTCCCATGCACCAGGGCTAAATGCCCAGTGATCATGAGACTTCATGAGTACTTTCTAAGGCTGGGTTCCCCGCATTTCAGTTCGCAATAGCAGGAGATTTTGACGGACTCTCTATGGAGCCGATTCACATATCTCCGCAGCGGGTCCAGTGCGATTTGCACAAAAAAAAACGCTGTGCGTCTTTTGGTCTGTTTCAGGTACGAATTCAGCCAAAAATTCGGGCCGAAATCGGACCTGAAACGGTGAACCAGGACGCACCGCACCCCTTACTGTGAACCCGGCCCAAAGCCCCATACACACTATCAGATTTTCTGCTGATTTTTGTCTTCAGATTTACCAAAACCATGTAGTGCAAGGGCCCTGCCTGATTGCATACAAATTGAAACTAATAAGGTTTGACCTCATATTATATGGTTTCGGTAAATCTGAGTGTATGGGGCTTGAGATTTTCAGCAAAGCTGGAGTTCTAAAATCCCCTCTATACAGGACAAAGGTTTTTGCAGTCTTACCTTTCCCTGCTCTGTTTGTTTCCTCATTGTCCCTTCTCCTGCTGATCTGTGAATGGGAGGGCAATGGCAAAGATTTCATTATCAGCACCTGGTGAGGTCTCAGGGTTCTAATGAGAAAAGCTCCCGTGTGCCTGAATACAGACCATCTACCCCGAAAATACATCTTCTATTACTAGAAATGTTCCATTGGGTTCCCCCCCCCAAGTCCCCACAGCCATAACTTCCCTGCAGATGCCTACTGATGACGGCCAACAGGCCGGACACAGCTGCATATCATTAGGAAATAAAGGTCTCTGTAATATCGGGCCTCGTGCTGACGGGACGCTTTGCAGACTCTCCTAGAAGCCTCTACTCCTGGCAGCAGCGTTTTGGCAGAAGAATCCCTCTGATGCGTGTAAAAGTGCGTAACGCGTTTAGGGGCGCATCGAGCGTTTGGGCGTTAATTCGTTTCATTGGACAGAATAATCATTTAAAAGTGGTAAATACGCCTAGTGCTGATGCATGTTTAGATGAGTGTTCACGTGTTTACAGGCGGTTTTTTTTCTCCCATAATGCCGCTGCTCCTGGACGTACTGGCTATGGATTTTTTCTATTCCTTGGCTTTAACCGTTTGCCGATCGTATCACTTAGACCCCTTTCACACTGAGGAGAGTTTTCAGGCGTTTTAGCGCTAGAAATAGCGCCTGTAAATTGGCTGAAAACTGCTGCCCAAACGTGAAAGCCCGAGTGCTTTTCCCACTGGGGGCGGTGCACTGGCGGGACGTTAGAAAAAGTCCTGCAAGCAGCATCTTTGGGGCGGTTTGGGAGCGCTGTATACACCGCTCCTTCACCGCCCCTGAACATTAAAAATGAATGGGCAGCGCTTCCGAAGCTCCTGAAAAGCACTTCCACGGGCGTTTTTAACCCCCTTCTTCAGCGCTTTTCGGCCGCCAGCGGGGCGCTTTTAACCTCCCACTAGCACCCAAAAAGTGCTGCTTAAACCATGCTAAAGCACCGCTAAAACTTGCGGCGCTTTAGCGCTAACGCACAGACGGCCCCAGTGTCTAAGGTTTAGGCTGGCAAGTTGGCTCTACTGCGCTTACGGCTTGGGGGGCGCTCACTCGCAGGATGCCACCGGTGGCCAACCACCGCTGTGATTATACACAATGGGAACTGATCGGCGGGCACCGCGGACTCAATTTCTGCCAGCACCCGGCGATCGTTTCGTTACACAGGCCAAACGGCAGTCTGGCTATGTAAACAAGACAGATCGCCGTTCTGTCAGGAGGGAAGGCAGGGATCCTGTGTTCCTGCAAAGCAGGGATATGGATTGATGCTTCCCCCTAGTACAAGCACCTTCCCCCCACGGTACACAAACACAGGCAAGGAACACATTTAACCCTTTGATCGCCCCCTGATGTTACCCCTTCCCAGCCAGTGTCATTAGTACAGTGACAGTGCATATTTTTAACACTGATCACTGTATTAGTGTCACTGGTTCCCAGAAAGTGTCAAAAGTGTCAGTTAGTGTCCGACTGTCTGTCGCTAGTTACTAGTAAAAATAAAAACATCCCATAGTTTGTAGACGCTATAACTTTTGCGCAAACCAATCAATATACACTTATTGGGGTTTTTTTTTTACCAAAAAATATGTAGCAGAATACATATCGGCCTAAATTTATGAAGAAATTAGATTTTTTATTAATTTAATTAGATTAGAAGTAAAAAAATATTTTTTTTTTTTTTTTTTTAAATTGTCAGACTTTTTTGTTTATAGCATAAAAATAAAACCGCAGAGGTGATCAAATACCACCAAAAGAAAGCTCTAATTGTGGGGAAAAAAAGGACATCAATTTTGTTTGGGTACAGCGTCGCACGATCGCGCAATTGTCTGTCAGTTAAATTAACGCCGTGTCGTATCACTAAAAATGGCCTGGTCATGAAGGGGGGTAAGTCTTCCGGAGGTCAAATGGTTAAACACCCCTGCCTCTAAACTCCTCTAAATGTATGCATGGACACATAGGCTAACATGCGGGGGTGTTTAGAGGCAGAAAAAAAAGCCCCGCCAGACGCCCCTAGAAGCAGCTGAAAAAACATCGTAAGGCCTTAGACCCCCATTCACCCCTATCGCATTTTTAGTGCTTTTTGCATTTTGCACTACAGAATATGTTCCATAGGAAACCATGTTAAATGGACTGTAGTGCAAATCTGCAAAATGCAAAAAGCACTAAGAATGCACAGGTGTGAATCCAGCCGTAGACCCCATTCACACCGGTGCGACTTGTTGCATGACAAGTCGCATCCTATTGTCGTCAATGGAACTGTTGAAATCGGTGCAACGCCGTCTTTGCGGTGCCGCACCGATTTGAAAAAAAGTCGTTCCTGCACTACTTTTGGCAATTTCAGGTGCGACTTGCAATAAACATCCGTGCATGAAGTCGCACAGATGTCATCCAAGTTGCACTGGCATGCAGCTTTGCATTCGTGCGATTTCAAGTAAAGTCACATCATTTCAAAGCTGCATTCAGTGTGAACCGAGAATTAGCCCTTCACGCTGAACGCGGGGTTTCAAAACCGCATTCTTTTTTGAGCGACATCTGTGCGAGTTCATGCACAGATACTTATGGAAATAGCCCCCCCAAAGTCGCCAAAAGTAGAGCAGAAACTACTTTTGGAAATTAGTGCGGCGCCGCAAAGTCGGTGTCGCACCGATTGGGACGCTCCTATTGTCGGCAATAGGCTCCGGTATAACATGCGATTTGACCTGTCAAATTGCGCCGATGTAAATGGGGGGGGGGGGCTTAGCAGCGGGTTAGAAATCGTGCGAGTTCAGCTCTCAAAAAGAAAGCTCTATTTGAAAAAATAAAAAAGGACACACATTTTGTTTGGGTACAGCGTCGCACGACTGCGCAATTGTCAGTTAAAGCGACGCAGCGCCGTATTGCAAAAAAATGGCCTGGTCAGGAAGGGGGGGTAAATCCTTCCCGGGGCTGAAGTGGTTAATTATATTGATTCTTTACTGAATCTCTCAATTAGTACAGTAGATCTAGCACAGAGATAACTACAGGCTGTGCAGTCAGATTTCCATGCCTCAGCACGGGGTGTATCTAAGATTATGTATGAGATACACCCAATACAGATTGCCACCCTGTAAACCATGGGGCTTGTTTGTGTATCCTGGCGGTGATAACATCTAGAAATATCTTGGCGCTTCATCCTGGCAAAGTAAAACATTCTCATGGTGATGCATCTGTTTTCTGCTTTACATAATTTATGTATTTGTTGTTTTTTTTTTTTCCTATCTGTTTTCATCATATGTTTATGATATCAAATGCCGCATACTATAAATAGCACTGCACCCTGCCTTTAAAGCGGTGTTAATCTTAAAAGCAAACATTTATTATATTGGAGCTTACCAATTCTTACATGTGACGGCTGAATTTGTTTTCTTTTTTTTTTTTTTTTTTTCCCTTCTATTTTCATCCGATGATCCAGCCAGTAAGTCTGTTGTTTTTCAAAAGCTCAAGCTCTCCAGCAGAATGTATCAGTTTACAGGGATGAGACAAACAAATTTACCACTGGAAGGGGGTGCTTACAATAATCAGCTTTTACCATATATACTCGAGTATAAGCCGAGTTTTTCAGCACATTTTTTTGTGCTGAAAGTGCCCCCCCCCCCCTAGGCTTATACTCGAGTCAAGCACTTTACTGCAGCAAAAAATGTCATTTTCCGAACCGATTTTGGAGCCCCGTATCTCAGGGCCACCTGGTGCTAGGAACCCCAAATTTGGTGTGCAAACCCAGTTGAACTAGTACCACAACACATGCAAAGCTGGGGTTCCTAGCACCAGATATGTGTAGATATGTTGTAGTGCTAGTTCCACTGGGTTTGCACACCAAATTTGGGGTTCCTAGCACCAAGTGGCCCCGAAATACGGGGCCCCAAAGTCGGTTCGGAAAATGACATTCTCTGGCGCAGAAAAGTGCTTGACATTTTCTGAACCGAATTTGGGGCCCCATATCTCAGGGCCACTTGGTGCTAGGAACCCCAGATTTAGATATATTGTAGTGCTAGTTCATCTGGGTTTGCACACCAAATTTGGGGTTCCTAGCACCAAGTGGCCCCGAGATACGGGGACCCAAAGTCGGCCAACTGTGTCCATCTGCAGCAATGCAATTTCGGGACCCTTTGGGTCCAGAGACCCCAAATTTTGGCTGCAGCTAGGGGGCATCTAGGAACCCTTAACTACCAAGTTTGAAGTTCGGGGGACCTATGGCTGCAAATGGGCACAGTGAGGCTGCAAATGGGCACAGTGAGGCAGCAAATGGGCACAGTGAGGCAGCAAATGGGCATTGTTGACCCTCTTTTCCACTTACAGTAGCTGTGCATTTCCCACTCTAGGCTTATACTCGAGTCAATACGTTTTCCCAGTTTTTTGTGGTAAAATTAGGTGCCTCGGCTTATACTCGAGTATATACGGTATTTATTTATAGGTAAGGTTGTTGGAGGGAAAATCCGATTGCCACTCGGGGGGGGGGGGGGGGGGATGTGGATCAGGAAGGATTTTTTTCCCACTGCTATAGCAAATTGGATCATGCTTTGCTGGGGGTTTTCACCTTCCTCTGGATCAACTGTGGGTATAGGATTGTGTACAGTGGAACCTCGGATTACGATGCATAATCCGTTCCAGGAGAATGTTTATAATCCAAAGCACTCGCAAATCAAAGCCAGTTTCCCCATAGAAGTCAATGGAAACAAAGATAATTGACTTGTATTGCATGCAATACAGCATGTGGCCAGAAGTGTGGGGGGGCGCCGGAGAGAAACTGAGTATTTCCGAATGGCTCCGAGTCACTAGCGCCCCCCCGCACCTCTGGCCAAATCCGGTACTGCACCTTGTAGAGGCTTGAATCCTGCTTGATTTGCGAGCCAACACTCGCAAACCGAGTCAGAATTTTTTTTTTTAAATAATTGCTCGTATTGCGAAACGCTCGTTAACCGCGTTACTCGCAATCCGAGGTTCCACTGTATATGGGATTGTATTTTTTTTTTTTTTTGGTTGAACTAGATGGACTTGTGTTTTTTTTTTTTTCTTTTTTCAACCTGACTATGTAACTATTTATGTGTGTAAAATATTTATTCAAAAAAAAAAAAAAAAGCATTTTGCTGTAACTGATTATAAAGTGTGAGTTTTGGAGTTTGGCTTCAATTTGTTGGTGTATCTGAATCTGCTAATACGTCTAACACTGCCCTCACCCCCCCCCCCAGACTGACAATGCGGCTGTCCAAAGGTGCCCCCCTGTTGCCCCTTCATCCAGAGTGGGGGGAGGCGCTCTAATACAGGAGGTGTGTTACTGGCTAGATCACCAGGTGAAAACAGGGGGGGGGGGAGCCTTAAAAAAAGAAAGTGTAAAAATAAAAAAATAAAAGTAAACTAAAGAATAAAAAAAGTAAAGCGCCCTCATCACCGCGTGCTCGCGCACAGGAGCGAGCGCCTACGTAAGTCGCGTCTCCATAAAGAGGACCTGTCACGCACTATTCCTATTACAAGAGATGTTTACATTCCTTGTAATAGGGATAAAAGTGATCAAATTTATTTTTTATTTTTTTTAAAGAAAGTGTAAAAAAAATAAAATAAAAGTAAAATAAAGAATAAAAAAATCTTTTACATTATACAAAGAAATTTTACTGTTGTGTTTTTTTTTTTTTTTTTTAATCAATGACCCCCACAATATTGACCCCCTCCCCCACATCTCTCCATAAAGAGGACCTGTCATGCCTTATTCCTATTACAAGCAATGTTTACATTCCTTGTAATAAGAATAAAAGTGATCAACAGTTTTTTTGTTTTTTTTTTAAAGAAAGTGTAAAAAAAAATAAAATAAAAGTAAAATAAAGAATAAAAAAAAAAAATACATTTAAAGTGCCCCCGTCACTGCGTGCTCGCTCACAGAAGCAAACGCATACGTAAGTCGCGTCCACGTTTGTAAACTGCGTTCAAACCACACATGTGAGGTATCGCCGTGTGCGTCAGAGCAAAAGCAACAATTCTAGTCCAAGACCTCCTCTGTAACTCTAAACATGTAACCTGTAAAAAAAATTTAAAGCGTCGCCTATGGAGATTTTTAGGTACCCAAGTCTGGCGCCATTCCACAAGTGTGCGCAATTTTAAAGCGAGACACATTGGGTATCTATTTACTCGGCGTAATATCATCTTTCACATTATACAAAAAAATTTGGCTAACATTACGGTTTTTTTTTTTTTGTTTTTTTTTAAATTAATGACCCCCACAATATTGACCCCCCATAAAGAGGACCTGTCGCGCACTATATCTATTACAAGGGATGTTTACATTCCTTGTAATAGGAATAAAAGTGATCAAATTTTTTTTTTTTTTTTTAAAGAAAGTGTAAAAGTTAAAAAATAAAAGGTAAAATAAAGAATAAAAAAAAACTTTTACATTACACAAAGAAATTTTACTGTTGTTTTTTTTTTTTTATCAAAGACCCCCACAATATTCACCCCCCCTCCCCACATATCTCCATAAAGAGGACCTGTCATGCCTTATTCCTATTACAAGAGATGTTTACATTCCTTGTAATAGGAATAAAAGTGAAACAGTTTTTTTCCCAAAAAAAAGCGCTTGGAAAATCGCTGCGCAAATATCGTGTGACATAAAAAGTTGCAACGACCGCTATTTTATTCCATAGGGCCTTTGCTAAAAAAAAAAAAGGAAATAATGTTTGGGGGTTCTAACTAATTTTCTAGAAAAAAAATGATGTTTTTTACATGTAGGAGCGAAGTGCCAGAATTGGGAAGTGGATAAAAGCAAAGGAAATCTTGGACTATTTTCGAACACCATTTGAATGTATGAGGAATTTTTTGTACAAATTTTCATTTGAAATTCTACTTGTAATTACCCAGCTTAAGGCTGGATTTACACTAGCGGCAGGGAATGCTGCTCCCTCTGAAAAGCAACCTGCAGTGGATCGTCTTTCTGGGGCATTTGACAGATGGTGAGGTGGCACCCACTTTATCCCTATAAATACCATGTGTATGGTTGCAGGGCAGTTGCAGCGTGACCCCCTATCTTAAATGAGTCGGGTTCGGCAGTAGTATTGTCTCCAAACGCAACAGGGGCGGCACATGTACACCTCCGTCCAACTGCCTTTGCAGCCTAAGAGGGAGGTGTTGCGGGCAGCAAAAATGTGGTGTAACCATGTGTTTTTACCACCCCCCCCCCAACCGCAAGTGTAAACAAAACCTAACCCTTGTTTTTTTAGTGCATTTTGTAGAAACGCACCACAATCCATTTAACATGGCTTCCTATGCATCTAATTCACATCTGTGCATTTCGAGCCTGTGCGTTTTTTGGAAAGGGTCGGGGACTTTTTTTTCCCGCCGCAGATTGCATTTTGTGTGTAATAGACTTCAATGAACCTGCACTAAAAATGCAAGTGTTGCGTTTTTTTTAATGCGTTTTTTTTTCCGCTAATGGGAAAGTATGACAGTTCGTGAAGTGCAGCTTTGATGCGACACTCTCTGGCACGCAAGTAGCATTAAAGTAGAATTAAAAAAAAGTCCCATCAAAGTAGTGCAGGAACCTTTATGGGTCCAAAGTCGCTGGTTAGGGTTAGCGGTAATTGTTCAGGTTAGAATGCTACCCCTAACAATTACCCTTAACCCTAACTCTGACCCTAACATTTAACCCTAACACCAACATTTATTTCTAACATTTAACCCTAACGTTTAACTCTGACCCTAACATTTAACCCGAACGATAACCTTTAACTCTAACCCTAACACTTAACTCTAACCCTAACTCCAATATTTAACTTTAACTCTAACCCTAACATTTAACCCTAACATTTATTTCTAACATTTAACCCTAACATTTAACCTTAACATTTAACCCTAACATTTATTTCAAACATTTAACCCTGACCCTAACATTTAACCCTAACATTTAACTCAAACATTTAACTCTAACCCTAACATTTAACCCTAACGATAACATTTAACTCTAACCCTAACACTTCACTCTAACCCTAACCCCAACATTTACTGTAACTCTAACCCTAACATTTATTTCTAACATTTAACTCTAACATTTAACCCTAACATGTAACCTTAACCCTAAAATGTAACCCTAACCCTAACATTTAACTCTAACCCTAACACTTAACTCTAACTCTAACCCTAACATTTAACTCCAACCCTAACACTTAACCCTAACATTTATTTCTAACATTTAACCCTAACATTTAACTCTAACCCCAACATTTAATCCTAACTCTAACCCTAAGATTTAACTCTAACTCTAATCCTACCATTTAACCCTAATGATAACATTTAACTCTAACCCTAACCCTAAAATTTAACCCTAACATCTAACTCTAACCCTAACATTTAACCCTAACAATAATATTTTACCCTAACCCTAACATTTAACCCTAATATTTACCTCTAACCCTAACTCTAAGATTTAACCCTAACCTTTACATGCATTTACATTTTGGACACATAAAGGTTCCTGTACTACTTTAATGAGGCTTTGATGCTACTTGAGTGACAGAAAGTATAAAATCGCATCAGATTCGCACTCCAGAAATGTCATACTTTCCTATTAGCCGAAAAAAAACAAAAAAAACGCAAAAAGAAAAACGCATCAAAAACGCATAAAACGTGCCAGAAAAATGCATCAACCGCAACCTGCATAGATGTGAACCTAGCCTAAAAGCAAATCAGCCAAGTCTTTTGTACATTATTCTGCTCCAGCAATGATCTTCAAGGAGACATACCGTCACCAAAGTACAAGTCTGTATCAGTCTGCTTAATGCGGTAAAAGATAAAAATAGATAATTGACTGCTAAATGTAAATTCCCAGACTAAACACACGCAGTGCATTTCCCTCAGCCAGCGTATAGCGAGCGCTCGGTGTATGCAGTGCGGTGGCCGGCCATGAATACGGCACTGGGATGCAATCTTTTCTATTTATATCCATTACTTTTTCTGAGCAGCACTGCTCTGTTTAGGTGGCTTGTAGGAAAAACTTTGAGAACAATTCCTAGTAGTGTGTGTGCCTCTCTCAGCCCCCTTGGTGGGGGGAGTTGGAAGGGGTGGGGCTTGGAGGAGGAAAAAAAAAAAAAAAGCTTCAGACAGAGCTGGAAAGGCAGCAGAGAGGCAAGTGCTGGCTTTGGTGTCATTGTGCTGCACGGGGGAGGCGAGCTCTCCGTCACAACATGCTCTGCACAACCAGAAGCTGAGCCAAGTGAGCAGAGACTCCGGTGTGTCTCCAAAAGAGAGCATCATGAGGACCACCGTCAGAGATTACTGAACGCGCACTTTAAGACTTCACCTGAGTGGACAGATCACCACTGTGTGCAAAGGAATTGCCACTGTCCTCCAGTGCTCACTTTTTTTTAGCTCTGCACTGCATGGATTATAGTTTTGGTCTTCTGCACAAGTTGTGATCTTCTCCGAGCGGCCATGGAGAGCGAGGAAGAGTGGAAGATCTCGGTATGGCTGTGCCAGGAAGAGAAGATGGTTTCGGGGCTCACCAGACACACCACCTGCGCCGACGTGGTTAAGGTCCTGCTTGAGGACCACAACCAGAAGCAACCTGAAGAAGGGTCCATGCTGTTGGGGCCTCCTCACTCTTACTGCATTGTGGAAAAGTGGAGGGGGTTCGAGAGGATACTTCCCAACAAAACTAAAATATTAAGACTTTGGACGGCTTGGGGAGAGGAGCAGGAAAACGTCAGGTTTGTGCTGGTTCGGAACGAAGCTTCGCTGCCTAATATAGGTCCCAGGAGCGCCGAAGCTAAGGTGGTCCTTAGCAGGGAAAGCCCGTGTCCTTTCAGAGGAACTACAAATCCCACGGCGGTGCTGACCCAAGAAAGGCAGCGCAGGGTGGTGAGAAAGGCTTTCCGAAAGCTGGCCAAGATGAACAGGAAGCGGCAGGAGAGTTTATCCAGAGAGTCCAACGCCGTGGAGAAGATGGAAACGCTGGTCCACCTGGTCCTCTCCCAGGATCACACCATCCGTCAGCAGGTGCAGCGGATCAAGGATCTGGACAGGGACATAGACAGGCATGAGGCTAAAATCCATTTTGACAGGATGAAAAGACACGGGGTTAACTACGTCCAGGACACCTACCTGGTCGGGGTGGTCCCTGAAAAGGCTTGCGACAGCGGTAAAGAGGACAAAGGTCCTTCAGACCAGCTTTTTGTTGACTTTGAGGACTATGCTCAGCAATGCGAGGGGGTCCTGTTACTGCAAGATCAAATAACGCAGCAGGAGGCATTGATCGAGCAGATTACTGCCCAAATCCAAGAGGAGCTAAACAAAAGGTGGATGGACCGGCGTCAAGAGGAACTGTCCTCAAAAGACCAGGACACGGACTCTACCAGCGGCGACCTGGCGGACTGTGAAAACGAACTCTTCCTGGAGAACGAACGGGTTAAAACGGAGCTCAGTACCAGCCTCTACATAGGACTGAGGTTGAACACCGACCTGGAGGCTGTCAAGGCCGATTTGGAGTACACCCAAGAAGTGTGGGACGAGAAGGAGAAAGAACTGCAAAGCCTTTTGCAGAGCATGAGTGCCATGGAACTGTCGGAACCTCAGGAGGGCTCTGGGGAGCTCAGTCCAGGGTGCTCCCAGGTCGTAGAGAGGAGCTCTGTGGACAGTCCAAAAGTTTGGGCCAAGAAAGAGGTGGAAAGGTGTACAAACTGCGAAGGGAACGATGAAGACTCAGACACGGGATTAAGTTCCATGCATAGCCAGGACTCTGATTCTGCACAAGTCTGTGAATCTTTGGTATAGCTGACGTTCCCTGTTGATGCCTCTGGGGGCAAAGGGATGGAGGCGGGGGGGGGGGGGGACACAAGTGCTATTTAATTCCTGTTGTTGGAAGGTCCACCTTGGCGTCTATATCAAGCAGATCACAGTCATACGTGAACTTTCCAATGTTTAACCGTTTTTCTATTTGCACATCACTGGCAAAAGCACATTTGAAACTCTGGGAACTCTTCCCCTGGAATGTAAGGTTTATTTTATAGTCGGACTGTAACCTTTCTATATTATTTGCGCAGTATAATGTACATTAAAAAAAAAAACACGCAGGAAAACAATTTTTCTCCTGGCTTGACAACCCTAGAAAGCCCCTAGGTACAAGTTTGTAAGCTTATTTTTTTAAATAAATATTTGCTAAATGATGATTTAGCGCACTTAATGTTTGTTTTAATATAATTGTTTTTTTTTATTATTTAATTTTATTAAGATATTTATTATTTTATTTAAGATAGAAACATAGAAGAGAAAAAAAGACAGAGTAGTCCATCGAGTCTGCCCATTTTTTATTTATTTTTTTACATGTTTTGTATAATTTATTTTGTTTTTTGTTTTTTTATTATTTATTCTGTTTAACTGTTTTTAACTTTTTTGCTTGAATATAGATCTATGTTTGTAGGATTCATGTTAATAAGAAACTGCCAACCACTTGCCAGCCCAGTCAAAGGAAAGAAAAAAAAGAACTATAGTTACAAGTGGTGTTAGTTCCTAAGTTACGAGCTGTGTTTGTTCCAGCGAGTTGAGCGGACAATACCGTTCTCGACGCGATGTTTATTACTCCCGTACTTAGCGATCCATTGTAGAAGTGCCAGTGCGACAGCTGTACGGCTTCATCTAATGACCCCCCCCCCTTATAATAAGGATTTAGGCTCCATTCACACTTGTGCGACTCCCAAAGTCGTGTGTTTTTTTTCCATTGCGACTTTGATGCAGCTTTGATACAACTTTTAATGCAATTTTTGATGCGGCTTTGGATGGGTGCGACTTTGGCTGCTGACTTTGGCTTTTTAAGTAAATATTTGCTAAATGATGATTTAGCGCACTTAATGTTTATTTTAATGTAATTTTTTTTTTTTTTTTATTAAGCTAGAAACATAGAAGAGAAAAAAGACAGAGTAGTCCATCGAGTCTGCCCATTTTTTTTTTTTTTTTTTACATGTTTTGTATAAATTTTTTTTTTGTATTTAAAAACACAACTGTCGCATTAAGACCCCTTTCGCACTGGGGCCGCCCGTGCGTTAGTGGTAAAGCGCCGCTCGTTTTGGCAGCGCTTTACCGCTGTTTAATCGGTGCTTTGCGGCCGCTAAGAAGGGGTTAAAAGCGCCCGTGTTGCGGTGCTTCCGAATCGCTTTTCGGGCACTTTCGGAAGCGCTGTCCATTCATTGCAATGGGCAGGGGCGTTTTGGGAGCGCTTTATACATAGTTCCCAAACCGCCCTCAAAGATGCTGCTTGAAGAACTTTTTCTAACGTCCCGCAAGTGCACCACCCCCCAGTGAGAAAAGCACTCAGGCTTCACATTCGGGGGCATGAGAGGCGGTTTTCAGGCGCTTTTACGGGCGCTATTTCTAGTGCTAAAATGCCTGAACACTGCCTCAGTGTGAAAGGGGTCTAAGATGCGACTTTCATGCGACTTTTGAGGGGTTAGTTTGCCGTCTGTGGCAATCAAGTTGCATGATTGTAGTGCAGGAACCTTTTTTTAAAGTTGCTGCGACTTTAAGTCGTATAGATTTGAACAGCTTTCCATTGAAAAACATTGGCTTATGGGGGAGATTGACTAAAACCGGAGCACTCAGACCCTGGTGCAGCTGTGCATGGCAGCCAATCAGCTTCTAACTTCAGCTTGTTCAATTAAGCTTTGACAAGAAAACCTGGAAGCTGATTGGTTTCTATGCTGGGTTGCCCCAGATTTTGCACTCTGCAGATTTAGTAAATGAATCCCTATGCGTCAAAAGTCAAGTAGCACAAAGTGTGAATGGAGCCTTAGTGTTTTTAATGCTTGTACTGGTATCAAAGAGACAGTGAGAATTACTAGGACTGGTGCCCACAGAATGTGGTGAAGCTGTGCATGGCATCCAATCAGCTTCTAGGTTTAAGGCTGGGTTCACACTGGTGCGAACACAGACATCGCATGCGATTCGCACAGCATTGCTGTGCAGATCACATGCCATGTCTGTGTGATGCAAATTCAACCATACAAACTGTATGGCTGAAATCGCATCGCATGCGCACCAAAATGGTACAGGACCATTTTTTTTTTTGGTCAGCACTGTAATTGGATTGCATGAGTGTTCACACCCATGTGATCCGATTCCTGGACCATTTCACAGTTCGCACTGCGATCTGCGAACCGATCTGGGGGGTGTCGTTAACCACTTACAGACCGGAAGTTTTTCCCCCTTAATGACCAGGCCATTTTTTGCGATTCGGCACTGCGTCGCTTTAACTGACAATTGCGCGGTCGTGCGACGCTGTACACAAACAAAACTGACATCCTTTTTTTTCCCCACAAATAGAGCTTTCTTTTGGTGGTATTTGATCACCTCTGCGGTTTTTATTTTTTGCGCTATAAACAAAAAAGACCGACAAATTTGAAAAAAAAAACAACAATATTTTTTACTTTTTGCTACAATACATATCCAGAAAAAAAATGTAAAAAAAACAAAATTCTTCCTCAGTTTAGGCCGCGATGTATTCTTCTACATATTTTATGTAAAAAAATCGCAATAAGTGTATATTGATTGGTTTACGCAAAAGTTATAGTGCCTACAAAATAAGGAGTAGATTTATGGCATTACTATTATTTATTTTTTTTACTAGTAATGGCGGCGATCTTCGATTTTTAGCGGAACTGCGACATTGCGGCGGACACATCGGACACTTATGACTTTTTTTGGCGACCATTGACATTTATACAGCAATCAGTGCTATAAAAATGCACTGATTACTGTATAAATGACACTGGCAGGGAAGGGGTAAACACTAGGAGGCGATCGAGGGGTTAAATATGTCTTCACTAGGGAGGTGTTTCTAACTGTGGGGGGAGGGGACTGACTGGAGGAGGAGCGAGATCGCTGTTCCTGATCACTAGGAACAGCAGATCTGTCTCTCCTCCCCTGTCAGAACAGGGATCTGTCTGTTTACATTGACAGATCCCCATTCTGGCTCTTGTTCCCGCGATCGCGGGGGGGGGGGGGGTTGCGTCGGACATCGTAGCTGCCGGCCACATGCATCGGGTCCCCCTCCCTGCACGCCTGCTATCGCTCTTAAAGGAGCCGCCCAGCGGTTCGCTGATGTCTGTGTGAACCAGTGTGTAATTGAGGTCCGATGTGGGAACCCGCACAGGAATCGCAGGGTTTCCCGCATCGCACCAGTGCGAAATGGGACTAAGGCTATGTTTCCACTATTACATCCCCAAAGTCGCACGATTTTTGCCGCATTTTTTACCGCGATTTTTGACCACGAAATGCCTGTGTATTCTTGAGGTCTATAGACCTCAAGTCGCATCAAAGTGGGACCAAAGTATTGCAGGGACTACTTTGAAATCGCAACGACTTGAAGTCGCACAGATATGAACGGTACTCATTGGAAATCATGGGGTACGACTTGTCATGCGACTTTTCAGTCCCAAATCGCATGAAAAGTCGCACTAGTGGAAACAAAGCCTTAGTGTTTTGGATATTTGTATTGGTATCAACATAGCTCCCAACTGTCCCTGATTTGGAGCAATGTCCCCTCTGTCCCTCTGTCCCTCCTCCTTTTGGTCTGATCTATATAGTTGTATACAAAATGCACTTTTTATCTTTCAAAAAGTGTTTCCCAGTGCTACATCTTTCATCCAAATTGCTGCATTTGTAAAAATGAAAAGCCAATATAAAGGAATAGTAGTAGTTAATAAAAAAAAAAAACCCTGTGGATTTAATTACCTTTTTTTTTTGTGGTTAATTCTCCTTTAAGGGGGTGTGGCAGGGGGCGTGTCCTATGCCTACATACATTCTCTAGTAGGTGTCCCTTATTCCCATCTCAAAATGTTGGGAGGTATGGTATCAAGTGAATCTGGAGCAGCTGTGCATGGTATCCAATCAGCTTCCAGGTTTAAGCCCCCTCGTTCACATTGGGGGGGCGACTTGTCTCCGCGATCGCTGTTGACACACCGGGAACCGGGATCTGTGTGTGTAAACACACAGTTTCCGGTTCTCTGAGGGGAGAAGAGACTGGTCTTTAAGTATGAACAGCGATCTGTCATCTCCCCTACACAGTCCCCTCCCCCCCTTCAGTTAGAACACACTGAGGGAACACACACTTAAGCCCTTGATCGCCCCCCTAGTGTTAACCCCTTCCCTGCCAGTGACATTTTTACAGTAATCGATGCATTTTTATAGCACTGATCGCTGCATAAATGCCAATGGTCTCAAAAATGTGTCAAAAGTGTCCGATGTGTCCACCATAATGTCGCAGTCCTGATAAAAATCGCAGATCCCCGCCATTACTAGTACAAAAGAAAAATTAAATATAAAAATGCCATAAATCTATCCCCTATTTTTTAGACGCTATAACGTTTGCGCAAACCAATCAATATACGCTAATTGCGATTTTTTTTTTTTTTTTACCAAAAAAAAGTAGAAGAATACGTATCGGCCTAAACTGAGGAAAAAAATAGTTTTCTTATATATTTTTGGAGGATATTTATTATAGCAAAAAGTAAAAAATATTGTGGTTTTTTTTCAAAAATGTCGCTCTTTTTTTGTTTATAGCGCAAAAAATAAAAACCGCGGCAATCAAATACCACCAAAAGAAAGCTCTATTTGTGGGGGAAAAAATGGATGTCAGTTTTGTTTTGGGTACAACGTCGCACGACCGCGCAATTGTCAGTTAAAGCGACGCAGTGCCCGAATCGCAAAAAGTGCTCTGGTCGGGAAGGGGGTAAAATTTTCCGGGGCTGCCAGCGTGAATGGGGGCTTACTGTCAAAGCTTAATTGAACAAGCTGAAGTTAGAAGCTGATTGGCTGCCATGCAGAGCCCCACCAGATTGTGCGCTCTCCGGTTTTAGTAACTCCGCTCCAATGTGATGATACTGAAGACCAATTGAAAAACTTTTTTTTTTTTTTCTGAACTCAAAACGAGTCTTGTTGAGTGAAGAGCGTCACTCCCTACACAGGTGCTTGGTGACAAGTATCCCTCTCTGCAGGCGCGGTATTACCTGTATGATGGTTTAATGTTTCTGCCGCTGTGTCATGTTCAGGCGCATCTGAGAAAAATGAAAATAAGATTTGTAGATAATTACGCAACAAGTCTCAGAAGCAGAACTGGGGAAGGAACGGCCAGCCCTAGGCTCGGTTCACACATGCCCTCCGGCTGCGGTTTCAGCGCAATTTTTAAAAGTAGTCCGGTGTGTGTGTGTTTTTTTGTTTTTTTTTTGTTTTTTTTTTCACCGGTTCAGGTGCAAATCTTTGCTTTAGATCGCACCTGAACCGGACTTTAAAACGTACAGGACTCTTTTTAAAAACGAGAAGGCTCGCTGGTTCACGTCATGCGAATTGGAATGCGGTTTCAAAAACGCATCCAATTCGCATATATGTGAACCCAGCCTAAAAAGTGCAACTTTGAATGGTGCAACTTGGATACAACTTTGGCTTTGACTAGAGATAACCAACAACCGTTGCACACAAGTTGCATTGTCTAACATTCAGGTACGACTTTCATGCAACTTCTGAGGGTTAACATTGAAGTCTAAAATAAGAGGATTGTCCCCCATGAGGGGTTTTCTAGGCAGCAAAAGAAGATTGAGAAATACTATGGAAAGTGGCGTTAATGAAGTGCTCAGACACCATGTTAACATCTCTACAGCCTACAAAAATCCTCTGAAGAAGACCCGGTGGGGTCGAAACGCGTCAACATTCATACACAAGATTTATGTACAGGATTTATATGCAAAATTTATGTACCATTTCTCCTCATGGTGTCTGAGCATTGTATATTACTACTCTTGTGCACTGTCATGCTAGTGACGGTGTTTTTATCTTTTGTATCACAGCTCATATTTTGACTACATATGCCAATAGCATTTTTTTATACTTTGTTATAATGAAAATTTCATTAACGGCACTTTCCATAGTATTTTTCAATCTTCTTTTTCTGCCTAGAAAACCCCTCATGGGGGACAATCCTCTTATTTTACATTAATATTTGGGGTGTGCAGCTACTTTGTCTTTCCTCATATGAGTGTCTTTCCGTTTAACATTGAAGTCTATGGCCCTCAAGTTGCTAGAAAGTCGGACCAAAGTAGTGCATGAACTACTTTGAAGTCGCTGTAAACTTTTTTTTTTTTATTTGACGCCCCCCCCCCCCCCCCCCCCCCCCGTGTGTTTTATTTTCATTTGTCTAAAGCTGGCCAAACACGGTTAGATTTTCCTGTGACGTTTGTAGAAAAATCGTTGGTCAGAACATTCTTTCTTGCCATCATCAAGTCAACTAATTTGTTTGTAAAGCCCATAAAATTGCGGCCAGACCTGTTCTTTGAATGGAATTTCAGAGGTTTCAAAAAGGTTTCATTACAATTACCAAAACCGCATTCATAGTCAGGATTTCATTTTGAAAAAAAAAAAATAAAATTCCGCTCTGCTCCTTAGAATTTTAGAGACAGGGTTGTAAATATGCTTTGCCCTGTGTGTCCCCCATATTAGTTATTCTTGTATTAAGAACTTTCTTCAACTTATGGATGATGCTTATGCCATAGCTCCTAACTGTCCCTGATTTGGAACAAAGTCCCTCTTTCCTCCTCATTTGTCCCTCATTTTGGTCTGATCAGGGTCGGTGCTATCACTAGGCAAACTAGGCAGCCGCCTAGGGCGCCTGGCCACTGGTGTTCCTACTCTCTGCAGCAAACAACTAAGTCTCAGCATCAGCAGGCAGCCGTCGCTCTATTCGCACATAGTGTCAGAGGCGCAGCGGCGGCGGAGGACTGTGTCTGTGTCCCGAGTCCCGAATAAATGGAAGCATGCAAACATTCATTAATGGGCGCTGGTGAGGCTGCATTTGATGGGCGCTGGTGAAGCTGTTTGATGGGGCCCTGGTGAGGCTGCATTTGATGGGCACTGGTGAGGCTGCATTTGATGGGCGCTGGTGAGGCTGCATTTGATGGGCGCTGGTGAGGCTGTTTGATGGGCGCTGGTGAGGATGCATTTGATGGGCACTGGTGAGGCTGCATTTGATGGGCGCTGGTGAGGCTGCATTTGATGGGCGCTGGTGAGGCTGTATTTGATGGGCGCTGGTGAAGCTGCATTTGATTGGCTCTGGTGAGGCTGCATTTGATGGGCACTGGTGAGGCTGCATTTGATGGGCGCTGGTGAGGCTGCATTTGATGGGCGCTGGTGAGGCTGCATTTGATGGGCGCTGGTGAGGCTGCATTTGATGGGCGCTGGTGAGGCTGCATTTGATGGGCGCTGGTGAGGCTGCATTTGATGGGCACTGGTGAGGCTGCATTTGATGGGCGCTGGTGAAGCTGCATTTGATGGGCTCTGGTGAGGCTGCATTTGATGGGCTCTGGTGAGGCTGCATTTGATGGGCTCTGGTGAGGCTGCATTTGATGGGCACTGGTGAGGCTGCATTTGATGGGCACTGGTGAGGCTACATTTGATGGGCGCTGGTGAGGCTGCATTTGATGGGCGCTGGTGAGGCTGCATTTGATGGGCGCTGGTGAGGCTGCATTTGATGGGCACTTTTGAGGATGCATTTGATGGGCGCTGGTGAGGCTGCATTTAATGGGCGCTGGTGAGGATGCATTTGATGGGCGCTGGTGAGGCTGCATTTGATGGGCGCTGGTGAGGATGCATTTGATGAGCATTGGTTACTGCATTGAGGGGCGCTGGTGAGGCTGCATTTGATGGGCGCTGGTGAGGCTGCATTTGATAGGTGCTGGCGGGCTGCATTTGATGGGCGCTGGTGAGGCTGCATTAGATGGGCGCTTTATTAAAAAGGTGGGGTATACATGGACAGGGCAAAGGGGTTGGAGCCAAGAAGGGTAGCAAAATGAGGTTTCGCCTAGGGCATCAAAAATCCTTGCACCAGCCCTGGGTCTGATCTATATAATTGTATATACAATGCATTATTTATCTTTCAAAAGTGTATACCCGGTGCAAACCTTCCACCCAATTTCTAGATTGCTGCATTTGTAAAATGTAAAAAGCCAATATAAAGGAATAGTCGTGGTTAAAAAAGAAAAAAAAAAAAAAAGAAAAAAAACACTTGTGGGTTTAACACATTTTTTTTGGTTTCATTCTCCTTTAAGGGGGCGTGGCATGGGGTGTGTCCTATGCCTACATAATTTTTCTAGTAGGTGTCCCTCATTCCCATCTTAAAAAGTTGGAAGGTATGCTTATGCACCCTGATCTGTAGGTATCATAGTGATTTCCAGGGGTTCCCCAAAACCTGACAATGATTTTAAGGGTTCCCCAGAGTGGGAAAAGGTTGGGAGAGGCTGGTGTAGATATGTGAGCCCCTCGTGTGAAAGGTCGTCTTTGTGAGGTCATTGCTGTATAGTGGGAACTATTCTCTAACTCGCCGTCCAATCATCCCAGAGAAGAAATGTCCAATCTGTGCATTCTTTTACCTAATATGGCAGCTTTTTGGACAGAAGGCATCACAGCATAACTCCCAACCGTCCCTGATTTTGAGGGACTGTCCCTGATATGGAACAAAGTCCCCCTGTCCCTCTTTCCTCCTCATTTGTCCCTCATTTTGGTCTGATCTATAGAGTTGTGTATAAAATGCACTTTTTATCTTTCAAAAAGTGTTTCCCAGTGCTAAACCTTTCATCCGATTTCTTTCTAAATTGCTGCATTTGTAAATGTCAAAAGCCAATATAAAGGAATTGCAGAGGCAAAAAATGTAACTAATCTTTTTTTGTATAATTCTCCTTTAAGAGGGAGTGACAGGGGGGGTGTCCTATGCTACATACTTTTGCTAATAGGTGTCCCTCATTCCCTTCCCAAAAAGTTGGGAGGTATGATCATAGGAGCGTTAAAGAGGAGACACCTGTGTGAGAAGGGTCTGCTAGAAGCAGCTATTCTCAGACTGAATACCCGAGCAGTGACTAGGTGCAGCCTCACTGCCCCAGGAAATAGTGTGAGGCACAAGTAAAGGGAGAGCCTTCTTCCATCAGAGCCTTGTCACCCAGGTGTTGCACTTTGTCCAAATGTCATTTTCTGTATAGATTGCTGTGAAGATTATTATCCTTTGTTCTCTATAGGGCCTCTTGCACACGATACTCCTGTTGGAGCATCTGTTTTGTCAGCCATTTTTTTTTCCTGTATGCATTTTTGCGCATTTTCACGCACATGCGCTCAACTTATGTTAATGGACGTGCACAGTGGGCGCTCGTGGGTTTTTTTGGGGGGCGACAAACAACCACCCCCTCCCCTCTGTGGCACCTCAAAGCCCCCCACCCCGCTCGCTGTCTGTCGGTCGGTCCACTTACTCCATCTAGGCGGCGGTCATCGGGCAGCGGCGGGCATCAAGGAGCAGCAGGGATCAGGCAGTGGCAGACATCAGGCTGCGGCGGGTATCATGTAGTGGCTCCTGTGTCTTCTCCTCCTCGCATCTGCCATGCGTCTCTTCCTCTCCTCCTAGGCGTCCAATAGGATCGCCTGTCCTTTTAGCCAATCCGGTGACGGGTATCAGACCCGCTTCCCGATCAGCCAGACGGAGGATCAGTGTTGCAACAGCGAAAACTCATTTGCTATTGCAACCCACCTGGCTCAATGCTCTGTAGTTCTGTAATTCAGGCGCCCGGCATCCTGAAAGGGGCCAGACGTGTGAATAGGGGGGTGGTGGCGATGGATAGAGCATGAATAGGGGCTGGTGGCCCGATTTTTTTTTTTTTTTTTTTTTGTATAATGTGAAAGATTATGTTACACCAAGTAAATAGATACCTAACATGTCACACTTTAAAATTGCGCACACTCGTGGAATGGCGCCAAACTTCGGTACTTAAAAATCTCCATAGGCGTCGCTTTAAAATTTTTTACAGCTTAGATGTTTAGAGTTACAGAGGAGGTCTAGTGCTAGAATTATTGCTCTCGCTCTAACAATTGCGACGTATGTAACCTGTGTGTATTTGGCTCTTAAACTAGCCAGTGCCTCACCATCCACTCACCTCACCGCACTTCCCTACCCCGCATATATGTGTGCGGCCGGAGTGAAGAGGTTAAAGAGGAGCTCCAGGCTCCCCCCCCCAAAAAAAATTTGTATAAGTGTCCCTATACTGTAGCTGCTGACTTTTAATACAAGGACATTTGCCTGTCCAGGGATCCAGCAATCTCCTCATCCGAGCCGATTCTTCAATCGGCTTCGGGTGCAGGGGTCAGCATCTTAAGTAAGGGAAACAGGAAGTGAAGCCTTGAAGGTTTCAAAGCCAGTTTCCTATTGCGCAAGCCGCTCCGCTTTGTGAATAGTCCCGCAGTCTTCTGGGACCTGTGATGAGTCCCAGAGGGCTGTGGGGGAAGGGGCTGAACTTCTGGCATCTGCCTGGAAGTGGGAGCGGGTACCTTTCAAAACCAGGTACTCTCTCCTCCCAAGAAAAGTGCCAAATGTGGCAGTGGAGGGGGGGGGGTGAAAACAAGCAGAACTTCCATACACTACTGTATTTGTTGTCATCTTCTTTTTCAAATATATTGTCTATGTTTAATTTACATCGAGAGAATGGGGACCCCTTCCACCCCCAGGCCCCATATCAGCCGTATGACCTACTATGACTACTGTTACCAATGACAACTGTCTGAGAGGGGATTTCCCTGATTTTAGAGAATTTTCCTTCTCACTTCCTCTACAGGAGAGGAAAGAAAGGGAAATTCCCAACAGGACACAGATGGCAAAAAGACCCAACAGGAATTTAAACCATTTCCTACTCTATCCAAAATAAATAAAGGTTTGGCTTTAGATAAACGTAATTTTTTTTCTGGATCTCAGGGACCGTTAGCTCCATATTATCCTATTGAGTGTTGTCGCTAAAAGGGCAGTGGGACAGTTTAGATGTAAACCCTGATTCCCATTTTTCTTTTTTTATTATGCCATCTTAGAATGCTTTCAGAATGTTTAGCAGAGAGAAACTGCTGGCTGACTTACTGCCGATAAAAGCGCAACTCCACAATGAGCAAATATCATATCGTGTATTCTTCTTAAATCTCAATGAGCTGTGTGTATTTCTTCCAGATCTGTGCAGTAATCCAGTGTGAGACTTTTCCTTACTGTAATAAAGACCAATCACTGCTGCTCTCTCTCCTTGTGCAGGGTGACTGGTCTTGTCTCCGCCCCCCTCCTGTAGTTTTCTGCAGGCAGTCTGTAGTGGGTGGAGCCTGCTGGACCCCTCCCACATTTCTGCTCTCTCTCCTGGTGCAGGGTGACTGGTCTTGTCTCCGCCCCTCCTGTAGTTTTCTGCAGGCAGTCTGTGGTGGGTGGAGCCTGCTGGACCCCTCTCACATCTCTGCTCTCTCTCCTTGTGCAAGGTGACTGGTCTTGTCTCCGCCCCCTGCTGTAGTTTTCTGCAGGCAGCCTGTAGTAGGTGGAGCCTGCTGGACCCCTCCCACATCTCTGCTCTCTCTCCTTGTGCAGGGTGACTGGTCTTGTCTCCGCCCCCCTCCTGTAGTTTTCTGCAGGCAGTCTGTAGTGGGTGGAGCCTGCTGGACCCCTCCCACATCTCTGCTCTCTCTCCTGGTGCAGGGTGACTGGTCTTGTCTCCGCCCCCTCCTGTAGTTTTCTGCAGGCAGTCTGTAGTGGGTGGAGTCTGCTGGGCCCCTCCCACATCTCTGCTCTCTCTCTCCTGGTGCAGGGTGACTGGTCTTGGCTCCGCCCCTCCTGTAGTTTTCTGCAGGAAGCCTGTAGTGGGTGGGGAGCGAGTACCTGGTTTTGACAGGTACTCGCTCTCGCTTCCAGCTGAGATTGCGCCAGCGAACTTAGCCGGAGGTTTGGCCCCCCTCCTCCTTCCCCCCGCAGCAGGACCATCCAGAAAGCGCACTTGCGCAACAGGGAACCGGCTGGGAGGCCACAAGACCACCCCTATCACACTGGTGCCGCTCTAGCGCTAAAGTGCCGCTCGTTTTAGCTGTTTGAGTGGCGGGTTTTAGGCCGCTAGTAAGGCGCTTTTAACCCTAAAGAAGGGGGTTAAAAGCGCCCGTGTTGCGGCGCTTCCGAAACGCTTTTCAGGCGCTTTGGAAGCGCTGCCTATTCATTTCAATGGCACAGCATTTTGGGAGAGCTAAATACAGTGCTCCCAAACTGCCCCAAAGATGCTGCTTGCAAGACTTTTCCTTACGTCCGCAAGCTCACCGCCCCCAGTGTGAAAAGTCACACTGAAATGAATGGGAGGTGGTTTTCAGGCGCTATTTCTAGCACCAAAATGCCTGAAAACCGCCTCAGTGTGAAAGGGGTCTAAATGGAGATGGTGGCGGCTGCACCCGATTGAAAAATCGGCTTGGGTGAGGACACCACTGGATTTCCGGACAGACAAGTCCCCCTATATTAAAAGTCAGCGGCTACAGTATTTGTAGCTGCTGACTTTTTAATTTTTTTCTAAAGGAGCCCGGAGCTCCTCTTTAAATTATTTTTTGTGTGCTGGAAGGTCAGCTTTGATTTTCCAGTAGAAAGCAACTCATTTTAATTATTGGAACAAATTTAAAATATCCTGATTTCTATAGAAAGTTAGAGCCGAGCTTTAGTCCGCCTAGCAGGCGGCTCCACACCCCCTCAGACGCCACCAATACGCGCATGCACAGGTGATTTTCCTCGCACGCGCAAAGACAGGGAAACTTTCAGACTTCCCTGGTACCAGTCTTTGCACATGTGCGGGGAAAACTGGCACATTTGCCCACGCGCATGGGGCAATCATGGTGTAGGGGGGAGGCAGGGCAGGTTATCATGCCCTTTTCAGTAAAGGTCCACTTAGTGGTGAGTGAAGAAGCTGCACAATCATTTTTCTGAATTGAACATATAAATACTGCAAAGGTCAATTACTAGGGAAAAAAAAAAACGCACAACCGTATCCATTGAGACTTTATGTGAACTGAAAAAATAAGGTACAGTGTTGACATTGCCGCACGTGTTATCGGTTAGCGGACTGGCACTCATGTGTGGTCATTGGAAATGAATGTGATCTTCCTAGGCCTGGGCTAAGCTTGGTGTCACAGGGCTTAGCAATGAAAGGGGTCATTCAGATATTGCCGATGTGGCCCTTCCCGATAATGGGAATTCCTGAGCTATGAGTGAACAAGGATCACCATAGATTAGCTGTCTGAATACTTTGTGTCAGGCAAAGTGTACTGCTGACCCTTCTGTTCTGAAATCAGTCGGTGTACAATCACTGGTATTAACCCTTCCATTACCAGCCTCAGGCAAGAGGACAAGGTGCCCCCCCTGCAGCTAAGAGCTGGAAACACCTGTCCTGACTTTTATAGAACTAAAAAAGAAAAAAATGACAACGCAGAGCAACAGCCCACATACAGTATCCCACAAAAGTGAGTACACCCCTCACATTTTTGTAAATATTTTCTTCTATCTTTTCATGTGACAACACTGAAGAAATGACACTTTGCTACAATGTAAAGTAGTGAGTGTACAGCTTGTATAACAGTGTAAATTTACTGTCCTCTCAAAATAACTCAACACACAGCCATTAATATCTAAACCGCTGGCAAAAAAGTGAGTACACCCCTAAGTGAAAATGTCCAAATTGGGCCCAATTAGCCATTTTCCCTCCCCGGTGTCATGTGACTCGTTAGTGTTACAAGGTCTCAGGTGTGAATGGGGAGCAGGTGTGTTAAATTTGGTGTTATCGCTCTCACTCTCTCATACTGGTCACTGGAGGTTCAACATGGCACCTCATGGCAAAGAACTCTCTGAGGATCTGAAAAAAAGAATGGTTGCTCTACATAAAGATGGCCTAGGCTATAAGAAGATTGCCAAGACCCTGAAACTGAGCTGCAGCATGGTGGCCAAGACCATACAGCGGTTTAACAGGACAGGTTCCACTCAGAACAGGCCTCACCATGGTCCACCAAAGAAGTTGAGGTCACGTGCTCAGCGTCATATCCAGAGGTTGTCTTTGGGAAATAGACGTATGAGTGCTGCCAGCATTGCTGCAGAGGTTGAAGGGGTGGGGGGTCAGCCTGTCGGTGCTCAGACCATACGCTGCACACTGCATCCAATTGGTCTGCATGGCTGTCGTCCCAGAAAGAAGCCTCTTCTAAAGATGATGAACAAAAAAGCCCACAAACAGTTTGCTGAAGACAAGCAGACTAAGGACATGGATTACTGGAACCATGTCCTGTGGTCTGATGAGACCAAGATAAACTTATTTGGTTCAGATGGCGTCAAGCGTGTGTGGCGGCAACCAGGTGAGGAGTACAAAGACAAGTGTGTCTTGTCTACAGTCAAGCATGGTGGTGGGAGTGTCATGCTTTTAAAATTCAACATCAAAACAGTGTCAGGGACTTCTAAATACTGTATTTCACGATATAAGCTCAGTTTAGTGGTAAAAATAAGTGTGAAATGCAAGACTTCGGTGGGTGTAAAAAGATGTCCGCTTGGTGACGTCAGAAAGTAGGATTTACTGCGGCCGAGTGCGGGGTGTACCAAGATGGCCGTGATGGAACGTCACTTCCGTTACAAGATTTGTATTCCAAACAAGGTCGCCTAATCTGACGGAACACCTGCATGCATGCTTGCGCTAAGGGCAAATGGATTCCAGGAAGTGAAAGCTACATGAGTCATTTGCCCTTACCCAAGATGGCCATGGTCATAAATGCTAGGGGGGGTGTTTTTCAAAGTGATTTCTCAACAAAATAAATCATAGAGACATGGATGGATGGGGGAATTTGCTTTAATATTATTAAAAATGAATTAAATCGTGTTTTTAGTTTGTGAGGCTCAGATACAGTGAAGATCCACTTTAACCTAAAGCTGGCCATATATTATACAATTTCCTTTAGATTTACCTTTAACTATGTAGTGTGAGAGCCTGCCTGACTGCAAACAAATTGAAAGTGTTTGGGTTTGACCTCATATTATATGGTTTTGGTAACTCTAGAAAAAAAGTTGTACAAGAAAATTGTATAATGTATGTCCAGCCTACCTCCCTCCTACTGATACATACTTATGGTTATGGTTCTGCCATTTGTTTACATTCAGCGGTCATGTCTACACTGTTCTGATTGCGCCTGCACATTAGTGCCCCATAGACTGAGGTTGTGTCTAGGGTTGTACCGATACTAGTATCGGTGCAGATACCGAGCATTTGCACTTGTACTCGTGCAAATGCTTCGCTGCTTGACCCGATACCTGGACAGTCGGGGTGATCAGTGCGGTGGTGGGGGGAGTTACAATCACTCCCTGTGTGGCTTTTAATGAAACATCTGACAGCCGCTTCTCCCCCCCCCCCCCCCCCGGCTTTCAGCTGCTTTATTAAAAGACACACATGGAGATCGGTGATTGTAACTCCCCCCACCGTCGCACCGATCATCCCTGACTGTCTCCTGTATCCTCCTCCATGTCCTCCTCTGTGTTCTCCATGTGCTCCAGTCCAGTCCCCGCTCCTTTTGGTTCCCCCCATGTCCTCCTCTGGTTCCCCCCCGTGTCCTCCTCTGGTTCCCCCTGTGTCCTCCTCTGGTTCCCCCCGTGTCCTCCTCTTGTTCCCCCCGTGTCCTCCTCTTGTTCCCCACGTGTCCTCCTCTGGTTCCCCATGTGTCCTCCTCTGGTTCCCCACGTGTCCTCCTCTGGTTCACCCCGTGTCCTCCTCTGGTTCCCCCCGTGTCCTCCTCTGGTTCACCCCGTGTCCTCCTCTGGTTCACCCCGTGTCCTCCTCTGGTTCCCCCTGTGTCCTCCTCTGGTTCCCCCCGTGTCCTCCTCTGGTTCCCCCCGTGTCCTCCTCTGGTTTCCCCCGTGTCCTCCTCTGGTTCCCCCCGTGTCCTCCTCTGGTTCCCCCCGTGTCCTCCTCTGGTTCCCCCCGTGTCCTCTGCTGGTTCCCCCCGTGTCCTCTGCTGGTTCCCCCCGTGTCCTCCTCTGGTTCCCCCCGTGTCCTCCTCTGGTTCCCCCCGTGTCCTCCTCTGGTTTCCCCCGTGTCCTCCTCTGGTTCCCCCCGTGTCCTCCGCTGGTTCCCCCCGTGTCCTCTGCTGGTTCCCCCCGTGTCCTCCGCTGGTTCCCCCCGTGTCCTCCGCTGGTTCCCCCCGTGTCCTCCGCTGGCTCCCCCCGTGTCCTCCGCTGGTTCCCCCCGTGTCCTCCGCTGGCTCCCCCCGTGTCCTCCGCTGGCTCCCCCCGTGTCCTCCGCTGGCTCCCCCCGTGTCCTCCGCTGGCTCCCCCCGTGTCCTCCTCTGGCTCCCCCCGTGTCCTCCTCTGTGTCCTCCTCGCTTTGCTCCTCCAGTTCCCCCATTTCCTTCTTCGGTCCCCCTCTGTGCTCTTCCGTCGTCCCCCCCCCCCGTTCCAGATCTGTCAGGATGAAGAGCGTCATTTACCAGCTCCTTCCTTTTCCAAATGGACAAAGTCCCTGACTATGTCCATTCATAAATGCTTCAGTTCATGAATGGGGAGGAGCCGCTGTCTCCTGTCCATTCATCTTCAGTGCAACTGAGGCTGCAGAGAAAGGGACTGGGGAATGTGTGTCCTCAGTCCCTTTCCCTGTCTAAAAGGGGATATGTCAGGGGTCTGGGATTTAGACCCCTGTCATTTCACCAAAGCAACCCCCCCTCAACAGGGTTGCTTAAAATACAAACAAAAAAGGGAAACATTGTAATAAATAAATATTTAAAAGTAAAATTGTAAAAATAATTAAAAAAAAAAAACCCTTTTTATTACCATTACTGTTCCTTTATATTAGCTTTTGAAATGTACAAATGCAGCAATTTAGAAATTGGATAAAAGGTTTAGCACTGGGAAACACTTTGAAAGCTAAAAAGTGCATTTTATATACAGCTATAAAGATCAGACCAAAATGAGGGACAAATGTGGAGGAAAGAGGGACAGAGGGACTTTGTTCCAAATCAGAGACAGTCCCTCGAAATCCGGGACAGTTGGGAGCTCTGACTGAACACATACTAGGGCCAATTTAGACAGGAGCCTATTAACCTACCAGCATGTCTTTGGAGTGCAGGGGAAACTGGAGCACCCAGAAGAAACCAATGCAAGCACAGGGTGACACATGCTAACTATATGCAGACAGTGTCTTGGTTGGGTCAAACCAAAAACTCCAGTGCTACCCTGTTTCCCCTAAAATAAGACCTAGCGTGATTCTCGGTGATGGCTGCAATATAAGCCCTACCCTCCAAATAAGCCCTACCCTGTTTCCCCGAAAATAAGCCCTACCCTGAAAATAAGACCTACAAGGACTTTAACTAGGGCTTATTTGGGGGGGAGGGCTTATATTGAAGCCATCACCGACAATCACGCTAGGTCTTATTTTAGGGGAAACAAGGTATTAACTAGGGTGGTCTGTTGTTTTCAGGAAGCTATGTGCAGCCCCTCATACCAAACATGATCTGTCTGCATTTCATAGAGAAGCAAAGAGACTTATGCCCCGTACACATGGTAGGATTTTCCGACGGAAAATGTTTGATAGGAGCTTGTTGTCGGAAATTCCGACCGTGTGTAGGCTCCATCGGACATTTTCCATCGGAATTTCCGTCACACAAAATTTGAGAGCTGGTTCTCAAATTGTCCGACAAAATCCGTTGGAAATTCCGATCGTGTGTACACAATTCTGACGCACAAAGTTCCACGCATGCTCGGAATCAAGCAGAAGAGCAGCACTGACTATTGAACTTCATTTTTCTCGGCTGGTCGTACGTGTTGTACGTCTCCGCGTTCTGGACGTTCGGATTTTCCGACCAACATTTTGTGACCGTGTGTATGCAAGACAAGTTTGAGCCAACATCCGTCTGAAAAAAAAAACCATGGATTTTGTTGTCGGAAAATACTATCGTGTGTACAGGGCATTAGTGTTGACATCACTGGGCTTAAAATAAGGTATAATGAAAACAGAAAACTTTTATTCAAAAATGTCATTAGCATGTTGATGAGGGGGGAGAGGGGGATTAACCAAGGAAGGCAAAATATATGCAGCTTAAACTTCAGCCTTAAATCCAAAGTGCTCAGAAAGTTCTGTTGCGCATTCCCAGGCCTGTACAGCTGTGCTGTGTTTAGCTGACAACATGTTTAATTCTTTTCCTTACTAGGGATATTACAAAATCTATCTTCAAGCTAGCTACAGGGATAATGCGATCTGTGGTGATGGGGAAGGAATGCGCTGGTGGAAGCCAAGAGATCACTCCTTCCAAATAAAAGGTTAGGCATGAGGTACAAACATGTTAGACATTATGGCTACCTGGCTCCTGCTATTTGTTTTACTTGCAGACCAGGGGTGGATGGGACAAATCTCCCAGATTCTTTAAAATCTTAGCAAACACATTCTGTTTGTTGACGCACGAGATATAAAGCCAGAGAATTTGGCCGAGCTGGAAGGTGCTATTTGCATTGTGTTCATACAATGCGCATGTGATGGAGCATGACTTGTTGGCTTGGCAGGAACTCTGATGATAATTGTGAAGTGTCTTGGGAATAGAGAGCTGAAACGTTCTGCTTTCACAAATACAATCATGCAATTACTTTGCATATTCCAGACTTGTGCATTGAATAGGAACTGTTGCTTTTAGAGGGCTGTGTTGACCAAGTCATGTTCTCCCTTCAGCTGGTAACCTTCAGGATTCAGGACAAAGCCATGGCCTGTCTTCACACAACTACACATTCCTTTCTGACAACTCAGTCTTTCTCAATCTTTTTACACCAGGGTATCCCTAAAAATATGTTCAGGTTTCAGGAAACCCTTCCGGGGGGGGGGTTCAGTAGGGAATATGCCCGTTACATTGGTGGTCAGTAGGAAGAATGTGACCTTGGTGTTGGTAAGAAGGTCTACCGATACCCAAATAGATAGTAATTGGGTCATTATGCTGGTTTTGTCAAATAATGTAGGTACTGGAACTATGCAGGCTCTATCAGGTGGGAGCTCAACCAACCACAGCTCAAGGAACCCTTAGAAAGCTCTAAAATAGCCATAGGGTTCACCAAAACCCTGGTGGAGAATAGCTGTGCTAACTGTTCCCCAAACAAATGGTTCACTAGCCCTTGAACTATGAAGGCTCCATCAGATGCAAGGTCAATATACCCCTAGAAACCTCTGAAGGGACCCTAGTTTTATCACCACAACCCTGGCTGAGAATAGCTGCGCTAATTATTCCCTAAACAAATGGTAAATTCTCCATCAGATGCAAGGTCAACCAGCCACAGCTTAAGGAATACCTACAAACCTCTGAAGAAAGGTTCACCACAACCCTGGTTGAGAATACCTTTGATAACTATTCCCCAAGCAAATGATTAACTTTAGTACTGAATGAGTACTAGTACTGAAACTATCCAGGCTCCATCAGATGTGAGGTCAAGAAACCCCTAAAAACCTCTGAAGGAACCCTATGGTACAACACAACCCTGGTTGAGAATAGCTGTGCTAACTATTTGTCAGAAACCATAAATCAGACCAAGACAGAAGTACAGTTAAATCACACTTGTTTAATAATATCAAAAGTAAATAGAACAAACGTAGTCAAAACATAGCCATAGTTTGGTAACCGGAATGGTTAGTCAGACAAGCCAGGACGTCAGGAAGCCAGGGATCAGCGTACTTCAGAACAAGCCATGATATCAGGAAACTAGAGATTCAGCATAGTGGAACAGTAAGCAAGATCTGGAACCAGAAGGAACATCAGCCAAGCAAGTCTTTAACAGGCACGCAGGAGAAAGTCTCTGTGATGTAGACCAAGGCGAAGGCAGAGAAGATCTGGGCTGGACGGCTTAAGTAAGCAGGACTGACGAGCAGGATATCATCAACAGGTGAGTCACTGTGGAGAGATAGGAGCTGGCAATTAATCGACAGCTGAGCGGCCAGCTCAGAGAAAGAAGGGCTGAGCCAAGTCCTGACACTATTCCCCAAACAATTTACTAGTCCTGGAACCATGAAGGCGGCATCTGATGATAAAGGCTCCATCTAGTGAACTAGCCACAGCTCAAGAAATCCTTAGACATCTCTGAAGGAATCCTAGGGTTCACCACAACTCTGGTTTAGAATAGCTGTGCTAAGTATTTCTCTATCCAATGCCAGGTCAACCAGTCACAGCTCAAGGAACCCCTAGAAACCTCTGGAGAAACCTTAGAGTTCCATGGAACCTTGGTTGAAAATAGCTGTGCTAACTATTCCCCAAACAAATGTTTCACTAGTCCTGGAACTAGGAAGGCTCCATCAGATGCAAGGTCAACCAGCCACAGCTCAAGGAACCCTAGGGTTCACCACAACCCTGGTTGAGAATAGCTGTAATAACTATTCCCCGAACAAATGGTTCACTAGTCCTGGAACTATGCAGGCTCCATCAGATGCAAGGTCAAGGAACCCCTAGAAACTTCTGAAAGAACCCTATGGTTCACCACAACTATGGTTGATAATAGTTGTGCTAACCATTCCCCATACAAACGGTTCACTAGTCCTGGAACTGTGAAGGCTCCATCAGATGCAAGGTCAACCAGCCACAGCTCAAGGAACAAAACCAAAGAAAATTCGCAGCTCAACTAACCAGCCAGCCTGCAACCAACTGAACTATCCTGTTTAACAGTTTGCGTTAAAAACAGCAGTTTAGTTTGCACACATTTGCAAATACGATTGAAAGCTCCAGAGCCCCTTCACGACACCCCAGTATTATCTGCAGTCCTAACTCTATAAATTTTTGAGAGCATGTATTTGCATATGTGTGCAAACTAAATCCCTGTTTTTAACGCACACTGTTAGACAGGATAATTCAGTTAGTTGCAGATTGGCTGGTAAGTTGAGCTGGGAATTTTCTTTGGTTTTGTTTTACATACACTTCCCTTCCATGTGATCCTGGCTGCAAAGGCCAGTTATAGGTGAGGGCAGTGGCCATTTGTTTGTACAGCTCAAGGAACCCCTAGAAACCTCTGAAGGACCCTATGGTTCACCACAACCCTGGTTGTGAATAGCTGTGCTAATTATTCCCCAAACGGTTCACTAGTCCTGGAACTTTTAAAGTGATATTAAAGTCAAATTTTTTATTAAAGAAAACAACAAACATGGCGTACTTAACTGCTCTGTGCAGTGCTTTTGCACAGAGTAGCCCGCATCCTCTTCTGCTCAGGTCCCACGTTGGCACACCTGGCCCCCCCCCCCCTCCTGTCGAGTGCCCTCACAGCAAGCAGCTTGCTATGTGGGCACCCAAGCTTAGCTGCTGCTCTGTGTGTCCATTCAGACTCAGCACTACCCGCTCTGTCTCCTGATTGGCTCCTGCTGCTGCCAAAAGCCATTCAGGAGTGCGAGTCCTCGGAGAGGAATTAGAGCCTGAGGCTCCAACAGGCTTTAAAAAAGGATGGGCTCGGGGGGCGGAGCACTGCACCCGAGCCCACCCAGTTGTGTGACAAAAGCAAATGAATATTTGCTATTGTCTTCCTGATTCTCCTCCTGGCCAATCAGGACCCGTCACCCGACTGGCCAAGAGGAGAAGAAATCCTATTGGCTGTCTAGGAGGAGGAGGAAGGAGACACACGGCAGAAGCCGCCGTGAAGCCGAGGAGGAGGAGACGCAGGGGAAGCTGCCGCCTGTCGCCCGGAGGAAGCGCTGCCCGCAACGATTTTGGGTAAATGCGGGGCTGGTGCAGGTGACTCGACCGACCTGTGGGTGGCTGTGGGTGTACAGGTCGGTCGAAAAAAAAATTATACCACCAGCTGCCACTGCATGAAGGTAAAAAAACATTCAGCCTTTACAACCACTTTAAGGCTCCATCAGGTGCAAGGTCAACCAGTCACAGCTCAAAGAACCCCTAGAAACCTCTGAAGGACCCTATGGTTCACCACAACCCTGGTTGTGAATAGCTGTGCTAATTATTCCCCAAACGGTTCACTAGTCCTGGAACTTTTAAAGTGATATTAAAGTCAAATTTTTTATTAAAGAAAACAACAAACATGGCGTACTTAACTGCTCTGTGCAGTGCTTTTGCACAGAGTAGCCCGCATCCTCTTCTGCTCAGGTCCCACGTTGGCACACCTGGCCCCCCCCCCTCCTGTCGAGTGCCCTCACAGCAAGCAGCTTGCTATGTGGGCACCCAAGCTTAGCTGCTGCTCTGTGTGTCCATTCAGACTCAGCACTACCCGCTCTGTCTCCTGATTGGCTCCTGCTGCTGCCAAAAGCCATTCAGGAGTGCGAGTCCTCGGAGAGGAATTAGAGCCTGAGGCTCCAACAGGCTTTAAAAAAGGATGGGCTCGGGGGGCGGAGCACTGCACCCGAGCCCACCCAGTTGTGTGACAAAAGCAAATGAATATTTGCTATTGTCTTCCTGATTCTCCTCCTGGCCAATCAGGACCCGTCACCCGACTGGCCGAGAGGAGAAGAAATCCTATTGGCTGTCTAGGAGGAGGAGGAAGGAGACACACGGCAGAAGCCGCCGTGAAGCCGAGGAGGAGGAGACGCAGGGGAAGCTGCCGCCTGTCGCCCGGAGGAAGCGCTGCCCGCAACGATTTTGGGTAAATGCGGGGCTGGTGCAGGTGACTCGACCGACCTGTGGGTGGCTGTGGGTGTACAGGTCGGTCGAAAAAAAAATTATACCACCAGCTGCCACTGCATGAAGGTAAAAAAACATTCAGCCTTTACAACCACTTTAAGGCTCCATCAGGTGCAAGGTCAACCAGTCACAGCTCAAAGAACCCCTAGAAACCTCTGAAGAAACCTTAGAGTTCCACAGAACCCTGGTTGAGAACAACTGTACTAATTATTCCCCAAACCAATGATTCACTTTATAGCTTTGCTTTTTGTTAAAGTATAAACCCTAATAATGAACTTGTCTTATTTACTCCCAGGGCTGCCATTAGAAATCATGAGGCCCCCCGTATAGCCTGATGTAGGGCCCCCCACCAACATTTCCATTGGATGGGCTGTGACAGCAACATGGATCTCTGCTCCTCTTTAGTATCACTTTAACATATGTAATGCTAGAGTTCTGCTTTAACTACCTGGTAAGTAATTTACTTGCAAGAATCATGCGTATATCTAGTGTCAGGACACCCGATACGCACATGCTTTTTTACACGCGAGACATTCACTACGTAGTGATGCAATAATAACAATGACCGCTCTGGACCATGCACCTTTAACAACTAGCCAGTAATAGCAGCCCCCATATTTTTATCCAGGTAGGTTGCTTTTTATGCCATTTCAAGGCAAAAAAAAAAAGCTTTTCTTAAAGCGGTAATAAACCGAAAACCAAAAATGTCATATATTGCAGCATACCAAACATTAGATGTGGTGGCTGCATTAGTTTTCTTTTTTAGGCTCCCCCCCCCCTCTGTTTTGACCTGGTGATCTGCCCAGTAACACACCTCTTGTATTAGAGCGCCCCCATTCTGGATGAAGGAGCACCTCTGGACAGCAGCATTGTCAGTCGGGGGGGGGGGGGGGGAGTGTTAGATGTACTAGCAGATTTAAATACACCAATAAGTCCTAAAGTCAAACCTCAACTTTATAAGCAGTTACAGCAAACCGTTTTATCTTCTTTTGGGATAAAAGTTTTACATACATAAATAAAAGCTGATCATTGTAAGCATCCCCTGACAGTGGTAAATGGTTTGTCTCATCCAGTGGTGGCTGGTGCTCAAAATTTTGGGGGGGCGCAAACAAACTGAAAAATTCTGAAAAAAAAACCCCATCAATCGCGGCCACTGTGCCATCAATCGCGGCCACTGTGCCCATCAAACGTAGCCACTGTGCCCATCAAACGCAGCCACTATACCATCAAATGCAGCCACTATGCCCATCAAATGCAGCCACTGTGCCCATCAAACGCAGCCTCTGTGCCTATCAAACGCAGCCGCTGTGCCCTCAAATGCTGCCACTGTGCCCATCTTATGCAGCCACTGTGCCCCATTAAATTCAGCCACTGTGCAGCATTGAATGCACCCACTTTGCTCATCATACGCAGCCTCACTGTGTCCCATCATATGCAGCCTCACTGTGTCCCATCATATGCAGCCTCACTGTGTCCTATCAAATGCAGCCTCACTGTGTCCTATCAAATGCAGCCTCACTGTGTCCCATCATATGCAGCCTCACTGTGCCCCATCAAATGCAGCCTCTCTGTGTCCCATCATATGTAGTCTCACTTACCTTACAGGCAGCTCCGCTCGGCCCGTGCGTTCCTCTGGAACAGGGAAACCGGTAACCTCTTAACTTGAACAACAAAGCTCCAACCCGTAGTAATACTACAGATGGAAGCTGCTCGGCGCTTTGGATTGCGCCACAAAGCAGTTTAGAAGCCTGCAAATGAAGCGCCTCGTCTGCAATCTCGTGATTGCATTGATGTGACGCTTCCCATAGTGCATTGTGTCCGGCGCCTGAACACAGTGCACTTAAAGAACATTTTTTTCTATATATATTTTTTTTAAAGGGGCTTTTTAAAATTAATATTTTTCTTTTTTGTGACTGCTGAGTGGGTGGGGCGGCGCCCGTGCGCCCCCTATGGACGGGCCGCCACTGGTCTCATCCCTGTACACTTATCAATTCTGCTGGAGAGCTTGTGCTTTTGAAAAACAACAGACTTACTGGCTGGATCACCGGATGAAAATAGAAGAAAGAAAACCTAAAAAAAAGAAAACAAATGCAAAGATCGCGTCTGAGAATCGGTAAGCTGCAATATGATAAACGGTTGCTTTTGGGTTTAATAACGCTGGAAAGTGTTTTCTAGTTACTTTTTCAGTTCTGAGGTCTTTTTAACGTCTACGGCTATAGGAACACTGAATGTGTAGTAGTGCCAGTTTACACAAGACATTGTACATTCCTACAGCGTGTGCAGTCGTCATGTGTTGATAAGAAGTGCTCTGTTGTTACTGTAGTATTTTAATGTATGTGACAACATGGAAAACAAAAGCCTACTTCACCTGTGTCAGCAGAGCATTGTGTCTAGATACCGTTCTGCCAGCAGTCTGGATGAAGGTGTGTGTTGCTGTTATACAGTAAAAGCTCCCTAACAACAAGACAACATTGTGCACACGGAAGCCAAACTTCTGATCATTCCACACTGGGAAGCCAGCATGATAAATGCCATAATCAGTTTAAAGCTCAACTCCAGCTACATTTTCATTTAACCGCTTCAGCCCCGGAAAGATTTTACCCCCTTCCTGACCAGAGCACTCTTTGCGATTCGGCACTGCGTCGCTTTAACTGACAATTGTGCAGTCGTGCGACATTGCACCCAAACAAAATTAAAGTCCCTTTTTCCCCACAAATAGAGCTTTCTTTTGGTGGTATTTGATCACCTCTGCGGTTTTTATTTTTTGCGCTATAAACAAAAAATGAGCGACAATTTTTTTTACTTTGCTGTTATAAATATCCCCCGAAATATATATAAAAAAACTAATTTCTTTCTCAGTTTAGGCCGATATGTATTCTTCTACATATTTTTGGTAAAAAAAATCGCAATAAGCGCATATTGATTGGTTTGCGCAAAAGTTATAGCGTCTACAATATAGGGGATAGTTTTATGGCGTTTTTATTATTAATATTTTTTTTATTAGTAATGGCGGCGCTCTGCGATATTTATCCTGACTGCGACATTATGGCGGACACATCGGACCACTTTTGACACTATTTTGGGACCATTGTCATTTATACAGCGATCAGTGCTATAAAAATGCACTGATTACTATGTAAATGACACTGGCAGGGAAGGGGTTAACACTAGGGGGCGATCAAGGGGTTAAGTGTGTCCTAGGGAGTGATTCTAACTGTGGGGGGGGATGGGCTACAACTCACATGACAGCGATCACTGCTCCCGATGACAGGGAGCGGTGATCTCTGTCATATCACAAGGCAGAACGGGGAAATGCCTTGTTTACAAAGGCATCTCCCCGTTCTTCCGCTACGTGACGCGATCGCGGGCACCTGGCGGACATCAAGTCCACGGGACACGCGGGCACGGTCATGGAGTACGTGGCGGGCGTGCATCTTAAAGGGGACGTACCTGTACGCCCATTTGCCCAGCTGTGCCATTGTGCCAACGTATATTGTCATGCACTGGTCGGCCTATCGTCAAATATACACTCACCGGCTACTTTATTAGGTACACCTGTTCAAATGCTTGGTAACACAAATTGCTAATCAGCCAATCACAAGGCAGCAACTCAATGCATTTAGGCATCTAGACGTGGTGAAGACGACTCGCTGAAGTTCAAACTGAGCATCAGAATGGGGAAGAAAGGGGATTCAAGTGACTTTGAACGTGGCATGGTTGTTGGTGGCAGACGGGCTGATCTGAGTCTTTCTGGGATTTTCACACACAACCATCTCTCGGGTTTACAGAGAATGGTCTGAAAAAGAGAAAATATCCAGTGAGCGACAGTTGTGTGGAGGAGAATGCCACGTTGATGTCAGAGGAGAATGGGCAGATGATAGATGATCGAAAGGCAACAGTAACTCAAATAACCACTCGTTACATCCAAGGTATGCAGAATACCATCTCTGAACGCACAACACATCCAACTTTGGTGGCGATGGGCTACAGCAGCATAAAGGAAAAGGTACTGGCGCACAGAGTAATGGTATAAGGTCCAGCCAGCAAGAATGTCTCAAAGCCCCGTACACACGAGTGGAATGTCCGACAGAAAAAGTCAGACGGAAGCTTTTCATCGTATATTCCGATCGTGTTTGTGCCTCATCTGACTTTTTTTTTCCGAAGATTCTGACGGACCTAGAAATGGAACATGTTCTAAATATTGCTATGACGGCGGGTGCATGTATTTGACGCTCCGAGGCCCGCATGGAGTAAGCTACTTTATGCCCAACAATACTCCTTAAGATTCACCTCTAAACTTGGAGCAGTGCTATACACCTTTTTGCCTGTGACTACCGTGGCTCCTCTGCCCCACTCCCACTGTGGATCACATCAAGATTGTGCACGTTGGAGCGTTCTCTTAATTGATTCCGAGAATTACCTTCATTTATACGCCACGCTTTGCTGCCTCAATGTGGGATTTGTGTGGATGACTGGTGGCCCATTCGGTACATTTATGTCCTTGTGACATCCTTGGTGCATATCTGCAAATGCCATTTTTTTGCCCCCAGTCCAGCAGTGTAACTACACGATAACCATTCAGGTGTGATTCCTTCCTGACTTTTTGACCCTGGCGAAGGGATGTTTGTGTCCTGAAACGCGTCGGGATGTCTGGACCTCATGGGAATTCATCGTTATTGTCATCTAATTTTTTAGTGGTCTGACACTTTTGTATATATGTATATTTAATAAAATGCCGTTAAAGTCCCAGTACCTTTGGGGGGGGTTCTCCTTTTCCTTATTGACTTCTAAGGGGTGTTGGCTACTTGAAGAGGTATTGTTGGATGTCCCTTTCTTTATGTTCTAAATATTTACGACGGACGAACCAATTCCTATCTGGAAAACCGCTCGTCTGTATGCTGTTCCGACGGACCAAAAACGACGCATGCTCTGAAGCAAGTACGAGACGGAAGCTATTGGCTACTGGCTATGGAACTTCCTTTTTTCTAATTCCGTCGTAAGTGTTGTATGTCACCGCGTTCTGGACGGTCGGACTTTGGTTTGACCGTGTGTAGGCAAGACCACTTGAATGGAATTCCGTCGGAGAAACCTTCAGCGTTTATTCTGACGGCAAAACCGGTCGTGTGTACAGGGCATTAGAAGATCAATAATACTGGGCAAGAGGAGGTCCATAAAAGTCACTGTGCTGTGACAGTGGCATATGCTGAAAGGATATATGGGACCACCGGCGGCCACTTTCCTTAGAGTTGTGAGGGCTCTGTATAAAAACAAAGGATGCACAGAAGACAGGGAAGGATGCCCCAACTAAGTGTAGTATCCCAGTAAGTTTATTACATAAAGAAGGGATCAAAAAAACTTACAAGATATACATGGATAATGGGCTCATCTGTGAATGGATCTCTTAGCTATCATCCTTGTGCGTCCCGTCAGATAATAATACGGTTTCAGCTGCTCGGCAAGGGGTTAGACAGTTCCTGGAGCCTCAAGGAGTCCGGTAGCACCGCTGTACCAGCGTGAAACGCACCGCGGATATGACGTCACCGAGAGGATCAGAAGTCAGAGATCACAGACAAGTGGAAAAACAACAAGGCTACTCACTCGGAGCATTCGGTTCCTTCTACAGGCTACAGCAGCAGAAGACCACACCGGGTGCCACTCCTGTCAGCTAAGAACAGGAAACTGAGGCTACAATTGGCACAGGATCACCAAAATTGGACAATAGAAGATTGGAAAAAAACGTTGCCTGGTCTGATGAGTCTGGATTTCAGCTGCGACATTCAGATGGTCAGAATTTGGCGCATGGATCCATCCTGCCTTGTATCACCGGTTCAGGCTGGTGGTGTAATGGTGGGGGGGATGGGGTATCACCGGTTCAGGCTGGTGGTGGGGGTGTAATGGTGTAGGGGATATTTTCTTGGCACACTTTGAGCCCCTTAGTACCAATTGATCATGGTTTATACACCACGGCCTACCTGAGTATTGTTGGTGACCATGTCCATCCCTTTATGACTACAGTGTCCCCATCTTCTGATGGCTCTTTCCAGCAGGATAATGCACCATGTCACAAAGCTCCAATCATCTCACCACTGGACAATGAGGTCCCTGTACTCCAATGGCCTCCACACTCACCACATCTCATCCAATAGAGCACTTTTGGGATGTGGTGGAACGTAAGATTGGCATCATGGATGTGCAGCCAACAAATCTGTGGCAACTGCACCAAATCTACACAGACACATGTCCTAAGCATTTCTCCTAGCAAAGAGTAGGATAGTGAGAGGAGAAGAGTCCTAATTTATTTCAGTTCTTCTGGGCTATCCCATGCCTCCCCCATAACTATCCAAGTTCTACTCTCTAAACATTATAAAGAAAGGGCCAGTTTACTTTCCTTCAAACTTTAGGGGGCCGGACTGTGGCCAGTGGGAGAAGAAAATGTCCTGGTGTCAGTGGGAGTAAACAATGCCCCATCATGGATATTAGGGGGAGTAATATTGCCCTATCATTGGGAGATATAGTGCCCCATCATTGGTGATAGTGGGAGGAATAGTGTCCCATCATTGGTATCAAAGGAAAGAAAAGTACCCCATCATTGGTGTCAGGGGGAAGAAAAAGTGCCCCATTGTTGGTGTCAGTGGCAGGAACTTTGCCTCACTGTTTCTGATGGTGGGGGGGGTAGTGCCCCATTATTGGTGTCAGTGGGAGGAATAGTGCCCCATCGTTGGTGTCGGTGGGAAGATAGTGCCCCATTGTTGGTGTCAATGACAGGAATAGTGCCCCATTGTTTGTGTCCTTGGGAGGAATAGTGCCCCATCATTGGTGTCCGTGGGAGGAATAATGCCCCATCATTGGTGTCCGTGGGAGGAATAGTGCCCCATCATTGGTGCCTGTGTGAGGAATAGTGCCCCATCATTGGTGTCAGTAGGAGGAATAGTTCCCCATCGTTGGTGTCAGTGGGAGGAATAGTGCCCCATCGTTGGTGTCAGTGGGAGGAATAGTGCCCCATCGTTGGTGTCAGTGGGAGAAATAGTGTCCCATCGTTGGTGTCAGTGGGAGGAATAGTGCCCCATCATTGGTGTCAGTGGGAGGAATAGTTCCCAATCGTTGGTGACAGTGGGAGGAATAGTGCCCCATCATTGGTGTCAGTGGGAGGAATAGTGCCCCATCATTGGTGTCAGTGGGAGGAATAGTGCCCCATCATTGGTGTCAGTTGGAGGAATAGTGCCCCATCGTTGGTGTCAGTGGGAGGAATAGTGCCCCATCATTGGTATCAGTGGGAGGAATAGTGCCCCATCGTTGGTATCAGTGGGAGGAATAGTGCCCCATCGTTGGTGTCAGTGGGAGGAATAGTGCCCCATCATTGGTGTCAGTGAGAGGAATAGTGCCCCATCATTGGTGTCAGTGGGAAAAATAGTGCCCCGTTGCCAGTGTCAGTGACAGAAACTATGCCACCCCACTGTTGCTGATGGTGAGGGGGGGGGGGAAGAATAATGCCCCAAGAGCCAGATACCAGGAAGCAAAGGGTCACAGTTTAGAGACCACTGCTTTAGACTATTATTTGGCCCGGGAAAGAGAAGGGAATGCTGTGTTCCTGGCTGTGTGTGCGCTTAGTGGGGAAGCAGGACAGTTTAAAGCCAGCGGCTCCTGCGGGGATTACACTACAAGTATATTAGTATCTACTGTAGCTTTAACTATTTGTCAACATCCTACTTTCCGCTCTTTAGCAGAATGCTCTCTACGTTTTTATAAGTTTATTGATAAAACTGGCAGCCATCTTCAGAAACTCCGACCATCCATAGACTGTATTTTGCAGAAGATTTAAGGATAACTTATATATATAACTTGGATAACTCAAGTGAAATGACATTTACGACGTCACTGGTACAAAAAGGCTGTTGGAAACTGGAAAAAATGGAAGATAAAGGTCAAAACAACTTTCCTGCTTAAGGCAAGATCATTCTTTGTAGACTTGGTTTGTGAAAATTCTTATCTAAATAAACAACCCTTTAGAGAAAAGGGCAGTTCCAGACTAGAGCAGCTTCTCTCAACCCTTTTACCATGGAGGAACGCTTGAAATATTTAGTTATTTCTCAAAGAACCTTCGCTAAATATACAGTGGGGACGGAAAGTATTCAGACCCCCTTAAATTTTTCACTCTTTGTTATATTGCAGCCAATTGCTAAAATCATTTAAGTTCATTTTTTTCCTCATTAATGTACACACAGCACCCCATATTGTACACACAGCACCCCATATTGTACACACAGCACCCCATGTTGACAGAAAAACACAGAATTGTTGACATTTTTGCAGATTTATTAAAAAAGAAAAACTGTAATATCACATGGTCCTAAGTATTCAGACCCTTTCCTCAGTATTTAGTAGAAGCCCCCTTTTGATCTAATACAGCCATGAGTCTTTTTGGGAAAGATGCAACAAGTTTTTCACACCTGGATTTGGGGATCCTCTGCCATTCCTCCATGCAGATCCTCTCCAGTTCTGTCAGGTTGGATGGTAAACGTTGGTGGAGCCATTTTTAGGTCTCTCCAGAGATGCTCAATTGGGTTTAAGTCAGGGCTCTGGCTGGGCCATTCAAGAACAGTCACGGAGTTGTTGTGAAGCCACTCCTTCGTTATTTTAGCTGTGTGATTAGGGTCCTTGTCTTGTTGGAAGGTAAACCTTCGGCCCAGTCTGAGGTCCTGAGCACTCTGGAGAAGGTTTTCGTCCAGGATATCCCTGTACTTGGCCGCATTCATCTTTCCCTTGATTGCAACCAGTCGTCCTGTCCCTGCAGCTGAAAAACACCCCCACAGCATGATGCTGCCACCACCATGCTTCACTATTGGGACTGTATTGGACAGGTGATGAGCAGTGCCTGGTTTTCTCCACACATACCGCTTAGAATTGGTCTCATCAGATCAAACAATCTTATTTCTCACCATCTTGGAGTCCTTCAGGTGTTTTTTAGCAAATTCCATGCAGGCTTTTTATGTGCCTTGCACTGAGGAGAGGCTTCCGTCGGGCCTCTCTGCCATAAAGCCCCGACTGGTGGAGGGCTGTAGTGATGGTTGACTTTCTACAACTTTCTCCCATCTCCCGACTGCATCTCTGGAGCTCAGCCACAGTGATCTTTGGGTTCTTCTTTACCTCTCTCACCAAGGCTCTTCTCCCCCGATAGCTCACTTTGGCCGGATGGCCAGCTCTAGGAAGGGTTCTGGTCGTCCCAAACGTCTTCCATTTAAGGATTATGGAGGCCACTGTTCTCTTAGGAACCTTAAGTGCAGCAGAAATTTTTTTGTAACCTTGGCCATATCTGTGCCTTGCCACAATTCTGTCTCTGAGCTCTTCAGGCAGTTCCTTTGACTTCAAGATTCTCATTTGCTCTGACATGCACTGTGAGCTGTAAGGTCTTATATAGACAGGTGTGTGGCTTTCCTAATCAAGTCCAATCAGTATAATCAAACACAGCTGGACACGAATGAAGGTGTAGAACCATCTCAAGGATGATCAGAAGAAATGGACAGCACCTGAGTTAAATATATGAGTGTCATAGCAAAGGGTCTGAATACTTAGGACCATGTGATATTTCAGTTTTTATTTTTTAATAAATCTGCAAAAATGTCAACAATTCTGTGTTTTTCTGTCAATATGGGGTGCTGTGTGTACAATATGGGGTGCTGTGTGTACAATATGGGGTGCTGTGTGTACATTAATGAGAAAAAAATGAACTTAAATGATTTTAGCAAATGGCTGCAATATAACAAAGAGTGAAAAATTTAAGGGGGTCTGAATACTTTCCATCCCCACTGTAGATATACCTACAGCTCGTGGTGTGATCAGTAAGTTGTAGATATAATAACAAAAGAAAAAAATAATGTGACGTACCCAAGGCAGATCATTTTTTAAAAAGCTCCCGCCTCCACCCTCTATATGACAAAAAAATGTTCTCCTTTGATTAATGGTCAGTGGAAGAATGTTCTTTACATTGGTGGTCAGTGGAAGAATGCTCCTTACATTGGTGGTCAGTGGGAAGAATGCTCCTTACATTGGTGGTCAGTGGGAAGAATGTCCCTTACATTGGTGGTCAGTGGGAAGAATGCTTTTTACATTGGTGGTCGATGGGAAGAATGCCCCTTACATTGGTGGTCTGTGGGATTATTTGCCCTTTACACTGATAATCAGTGTGAAGAATTTACGTTAGTGGTCAATAGGAAGAATGATCTATTTCATTAGTGGTCAGTGGGAAGAATGACCAGTTACATTGGGGGTAAGTGGGAAGCAACCCCTTTTATTGGTGGTCAGAGAGAAAAATGCTCCTTACATTGGTGGTAAGTAGGTAGAATGCTTCCTAGATTGATGGACATTGGGAAGAATGATCTGATACGTTGGTGGTCAGTCGGAAGAAATACCTGTTACATCGGGTGTCAGTGGGAATCAAGCCCCTTACACTGGGAGGAAAACAGTAGACTCCGAAGCCACAACCCAGGATCTGGCATCTTTCAACACACTTAGCTTGGTCTACAACAAACCGGTACTCGTCTGCACACTGTCTTATGGTAAATTCCTCTTGATAAGAAATGGCTTCAGCTTGGTCGCCAACCCATGGGACAACCCCCTAACATGTTTTGCCCAGTAGGGCTTTATCACAGAGCTGAAATCATTGTACTGTAGTTAGCTTGGTGCACAGGATTCTGGCGAAGAAGAGGTGAGGAGTTTAGTGCTAGTACTAGTGGTCAGTGGGAAGAATGCTCCTTACATTGGTGATCAGTGAGAAGAATGTTCCTTACATTGGTGGTCAGTGGAAATAATGCCCCTTACATTGGTGGTCAGTGGGAAGAATGATCCTTACATTAGTGATCAGTGAGAAGAATGCTCCTTACATTGATGGCCAGTGGCATTGGTAGTTGGAAGCAAGACCATATCTTGGTGCACAGCATCCAGGATGAGTAAGTAGGCACATATAAGAATACGTTAATGTTAAAAAGGGTTTAATGTTTGTGTTGCAATGGGGGGGTTAGTGTTAGGGGAGAATTAGTTTGAGCTGGGCCATATTATAGGGCATTGATTTTGGTGCTTGGAGCTCAGCAACAGAAACTCCCAACAATGATCTCCTGGCACTGAAAGCCTATCTAAAGTCTATCAAAACATTCTGCTTCCAGAAGTACAGGAAAAAATGTAGTTATACCAACCAGATTAAAACTTTTATCCTCTTATGCCACGTACACACAAGCGGACTTTCCAGCAGAAAAGGGCTGACGGAACGAATCCGTCAGACATTCCGATCGTGTGTGGGCTTCATCGGACCCTTTCTGTCGAAAAATATGACGGACCTTAGGAATAGAACGTGTCAAATCTTTCCGACAGAATCGATACCTATCGAAAAAAAAACATTCGTCTGTATGCTAGTCCGACGGACCGAAAACGACGCAAGGGCAGCTATTGGCTACTAGCTATTGAACTTCCTTTTCTAGTCTGGTCGTATATCATCACATTCGAAACGATCGGACTTTGGTGGGATCGTGCATAGGCAAGTCTGTTTCGTCGGAACTCCGTTGAAAAGTCCTTCGGAGTTCAGTCCGACGAGAAGTCCGCTCGTGTGTACGCGGCATAACTCTCACTTTAGCAGGTTTGAAGATGATGGATGCCTGTTAGGCAAAATTCACTTTGATCAATGAAGCCCATTACCACAAGGAGTCTACTACAGTATATACATCTGGATAACAGTGTTCTAAAAATCACAAAGGTCTACAGGTACTGAATAACACTTATAGCAGACACAGCAACATGCACTAAAGGTATAGTCCCATGGTGGATACACTGACAGATATTATATCACAGTCATTTTCTGTGATGCAATGGGTAGGTAAAGTCAGGAAACAAAATTCTTTGTATCTCTAGGTTGTTGGCCACCTGTCTTGCCTTCAGGAAGTCCAGTAATTAAGCTACATGCATTGTCAGTCAACCTACACACTGCTTTCACCACATACACAATGGTCATCCGTTCCTGCGAGACTGATGGCAGGCACTTAATGCTACTGGATGTCAGTCAGGGTCTTGCGGCAGGTTGCAGGAAGCACCGTAGGGGTTTTCATTGATGGCACTGGTCATTTTGGTGAATGCTGTGCATGCCATTGTCATGTCACCCACAGTTGTTTATTTTTATGCAAATACTAAAGCTGACCAAACACAGTGGGATCCAAATGCCTGGGACAGAATGGTCAGACCCTTGGATTATTCAGTACATATGTAGGATGTTCCCCCGAATACAGCCTATAAAGCTGTATCATATGGTAGAAACCTCAGGGGTCTGTTTCTGTAGACCAGAACCTGGCCCATACTTGCTACTGAAGCCCCCCGAAACTGACACCCCGCATGCATTCTTAGTTTGCTTCTATAGAGCTTCTGGACTCCAAAACTTAGATGCCTATGAAGCCCATGCACAATGTAACCAGAGCTAGTTCACATGCTTGCAATCTATTCTACTTAACATACAGGTGCATCTCAAAAAATGTGAATATCATCAAAACATTTATTTATTTCAGTAATTCATGTCAAAAAGTGAAACTCGTATTATATATACATTGGCTGCGTTAGACACAGAGTAATATATTCCAAGCATTTCTTTCTTTTAATTGTCATAATTATGGTTTACAGCTAGTGAAAACCCAAAATTCAGCATCTCAGAAAATTAGAATATTACATCCAGTAAAACGCATAATTCGTTCCAGGAACGTGCTTGTAATCCAAAGCACTTGTATATCAAAGCAAACTTCCCCATAAAAAATAATGGAAACTCAAAAAATGCATTCCACAACCATTTATTCATAAGTCCTTCAGTTTATAGTCCATATAAAAAGATTACAGCAATGTGATAGGTTGTGTAACCATAAAATGTCCATTTGCAAATTGTAGCAATATGGTTACATTTAATGAAGGTACAACATTTAGCAACTCACATGGTTGATTATTAAAACTGGCACATCTAAGTATGCAGGCATCCGGGGTAAAGCTGTCCATAGAGACCATCCTCCTCACCGCCGGCTCTCACAGCTGTCAGTCTGAAATCGTGACCGGGAAGACTACTCTGCAGTAGAGTGTTCTGAAAGTGAGGCATGAACCGCTTGTGGAGCGCAGAGTGGAAGGGATGATGTTGAGGGCGGCGCGGAGGACAGGTTACCCCGGACGCCTGCATACTTAGATGTGCCTGTTCTAAACATCGACCATGTCAGTTGCTAAATGTTGTACCTTCATAAAATGTAACCATATTGCTACACTTCGAGGCGCCTGTCTTCTCTTTTATACTCAGTTGGGACATGATGCTACTTGTATATCAAGACATCGCTTGTATAGCAAGTTAAAATTTATTTAAAAATTTTGCTTGTCTTGCAAAACGCTCTCAAACCAAGTTACTCTCAAACCAAGGTTTTACTGTAAAAACAAAGGATTTTTAATACAGAAATGTTGGCTTACTGAAAAGTATGTCCATGTACAGTATAGTATGCACTCAATACTTGGTCGGGGCTCCTTTTGCATGAATTACTGCATCAATGCGGCGTGGCATGGAGGCGATCAGCCTGTGGCACTGCTGAGGTGTTATGGAAGCCCAGGTTGCTTTGATAGCGGAATTCAGCTCATCTGCATTGTTGGGTCTGGTGCCTCTCATCTTCCTCTTGACAAAACCCCACAGATTCTCCATGTGGTCTAGGTAATGCGAGTTTGCTGGTCAATCAAGCACAGGGATACCATGATCATTAAATCAGTTATTTGTAGTTTTGGCAGTGTGGGCAGGTGCCAAGTCCTGCTGGAAAATTAAATCAGCATCTCCATGAAGCCGGTCAGCAGAGGGAAGCATGAAGTGCTCTAGAATTACCTGGTAGAGGGCTGCGCTGACTTTGGACTTGATAAAACACAGGGGACCAACGCCAGCAGATGACATAGCCCCCCAAATTATCAATGACTGTGGAAACTTCACACTGAACCTCATGCAACTTGGATTTTGTGCCTCTCCACTCTTCCTCCAGACTCTGGAACCTTGATTTCCAAATGAAATGCAAAATTAACTTTCATCCGAAAAGAGAACTTTGGACCACTGAGCAACAGTTCAGTCCTTATATTTTCCTTAGCCCAGGTAAGACGCTTGTAGCCTATGTCCTGGATACGTCTGTGTGTGGTGGCTCGTGAAGCACTGACACCAGCTGTAGTCCACTCCTTGTGAATCTCTCTAAAATTCTTGAATGGCCTTTGCTTCACAATCCTCTCAAGGCTGCAGTTATACCTGTTGTTTGTGCATCTTTTTCTACCACTCTTTTTCCTTCCACTCAACCTTCCATTAATATGCTTGGATACAGCATTCTGTAAAAAGGCAGCTTCTTTAGCAATGATCTTTTGTGACTTACCCTCCTTGTGGAGGATGTCAATGACTGTCTTCTGGACAACTGTCAAGACAGCAGTCTTTCCCCCATGATTGTGTAACCTACTGAACTGGACTGAGAGACCATTTATAGGCTCAGGTAACCTTTACAGGTGTTTTGAGTTAATTAGCTGATTAGAGTGTGACACCCATGAGTCTATTCAACTTTTTCACAATACTCTAATTTTCTGAGCTACTGAATTTTGGGTTTTCACTAGCTGTAAGTCATAATCATCAAAATTAAAAGAAGGAAATGCTTGAAATATATCAAGTGTGCAATGAATCTATGTAATATATGAGTTTCACTTTTTGACTTGAATTAAAGCGGGGTTCCACCCAAATTTTGAACAATATCTGTATTTATTCTCTTCCTTGCCTAGATGCTGACATGCCGTTTAAAAAAATTTAAATCGCCGTAATTACCTTTTATTTTTCTATTCTTCTTTGCAATTCCTGGTTCTCCTCCCGTGGGAGTAGGCGTGTTTCTAGCCTCTCCCAGAATCCTGGGAGCTAGTCTCAGGCTTTCCAGGATGCCACTGAGCATGTGCGGGAACGAGCGGTGAATGCTGGGAGCACAGCATTCACCACATCCAGGAAATAAATGCTTGTGGGCTTCAAATGCCCACAATGAAGATGGAAACCGCCTGCAGTGAATAATATAAGTTATTCTTTCCAACGAAATCTGACACAGGCGGACATATTACACACAATATGTGAGTATGTAATGCTGAGAAGAAAAGTTTGTGAATGAACTCAAAAAAAAAAAAAACAATAGATAGGTGGACCCCCGCTTTATTAATGAAATAAATTAACTTTTTGATTATATTCAAATGTTTTTGAGAGGCACCTGTATGTCCTTACTGGCCGGGAAGTGCGGGGATGGGCCACCGGACGCACACGCGTGCTCTGATCATAATTTGCATAACTGAACACTCCAACATTTGATGCTTTCAGCACACCCTGAAAGTATTCTAAGGATGATAGCAAGTATCTGCTTTTGCTAAGGCAGGTGTGTGAAACTCAGTTTTATTGTGGGCCACAACAGCATTATGGTTGCCGTCAAAGGGTCGGTTGTATCTGTAAGATATATAAATGTATCTACTCTTTATCATATTAAATAATTTCCTCTGCATTTGATTATTACCGGTTTTGGTAATAACTTAAGACTTAAGCTGTGAAGAGGAGGTACAAACCGGCCCACTCACTCTCCTGTAGCAGATGACGCAAAGGAGGGTCGCAAACCACTGGTATCATCCACAAGAAACTTTGTTGTAGACTGCTCATGGTTCTGCCATGGTGTTCTGTCTGAGCTGTCTCCAATAAAGTCTCTGTCTCTGCTGCTGACTGATGAGATGGGGGGGGACAAGCCTCTTCCCGACTGCACAAAGAAGTTTCAGGACCTGGCAGAGGAGGTCTGTCCTCCTCTCTGCTGCAGACTGCTGAGACAAGGTGGGGGCGGAGACAGGGGGGTTTCCGCAGCTGCAGGAGAGGTGTGAGGGCCCTATGAAATAGCCTGGCGAGTCGGATTAAGCCCACTGGCCTTTTGTTTGACACACCTGTGCTAAGGTGTCGGCTTTTGAAAATACTTCAAGTCTGTGGTTCCTCTTCGTCATAGCAGTTTTCAGGGGAGCGGGCAATGGGAGAGGAAAGTATTTTTTCTTTGTAGGGATAGCTGTTATTAAAAGTTTTATTTTTTACAACACAGTCACTGTCGCACTAAATTTAACAAATAAGCCAAACTATTTCCACAAGGTTGCAAAGTGGCTCATAACCTAAAAAACAGTCCTTGATTGCTGTGCACAAGTCTTATGCCCCGTACACAGGATCGGACTTTCCGCCAACAAAACCGTGGATTTTTGTTCAAAGGTTGTTGGCTCAAACTTGTCTTGCATACACACGGTCACACAAATGTTGGCCAACAATTCCGAACGTGGGAACGCGGTGACGTACAAGACGTACGACGAGCTGAGAAAAAAAGTTCAATAGCCAGTGTGGCTCCTTCTGCTTGATTCCGAGCATGCGTGAACTTTTGTGCGACAGACTTGTGTACACACGATCGGACTTTCTGACAACAAAGTTTTGTTGGCGGAAAATTTGAGAACCTGCTAGCAAACATTTGTTGGCGGAAAGCCTGACAGCAAATGTTCTTTGGAGCCTACATATGGTCGGACTTTTTGACAAGAAGCTCACATCCAACATTTCCCGCCGGAAAATCCAACCGTGTGTACGCGGCATAAAAGTTCTGAAAGCACAGATTCATTATGTGAAGTCTTGCAAGTTCATGTTCTTAGCACAGTAAAACCTTCTTACAACAGAAGGTAGTCACATGTCTCATTCGATCTCACATCCCAACAATATGAGGATTTTACTTCATTTCAGGACACTGGGTGGAGACCTGCAAATCATTCTTTTTCATCCCATCAGCCAGATGCACACCCAGAATTGCTGATGTATAGTGCAAATATAGCCTGATATTATTTATTCCAAACTGCGTACAGCTCTTTCAGAATTTTTTGGCCATTGGTGTATGAAAACCATGGCTTCTATGGACTAGGACTTTGAGCCCAACAACATAGCTTAACTATACAAGTTCTAAGTAGACTTTACTGTCCTACCCACTGCTTCAGCTGGAGGCCTCTTTGATTCCTTTAATAACTTCTCACCATAACCTATCTTGTTTGATGCCAAGACCTACTCCATAGAGGCCAAGGTTTACATACACTTCACTGGTGATGGCCAAAAAGCCTGAAACTGCTGTATGAAGTCTGGAATACATGGTTCTATATTATTAGGCTATATCTGCACTTTACATAAGCGGTTCTGGATGTAAAGATTTATTTACATGGCTCCGCCCACTGTCCTGAAATAAGGAATATTCCTGCTTTTTTTGAAATATGATGGAATGAGACACATTCCCTTCCCAGAGAGAAGAAATTATTTCTGTCAGGCCTAAACCAGCTAAGTCCGCACTGGTGCCCAAGAAGGGCTACAGGAAAGCTGTGACCAAAAGCCAGGAGAAGGATGGTAGCATAATCTAGCTCTTACAGCTGGGAAACATGAGGTAGTTTACAGAACAGTCTATTTTCTCATAGCTGGGAGTGGGAACCATAAGGCAGGTCTTTCTATTTATGCTGTTTTAGGGATTCAGTCAGGGTCTCTGCTCACAAGTCCTAGAGCAGCTACATGCTTAGACTCAGTCCCTTTGATATAGGGGTCCAGCATCCAGCCCATAAGTGCTTCTGGGGAAAGCAGCCCTCTGAAGCTCACATATCCAATCCTGGTGAGGGAAAGACATTCTCCTCAAGGCTTCAGGCTATTTACTACCTCCCAAACCTCCTTCTGGGCACAGCGCCCTAGGGATTTGCAGGGGCATAGTAAACTTTCAGGCCAGTCATTTGAATTTCCTGCCCTAAGTTCTGGAAGCTTCTCCCACAATCAAACCCCTAGCCTGGGAAACCATGAGCAGACCAAGGCAAATAATCACTGCTGCTTTGATTACAGAGCCAACCAAAAACTAAATTTGCCTAGCATCCTATGCTAGGAAGGTGCTACATTAGGCTAGATTTATACTATACATCAGCTGCTCTGAACATGCATCTGATTAAAGGGACAAAAAGGAATGATTTACATTACTCCATCCACTGTCTTGAAATGAGGAATAATCCCCTTATTTTTGGGATATGTGATGGAATGAGACATATGAGTACCTTCTAAGAAGGCTTTACTGTGCCACACGGTGATATGGTTGGAGGGCTTACCTCTAATCTCTTCTCACCATAACCTGCATGATTATATTATCAACTTTATGTCCTTGAAAGAGTTTCCTACAATATTACAGTCTACAAATGTGTAGTCATTTACCAAGCTTTCAAAATAACTCAGCCGAAAATCTGCTAAATTCTAACTAGTTCTTAAATAATTATTCACTGAAAACTCAAAAATAAAAACTGATCCAAGGCCATCTTCACCAAGTACTGCTACAAGTGTAGTAGAAGAACCACCTCCAGATCAATTTAAGGAAAAGGTGGGTGTTTTATCTCTGGGAAAAAAAAAAAACCTTGAATTTGCAAACTTGGAATGTGGTTTCTGGAAGTGGGAGGATAATTGTCCTGTTAAACTTCACAGATATACAAAAAAAAAAAAAAAATGAAGGAACTTCTGAGTTTATTCTAGACGCAAACTTCAAAGCTGCAGAGCAAAGCTGAAATTGTTTGCATGTTTAGATCTTAGGGCTGTCATCTTAAATAAGTCAGCTGCATAAAATAAGGATCACATTTGCAGAACAAAGTAACCATTCTGACACATGGCTGACAGTGCTGCAAACAAGCTTCGCCCCTTCCGACAAGCATAATACAAATCCATCTCACCAGGGTGCCAGGAAGTTAAAACACAAGCCTGGTTTGGCTTGAAGACTACGGCGTACAGCATTTCTTGTGAGCACACATTCTGCGTTATTGCAATGTTTATCTAAAAAGATTTTTTAATGTGACTTTTCACGAAACTTACTGAAACAACAATAAACAAAACCATACAATATTACATGATGATGTAGCACCCTCTACTTAGGCAGGTGCTAGAGTTAGGATTTTTGTGAGTGCCGGTAAACTTAGGCAGGACCTCTCATGCTCCATCAGGTCGGATGGGGAGCATCAGTGCACAGCCATTTTAAGATCTCTCCAGAGATGTTCAATTGGGTTCAAGTCTGGGCTCAGGCTGGGCCACTCAGGGACATTCACAGAGTTGTCCCGTAGCCACTCCTGTGTTATCTTGGCTGTGTGGGTCTTTGTCCTGTTGGAAGATGAACCTTCGCCCCAGTCTGAGGTACAGAGGGCTCTGGAGTAGGTTTTCATCAAGGATGTCTCTGTACATTGCTGAATTTATCTTTCCCTTGATCCTGACTAGTCTCCCAGTTCCGGCCACTGAAAAACATCCCCACAGCATGATACTTCCACCACCATGCTTCACTGTAGAGATGGTATTGGCCAGGTGATGAGCGATGCTTGGTTTCCTCCAGACATGATGATTGCCATTCAGGCCAAAGAGTTCAATCTTTGTGTCATCAGACCAGAGAATTTTTTTTCTCATGGTCTGAGAGTCCTTCAGGTGCCTTTTGGCAAACTCCAGGCGGGTTGTCATGTGCCTTTTACTAAGGAGTTGCTTACGTCTGGCCACTCTACCATACAGGCCTGATTGGTGGAGTGCTGCAGAGATGGTTGTTCTTCTGGAAGGTTCTCCCCTCTCCACAGAGAAATGCTGGAGCTCTGTCAGAGTGACCATCGGGTTCTTGGTCACCTCCCTGACTAAGGCCCTTCTCCCCCAATCGCTCAGTTTGGCTAGGTGGCCCACTCTAGGAAAAGTCCTCGTGGTTCCAAACTTCTTCCAATTACGGATGATGGAGGCCACTGTGCTCATTGGGACCTTTAATGCTGCAGACATTTTTCTGTACCCTTCCCCAGATCTGTGCCTCAATACAATCCTGTCTCTGAGGTCTACAGACAATTCCTTGGACTTCATGGCTTGGTTTGTGCTCTGACATGCTCTGTTAACTGTGGAACCTTGTATAGACAGGTGTGTGCCTTTCCAAATCATGATCAATCAACTGAATTTACCACAGGTGGACTCAATCAAGTTGTAAAAACATCTCAAGTATGATAAGTGGAAACAGGATGCAACTGAGCTCAATTTGAGTGTCATGGCAAAAGCTGTGATACTTATGTACATGGGATTTTTTCCTTTTTTATTTATAATAAATTTGCAAAGATTTCAAACAAACTTCTTTCACGTTGTCATTATGAGGTATTGTTTGTAGAATTTTGAGGAAAATAAAGAATTAAATCCATTTTGGAATACGGCTGTAACATAAAAAAATGTAGAAAAAGCAGGGCTTTTTTTCTCAGAGAAAAGGTGCAGGAACTCAACCATGCCCGCCACACACACATACCTGCCAAATGGCATCAAATAGTAGCTCTTCCCTCCCAACAACCCCTCCCTCCACTGCCCTCATCTTCTCCCCCCTCCTTAAAAGCTCCACCATCTGTCATATGTCTTACCTTTGTTGCAATATTAAGCTGAAGCACCTATCCGGCTGTAATACCTCCCAACATACTATACTATACTACAGTCACTTGCAAGGGAGATCATGCAGTAGGAGCATCAACAACTGGTCACCAGGGAAAAAATGGAGACCACAGAGGGTGCAGCCTACCACACACCCTCTCCTGCCCATGACTGCACTGAACCCTGGGCACCTGTTCTGTATCTCCCTTGTCCCTGTCCGGCACTCAGTGGGATCTGCGTAGGAGATCTGACCTGGGGGAACTACTGGGAGATAAGCTATCACTTGTAAACGCAAAAGCGGGACTTCAATGTTACCAAGTGATAGTGGTGAGCAGGGAGAAGAAGACCTGAGCCAGAGGTGGTGGAACTGAGTTCCCCCTAGTTCCTGCTGAAAAAAAGCCCTGAGAAAAAGTGAAGCCCTGTGAATACTTTCCAGATGCATTGTAGTATTATAGCCTGCTTTTCAACTGATCAGTTCACATAAGCTTTAGAGTGGACAAATATTTTTTTAGTTTTGGATGGAGTACAGAAGGATTAGAATCCCTATCAAGTTTCAATTTTTTTGTGTGCCTGTTGGGGAAATTCACCTGTCCATTTGTCCTGGTGACCGCTGTCACCAAGACAGAAAGTGATGGAAAATCAAAAATGTTAATGGTTGTTCACACCATGCATATTGCTCTTTTCACACCTTACATGTGCAGTGGCGTGCAGAAAAATGCAACTTAACGGACATGGTGTGTTGTCACCAGAAAAAGAGGCGAGGGGAACCCTTCCATTGGGCACAGCAGTTCCGATGACAACTGTCTAAGCGGAGCATTAAACAAGTAAGGCCCCTTTCACACTGGTACGACACGATAGTCGTACGACTGTGGATCTGACTTTTCCCTGCGACTTGAAGTCTGACATCAGTCTGACTTCAGTGAACGGGGATCCGACTTTTATCCCGTCAATGCAGGCACTTTGTGTCTGGTATGAATCTTTAGGGGGAACTACACGCCAAATAAAAAAAACGGCATGGGTTCCCCCTCCAAGACCATACCAGGCCCTTCGGTCTGGCAGGGATTTTAAGGGGAACCTCCCACTCCGAAAAAACGGTGTGGGGTTCCTCCCAAAATCCATACTAGACCCTTATCCAAGCACGCAGCACGGCAGGTCAGGAAAGGGGGTGTGGACGAGCGAGCGCCCCCCCCCCTCCCGAACCGTACCAGGCCGCATGCCCTCAACATGGGGGGGTGGGTGCTTTGGGGCAGGGGGGGGCCTTGCGTACCCCCCCACCCCAAAGCACCTTGTCCCCCATGTTGATTAGGATAAAGGACTTTTCCTGACAACCCTGGCCGTTGGTTGTCGGGGTCTGCGGGCGGGAGGCTTATCGGAATCTGGAAGCCCCCCTTTAACAAGGGGGCCCTCAGATCCCAGCCCCCCACTTTATGTGAAAGAGTATTGGGTACATTGTACCCCTATCCATTCACCTAAAAAGAAAGTGTCAAAAATAAAACGCAGTACACAGGTTTTTAAAGTAATTTATTAAGACAGCGCCAGCATCGGTTCCGATCTTTTCTCCCCTCTCTGGCTGGTCTGCCTCCTCCGCTGATGTCTCCTGCCTCTGCTGCTTCTTCTCCCCTGTCTGGGTCTTCTCTGCTGATGTCTTCTAGCCTTCTCCGGTTCTTCTCCCTCTGTCCGCTGTCTTCTGCCTCTGCTGGGTCTTCTCTGCTGTCTTCTCGCTCTTTTACAGGGCCTTTTCTGTTGTCTTCTCCCGCTGTTCTTCTTCCGATGTTGACTGGGTGTTCTCTCCCGCTCTAATGCTGGGTGCGCAGTGTGCCACTACTTATATTGGCATAGGGCAGGGTCACTGGGTGACGTCATCTAGGGGGCCCCGCACCTTATGACATCACCGCCCGAGGCATGATGGTGCTTACTCTTAAAATCCATGCCAGACCAAAGGGCCTGGTATGCTCTTGGAGGGGGAACCCATGCGTTTTTTTTTTTATTTGGCATGGAGTTCCCCTTCAAGATCATCAGAGCACAAATCGCATGCCAAAGTCAGATCAGTTAAGATGGCGATCCGACTTTGATCCGACTTCAGTGATATGCAATGGACTGAAGTAGGATTAAAGTCAGACCAAAATAGTGCAGGGACTACTTTGAAGTTGGCACAACTTGAAGTCGTACTAATATGAATGGTTGTCATTGGAAATCATGGGGAACGACTTGTTATGCGACTTTGCAGTCCCAAGTCGCAGGACAAGTCGTACAAGTGTGAAAGGGGCCTAAAGAAGCTCAGGCCAAGGATGGCCTAGATGATTTCAAGTGTCACAGAGCCATAAAAGGTACTTAGCCCTACACTGGAATACTGCTCACATTTCAAAGTATCAAGATTACCATATCCACCCACAATGCACCTCATCTGTGATATTCCTCGTGTATAAGTGTGACATGTAGAACATTGACATTTTATATGGATGCATAAAGAGTGAGCACATACCCGCTGATGTAAAAGCAATTGAAAACCAATGTACTTTAATTTTATGCAAAACCCCAAACTCTGTTTATGCGGGAACACCCTGCTGACTGCGTTTACTACTAGCAATGAATTGCTGCATCACATCAAATAAAAAGGCCTTTACGTTGTGTTTTATTGCTTTTTTATTTGAACTTAAGGATATGTCAGTATTACTGAGGTACAACATATCAAACTGTCATTTTCAATATGAGATTAATACCCCTAGGTCTACAAGTGGAATTTACGTGACTTAAAGAGGAACTCTATTTAAAAAAAAATCCTCAATGGAGTGGCAGAATTTAACTCCTGAGAACTCTTTACTGCTGTCTGAAATCTCCTCCTGTCGTGTCCAGAACTCTGCTGTGTACATCAGGGCTGGGCAGAGGGGTGGGCAAAAGAGGTACCTTGGGCACCTCAGCAGGAGGAGAGTGCCAAAAATCAGGTCATGCAACTAAAGTAGCTCATTGGGGGCATCCTTTGACCTTTTCACCTTGGGTGTTAGGGGACCCTGTTCCAACACTAGTTCAGAGAAACTAAATGGTAAACTCACAGAAGAACCATAGGTATCACTATTAGAATAGAGTGGAAAAGCTCACCACCAGGATCTCATAAAGCATCTGGCCTTAGGTACATGCCAGTTTCATATATAATCATCTATTACAATTTTCATCAAATTGAACCCATATTTGCAAAGGCAACTATGCCCCCCACTAAACTTTGCTCTAACCCCCCCCCCCCCCAACCCCACCCCCCAAAAAAACCTCTCTAGATGATATTCACAATAGATTAGAAAATCCTAAACCATAAGAACAAAATCCTTAATCAAATCCATGGTTACATGACATGCCAGGCCAAGAGTCTTCTATCATCTGTCCTTCTTCAGGTACCTATGTCCCTGCATTGTGACATGGACACTTCCCATTGATTGTCCATCTGCAGGATCCTAAAGACATTAGTGGTGGTGTACTAACATCACTATGAGGGGCATCAACAGGACCTGTCTGGGACTAGCCTGGTCAACAGTGGTGGATCACCAGTCTTCACCACTGGAAGAGGCACCATGGAGGGTCATGTGATGGCAGACTCAAATAAGGTAAAAAGGGCTTTGGAAGAGATTAAAAAAAAATTGTGAATGGGTGGGCGCAGGGTGGGTTAGATCGAGGGTCTCCACTCTTTCTAAACAAAGGGCCAGTTTACCGTCCTTCAGACTTGAGGGGGGCTGGACTGTGACCATTGGGAGTAGAAATTGTCTTGGCCACTGTGGTAGTAAAGAGTGCATCTTTGGCATTAGGGGAAGGAATAGTTCACCATCGTTGGTAAAAGTGGGAGGAGTAGTGCCCCATCATTGGCGTCAGTGGGAGGAATGGTGCCTCAACATTGGCATCAGTGGGATGAACATTGCCCCATCATTGGTGTCAGTGGAAGAATAGTGCCCCATTGTTGATGTCAGTGAGAAGAATAGTGTCTTACATTAGTGGGAGGAAAGTGCCCCAAGGGCTGGATAAAGGCAAGCAAAGCCCCTGGGCCCCAGTTTGGAGACCACTGGGTTATGTGAATTAGAGGGTTGAGAATTTGCCCTATGCAAAAAAAAAAAGGCAGAAGAAGCAGAAGCCTGAAGCACACACGTGAAGAGTTCTGTGAAATCGTGCTGCAGTGGATTACATAGAAAATAGATTAAGGTAAATTGTTTCCTGGATAACATTAGTGGTTTACTAGGAGATTTAACCTGTAGCCTAAGGAGGAATTTTGGCATGGGACAGGATATGTATTCCCCAGTGCAGGTGCGTGAAGCTCTGCATTATAAATGCAAAAATACTGAACTTAAATTAGGGTATTGAAACTGTGTTGGATTCTGGTAGGTTTCCATCCTTCAAGGCTATAATGAAGCTGGCCAGGCCAAGCATAGACTATCTGCTGGATTCTTCACAAGGTAAAATAAAAGGATAAATGGGAAAAACAGTGACAAAAGTAAAATATACTTATAATATCCTCCAGAAGTCAGACTGGGGACAAGAACTATAGACCTGAGATTTTACTAGCAGAGACACCAGAAGCTAAATGATGAATTATTGTACAACTGTGCACCAAAAAATTGAAATATCATTTCTGACAGGATTTGGACTTTAAATTGCCAGTGACCTATTTTTTTAAGCCTTCCACCGAATCAGTCACAGCTTGAATTTATAACAGGTTTGACTTGCTGAACCTGCGTCTCTGTTGGACCCGCCAACGACCATGTGTAACCAATTTAAATGATGGCTCTTTTTTGTACAGTCTGTTTCAGTTGGATGCTAAAGATGTGATTTTTATTCTGGTGTCTGGAGACTGACATCGCTGAAGTGTGAGAAACCGCAGAGCCTGAATCGCTTCTCTGCCTGAAACTGCTGGTTTGTTCAGTTTTGGCGGTTAGATACTTATACGGGATTGTGCTGGAGTCAGAGAGGTAATTAGGAGATCACAGGTCTGATCACGGCAAGAAAAACCCTCCATGGCGTTCATCCTGAGAACACCACTGTTACATGTCATAAGAAAATAACTGTACAAATAATGTACAATGTATACAGTCAGGTCCATAAATATTGGGACATCAACACAATTCTAATCTTTTTGGCTCTATACACCACCACAATGGATTTGAAATGAAACGAACAAGATGTGCTTTAACTGCAGACTTTCAGCTTTAATTTGAGGGTATTTACATCCAAGTCAGGTGAACGGTGTAAGAATTACAACAGTTTGTATATGTGCCTCCCACTTTTTAAGGGACCAAAAGTAATGAGGCAATTGGCTGCTCAGCGGGGGGCGTGGCCAACGACCGGGATGTGAGGACGTGCAAAGCCTGAGCTCCGTCCGTCTCACTCAGATCCTTCAACCATCCTGCTAGCCCGGCCGCCATCCACAACCATCCTCACACTCACTAACCTCCCAGGACTCCAGAGCACCTCGGGCCATGGTGAAATACGGTCCGGCCATGGAGGAAATCTCAGGATTCGGTCCGCCATCGCAGCCATGCCCGCCGCAGCAAAATGGCGCCGGCCGGCGCCACGCTCAGAAGCAAGGTCAGCCATCCACCTCCCTGACAATCCAGCAGCATCGAGGGAAGGGTGAGTCACAATATATCCCTGGCAGCAGCCCTGAAGACCCCCTTCTATCCTCCTCCCCGGATGACATAGACTCAGTATCTGATCCTAATGCTGATGTGGCTGCAGGCCCTGCAGAGCCCTCTCTCTCCCAAATTATGGAGGCCATACAGCACAGCCATGCTTCCCTCACCACACAGATGGACTCAATTAAAACTGATTTATCATTCCTGAAGCATGATGTACAAAACCTAAGACATAGAGTACAAAATGCGGAACAGCGCATAGGAGATTTAGAGGATGACACGCGCCCTTTGCAGGGATCTGTAAGGGAGCTGCGCCAGGCCCAAGATTATATGGCTGATAAGCTTACAGATATGGAAGACCGTCTAAGACGTAATAATCTCCGCTTTCTAGGCTTCCCGGAAGGGGCAGAGGGCAAGGCCCCAGAAAAATTTATGGAACAATGGCTGATGTCAGTATTTGGCGCCAATGTTTTTTCCACCATGTTTGCCATCGAGAGAGCACACAGGGTTCCGCTACGCCCCTTGCCCCCTGGGGCTCCCCCACGTGCTATGCTTATTAAGATGCTGCATTTCAGGGACAGAGAAGCCATCATTAGAGCAGCCAGGGGAAAAGGGAACATACTCTTCAATGGTAACGGTATTACTATCTTCCCTGACTTCTCGGTGGCCACACAGAAACAACGTGCCACTTTCCTAGCAGTCAAGAGGCGTTTGCGTGATCTGCAACTACCATACAGCATGCTATATCCTGCACGCCTTCGGGTCATTTATCAGGGTAAAGCCCATTTCTTCTCTGATCCGAAAGAAGCGGCTCACTGGGCAGACACGCTGGGACCTTTAGAACAAAGGAACCTACCACGGAGATCACCCCCCCGATGACCAATATATCCCCTTATTGTTCCAATATAAGCAAAGCTCTTTGTTCACTGATATTCTTGAGCTATTGATCTTTAATATCCACAATGAAGATTGCAAATAAGCTCCAGGACATTGACATTTCCATATTAGCTCTTACTGAACTGTAGGAAGGCAGAGAAGACCAATGCTGTACGTCCCATGATGGAACTGTTCATATCCTTCTACTGGCTGACCAAACTGGTTACAACTAGGCGGGCTGGAACTGGAACTTTTCTATCATCATCCAGCAGAATATTTTGCTAAGGCCGGGCTGAGGAATACTTTGCCTGGGAAATATACACGGGTGGTAGCTTGTGTTTATAATCTCCATCTGTTTAGTGCTACCTCAGGTTGTTGACTACGGGACTGTTCTAAACACCCCCTGCTACGCAGGTTCAATTTAGGGTATAAAGCTCTCATGAGTTGGGGTATGGGAGCCGGGAGGGTTAGGGTGGGTTGGGAAGGTGGGAAAACCTTTTGGGTGTTGGCATCGTTTATGCCTTGGTTACATGTTTATTACTATTTTATGATACATATTTGCAGGTTCATGGATCAGACCAACCATCAAGGTGCTCAGGTATATGTACTAGATGACATACAAATTTTTCAGACAAGCATCCGGAATTGCGCCACCGCTTCTCGAGGAGCCCGGAGACCCACAGGATGGCTGACCCTGAGGTGCCTCGGGAGGCGGTCGTGCAACCTTTTGTATTACACCCAGAAATGAATAATTTCCGTCTGATATCATGGAATGTTAGGGGGCTTAATTCCAAGATAAAGCGTTCAGTGATGTTTGATTATTTAGCACGCCACAAGCCGCATGTGATCCTCCTCCAGGGCTCCAGAGTTATGGCCCTTAAAAGAGCTAAAATAGCTTATGCTCTACACTCCACCTATTCTTCCTTTGCCAGGGGGACGTCTATTCTCATTGCCAAATCAGCACCAATCTCCATTAAACACATTAAACTTGACCCAAATGGCTGCTTTGTCATCTTGGTAATGGAACTTCTAGGTAAACCATATACGGTGGTAAACATTTACATCCCACCACCCTTTACGAGGAAATTCTTTGAAAGGGTGATGGGAACAATACTCGAAATCGCTGAAGGCCCATTAATCATAGCAGGGGATTATAATACGGTGCTAGACAACTCTATAGACAGATTCCGATGTTCTACAATGCCCCCAACGCCCTTAGGATCCTATCTAACTCAATTTGACCTGGTGGAGGCCTGGAGGTGGAGACATGCGGGGGTAAAAGAGTATTCATGTCAATCTGACTCCCATAATACTCTATCACGAATTGATCTCTGTTTGGTCTCTTCTAACATTCTTCATTTAATAACAAGAATTAAGTATCTGCCCAGAGCACTGTCGGACCACTCACCTCTGATGGTGGATCTGGCCCTTGACGCGCCCTCCTCGTACAGAGTGTGGAGGCTGAGCCCGCTCTGGTTGGAGGATCAGGCCGTGGTGGACCAGAGTTCTGCTGATATGAAAATTTACTGGATAAATAACAAACATAGTGCAGACACCCTGACGGTCTGGGATGCCTTTAAGGCCACCACTCGTGGCTCCTTTACAGCTGCGATTGGGCAGGCCCGCAAGGCATCACAGTCCAGACTAATGGACGCGGAGGGTGGGCTCAGGGACGCAGAGATTGCGTATTCTGACAACCCTACCTCTGCGACACACGCCACTTGGCGACATAGGGCAAGAGAGCTGGACTTGGTACTGGTGGAACGTACACAAAAAAAACTCCTATATCAAAGCCAGCGGATATTTGAATTTGGAGATAAAAATAGTCGGTTATTAGCATACCTAGCCAGACCAGAATATCAACCATGCAATATTCCCAGAATCAAAAACTCGGCGGGCATAATAGTGGAACAGAGCAGTGATATTGTAGAAGCGTTTGTTGAGTTCTATTCCACCCTATATACAACCAGAGCTCACTATACGATAGTGGAACTAGACGACTACCTCTCCGAAATTTCACTCCCCAAACTAACAGAGCTTCAGACAATCACACTTGACGCCCCGTTGACGGTTGACGAAATAGGAGACGCAATTAAATCTTTTGCTAGACACAAAACTCCAGGCCTTGATGGATTTCCTATTGAGTGGTACATGCACTTTAGGGACCTGCTAATACCTCATTTATTAAAGATGTATAACTTTGCCATTAAAACAGGTCGGTTGCCACCCTCCATGTCAGAAGCATTGATAGTGTTAATCCCCAAGCCTCATAAGGATCACCTCTTATGCGAGTCATACCGACCAATCTCACTTATTAACACTGATGTGAAGATTTTAGCTAAAATACTTGCTAAACGATTGAATGCGGTGATTACGACTATTGTGGGGGCGGATCAAACAGGGTTCATACCTGGAAGGTCAACCTCTATTAATTTACGTAGGCTGTATACTAATCTGCAGGCAATCCATGACAAAACTGGTACCCGTGCTGTCCTGGCTTTAGATGCTCACAAGGCCTTTGATTCAGTCGAATGGCCATATCTGTTTGAAGTTTTAGCCAAATTTGGGTTTGGCTCTACTTTTATACAGTGGGTACGCCTCCTTTATTCCAATCCTACTGCTAGACTGAGAGTGAATGCATCTGTATCGAAGGCCTTCCAGATAAAGAGAGGTACAAGACAAGGGTGTCCATTGTCACCACTCCTGTTTGCAATAGCAATAGAACCCCTGGCAGCATTGGTGAGAACCAGTGGGGAAGTTAAGGGACTGACGACTGGGGGCCTGGAAGAAAAGGTGTCCTTGTATGCGGACGACATGTTGATATATTTGGAGGACCCCCAGTCGTCACTCCCAATCCTGCTGGAGATCATCCGACGGTTTGGCCATTTCTCAGGCTTTCAGGTCAACTGGGATAAATCTTTATTGTTCCAGATTGACCGAGAGACTCAAGTAGAACTACCTCAAGATTGCCCACTACAAATAGTTCACAGCTTTAGATACCTGGGGGTATTAATTGAACAACCTATCTCTTCCTATGCCAAGATTAATTTAGACCCTCTCATTAGTAGATTGAAAAATACATTGAAAACCTGGAATAACCTCCCACTTACACTCCTAGGAAGAATAAATATCTTTAAAATGATATACCTCCCGAGATTCCTTTACGTTCTGGGCAACTCACCAATTTATGTAACAAAAGCCAAATTTAAAGAAATAGATTCTATAATCACCCAATTTATATGGAGGGGTGGTGTAGTGAGGATTGCCAAACATACCTTACAATTGCCCACCCTAGAGGGGGGACTGGCGCTACCATGTCTTCAAACGTATTATATTGCTTCACAACTAGCACATGCCCATTGGTGGTTCTTCCCAGAGGCCAACAATGCAGCTACTGCTCTGGAGGCAGCCAGCCTCACCTCATACGAATCCCTCCAAAACCTAATACATCGCATGTCACTAAGGGGGAGAGAGGGAGTAAAGGTTCTAGCCATGACACTACAGATCTTTAAAATATCTAAACTGCTACCCCCTAGCTCTAGAGCTGTCTTGTCTCCTAATGCTCCATTATGGGGAAATCCAAACTTACCTGAATTTAATCAGAGAACTGACGGGGGATATTGGGAAAAAAAAGGGGTTAAAACTATAGCACACCTGTTCTTAGACAATACATTCCGATCTTTTACAGAATTTCAGAGGGATTATGGGCTTCCACACACGGCATACTTCCAGTATTTACAGATAAGACATACTGCAGCGCCACAATTTGGGCTTCGCAATACAGAGATGCAGCCTTCTCAACTTGAACTCCTACTGACTGACCCCTCTCACGACAAACTTATATCGTTTTATTATAAGAATCTGCTACACTCTACTACTTCTAGGCTCACTGCTATTCAACATAAATGGAAATTGGACATACCCGAGCTGACGGAGGAGATTTGGGGGGAAATTTTACCCGTACAGGTCCCCTCTGTCATCTCTTCTAGAGATAAAGTGATCCAGACCAAATTATTGTACAGAGCATATTTCACACCACGACTACTATTTAAACTAAAGAGAGCACCCGATTCTCTGTGTCCACGATGCGGGATGGCTGAGGGCACGTTCTTCCATTTACTATGGGAGTGCACGCCGATACGGCAATTTTGGTCAGAGGTTACGGCCCTTATCAGCACTGTAGCCAATATACCAAATATCTGTAATCCTCTTAGATGTCTGCTGGGATATATCGATGATGAAGAGTTATCCAAACATGTTCAATCATTCATACGTATAGTGATGTTTTACGCCAAAAAAAACAATAACCATGCATTGGAAATCTAGTACGACCCCGACCGTGAAACTCTGGCTAACTATTGTCAACCAAGCTATACCATTATATAAGCTGACATACGAGGCAAGGGGATGCCCCAAAAAATTCACAAAAATCTGGAACTCATGGGTGAGTTCAGAGAGTACCATACCCCCTGCTTAATGAGTGAACACAACACTGGTTTAGATATTGCAACTCCCCATACCTACCTCTTGATAGCGACAATGTAATATAATGCAAGATGTACTGTGTGTATTACTGCATAAGGTCAATCTGTATACCTGTCCACTGTACTGAACCTTGAATAATGCAATATTTGATGTGCCTTGTAAACCTGCTTAACAATTATTGTTACTGTTTATAAAACAATAAAAAGTTACCTTTAAAAAAAATTGCCTGCTCAGCTGTTCCATGGCCAGGTGTGTGTTATTCCCTCATTATCCCATTTACAAGGAGCAGATAAAAGGTCCAGAGTTCATTTAAAGTGTGCTATTTGCATTTGGAATCTGTTGCTGTCAACTCTCAATATGAGATCCAAAGAGCTGTCACTATCAGTGAAGCAAGCCATCATTAGGCTGAAAAAACATAACAAACCCATCAGAGAGATAGCAAAAACATTAGGTGTGGCCAAATCAACTGTTTGGAACATATTTAAAAAGAAAGAACACACCGGTGAGCTCAGCAACACCAAAAGACCCGGAAGACCACGGAAAACAACTGTGGTGGATGACCGAAGAATTCTTTCCCTGGTGAAGAAAACACCCTTCACAACAGTTGGCCAGATCAAGAACACTCTCCAGGAGGTAGGTGTATGTGTGTCAAAGTCAACAATCAAGAGAAGACTTCACCAGAGTGAATACAGAGGGTTCACCACAAGATGTAAACCATTGGTGAGCCTCAAAAACAGGAAGGCCAGATTAGAGTTTGCCAAACAACATCTAAAAAAGCCTTTACAGTTCTGGAACAACATCCTATGGACAGATGAGACCAAGATCAACTTGTACCAGAGTGATGGGAAGAAAAGAGTATGGAGAAGGAAAGGAACTGCTCATGATCCAAAGCATACCACCTCATCAGTGAAGCATGGTGGTGGTAGTGTCATGGCGTGGGCATGTATGGCTGCCAATGGAACTGATTCTCTTGTATTTATTGATAATGTGACTGCTGACAAAAGTAGCAGGATGAATTCTGAAGTGTTTCAGGCAATATTATCTGCTCATATTCAGCAAAATGCTTCAGAACTCAGTGGACGGTGCTTCACAGTGCAGATGGACAATGACCCGAAGCATACTGCAAAAGCAACGAAAGAGTTTTTTGAGGGAAAGAAGTGGTATGTTATGCAATGGCCAAGTCAATCACCTGACCTGAATCCGATTGAGCATGCATTTCACTTGCTGAACACAAAACTGAAGTGAAAATGCCCCAAGAACAAGCAGGAACTGAAGACAGTTGCAGTAGAGGCCTGGCAGAGCATCACCAGGGATGAAACCCAGCGTCTGGTGATGTCTATGCATTCCAGACTTCAGGCTGTAATTGACTGCAAGGAATTTGCAACCAAGTATTAAAAAGTGAAAGTTTGATGGATGATTGTTAATCTGTCCCATTGCTTTTGGTCCCTTAAAAAGTGGGAGGCACATATACAAACTGTTGTAATTCCTACACCGTTCACCTGATTTGGATGTAAATACCCTCAAATTAAAGCTGAAAGTCTGCAGTTAAAGCACATCTTGTTTGTTTCATTTCAAATCCATTGTGGTGGTGTATAGAGCCAAAAAGATTAGAATTGTGTCAATGTCCCAATATTTATGGACCTGACTGTACATCATAAGGAGGAGAACATTCTCTCGCCCTTTCCTGACAGGCATGTGAGGGGCATACATTATGTAGGTTTCACAAACCAAATAGAATACCAGTTGAATCAGTGTTTCTCAACCTTGTTTTAGTTACAATACCCTAAAAAGTAAAATCCTGGGACACCTCAGTCTACAATATAAAAACCGTGAATGCTACTTTTAAATGGGGAACCTAAGACTGAGACAATTCATACAACTGCGTTCAAGAAATTAACTTCACATTAGAGGTCCCCCATCACATCAGAGGTCTCCCATGATGTCAGAGATTTCCCCATCACGTCTAAGATCTCCCCATCCCATCAAAGGTCCCCCATCACATCAAAGGTCTCCCCATTACATCAGAAGCCCCCCTTCACATCGGGAGATCCCTCATCACATCAGAGGTCCCATACCACATCAGAGCACCCCTTCACATCAGAGGCCCCGCATCACGTCAGAGATTCCCCTTAACAACTGATGTTCCCCCATCACATCAGAGCCTTCCTTCAGATCAGAGGCTCCCCATCATGTCAGAGGTCCCTCATCACATCAGAGGTCTCCCCATCACATCACAGGTCCCCCATCACATCAGAGGTTTCCCTATCATGTCAGAGCTATCCCCATCCCATCAAAGATCTCCCATCACTTCAAAGGTCTCCCAATCACGTCAGAAGTCCCCTCATCACATCAGAGGTCCCCCCATCACATCAGAGCTCTTCCCATCACGCCAGAGATTTCCCCATCCCATCAAAGGTCCCCCCATCATATCAAAGGTCGCCCCATCACATCAGAAGCCCCCTTCACATCGGGAGTTCCCTCATCACATCCAAGATGCCATTACACATCAGAGCCCTCCTTTACATCAGAGGGCCCCCATCATATCAGGGGTCTCACATCACGTCAGAGGTTCCCTTTTACAACAGATATTCCTCATCATTTCAGAGCCCCCCTTCACATCAGAGGCCCCCCATCATGTCAGAGATTCCCCTTAACAACAGATGTTCCCCAATCACATCAGAGCCTTCCTTGCCATCAGCGTCTCCCCATAATGACAGAGGTCTCCCCATCACATCAGAGGTATCCCCATCACCTCAGAGGTTCCCTTTCACAACAGATATTACCCATCATTTCAGAGCCCTCCTTCACATCAGAGTTCCCCCATCATGTCAGAGTTCTCCCCATCATCTATGCTAAGTAACCTGTGTAAAAAAGATGTACTGTATATACTTACCTATTCTCAGCCCGCTCCAGCCCGGTCACGCAATCTCCCCTGTGCCAGCCAGTGGCAGCTGCAGAGGAGAGGAGAAAGCGCTGGGGATGCTTGGGAGTGGTGACATCCCCCATAGGCTTCTATTGCCCATCCGTCAGCGCTCCCTCCTCTCCCCTACAGCTGCTGCTGACTGACACAAGGGAGCCAGATCACATGACCAAAATAAAAAGGCTCCCCCATCCACCTCAAATGTGTGGATGGGGAAACGTGTCATTTTTTTTGGTTGAACCAAAACAAATGACTCATTTATGGGTTTCCTTAGGCTCGAATTCTACTTTAACGTAACCTGTGCAATGCTGCCAACAGAAGTCTCTTTTGTTTCAGGCGGCTACAATAGGTCATTACATCAAGAGATTGTGTCTATAGCACCATATTGCAGCGTCTGTGAAGGGGACCTGCTCTGCTGATCCGCAGGAATGTGACTTTCCACATCCCTTTGTAGATGGAGTTTTGAAACAAGTGGAAAACTGAAAGAAGTAGGAAAGATAAAAGCCTTTTCTGTCATCAGGAGCTGCTTAACTGCTATACCAGGCTTGTGGGAAAAGCCATATTAAGCTGAAAAAAGGGGCTTTGGCTACTCCATATGCTAACAAACCGTGTTTTAGTTTTACTCATTTTATAACCAAGAAGTCAATTGAATGTGTGTCTGAGCTAACAAACACAGCTGCTACATTGTGGCCAGATTATACACATTGTGATTTATCTTCAGAGAATTCTACTAAAATAACACCACGAGGGACACGGAAGCTTTCTCAAATGTACAACAAAGCAAACCCAGTGCATGGAAACCATAGCTAGTGACAATATTTCCATTGGAAACAATATTTATTTTGAGTAATCTCAAGAAAGCTTTCTTAAACTTGTGGAAATTTGGGGCTCTACCTCATACTTCAAGTTTCCAATATTACAATCTCCTAAAGTTTTATGGATTCCTAGGGTTCCTCAAGAGATTACTAGGAGTTCCTTGAACTTGCGCAATGACAAACTGATCTCCCACCTACCATACCTACCAATGTAAGGGGGCAATTTCCCACTGACATTTAATGTTAGGTGTCACTTTTCTCCACTGATATCAAATGTAAGGAGACATTTCTCCACTGAACACCAATGTAAGGGGTCATTTCCCCACTGAACACCAATGTAAGGGGTCATTTCTCCACTAAACGCAGATGTAAGGGGTCATTTCTCCACTGAACACCAATGTAAGGGGTAATTTCTCCACTGAACACCAATGTAAGGAGGCATTTCTCCACTGATCTCCAATAATAGGAGGCATTTCTCCACTGAACACCAATGTAAGGAGGCATTTCTCCACTGAACACCAATGTAAGGAGTAATTTCTCCACTGAACACCAATGTAAGGAGGCATTTCTCCACAGACCACCAATGTAAGGAGGCATTTATCCACTGATCTCCAATATAAGGAGGCATTTCTCCACTGAACACCAGTGTAAGGAGGCATTTCCCCACTGAACACCAGTGTAAGGAGGCATTTCCCCACTGAACACCAATCTAAGGAGGCATTTCTCCACAGACCACCAATGTAAGGAGGCATTTCTCCACTGAACATCAAGATAAGAAGGCATTTCTCCACTGACCACTAATGTAAGGAAGCATTTCTGTACTGACCACTATTGTAAGGAGACATGCCCCCACTGATCTCAAATGTAATTCTCCCCTGAACACCAATGTAAGGGGGCATTTCTACAATGAACACCAGTGTAAGGAGGCATTTCCTCACTGAACACCAATATAAGGGGACAGTTCTCCACTGATTTCCAATTTAAGGAGTCATTTCTCCACAGAACACCAATGTAAGGAGGCATTGCTCCACAGAACACTAATGTAAGGAGGCATTTATCCACTGACCACTAATGTAAGGAGGCATTTATCCACTGACCACTAATGTAAGGAGGCATTTCTCCACTGACCACCAATGTAAGGGGGCATGTATCCGCTGAAAACCAAGATAAGAGGGCATTTCTCCACTGACCACTATTGTAAGGAGACATTTCTCCACTGAACACCAATCAAAAGAAGGCTTTTCTCCACTGATTTCCAACTTAAGGAGGCATTTCTCCACTGACCCCTAATGTAAGGAGGCATTTCTCAACTGAACACCAATGTAATGAGGCATGTCTCCACAGAACACCAATGTAAGGAGGCATTTCTCCACTGAACACCAATGTAAGGGGGCATTTCTCCACTGATCACTAATGTAAGGAGGCAATTCTCCATGTCCACCAGTGTAAGGAGGCATTTCCCCACTGAACACCAATGTAATGGGACAGTTCTCCACAGATCTCCAAAATAAGGAGGCATTTCACCACAGAACACCAATGTAAGGAGCATTTCTTCCCACTGAACACCAATGTAAGGGGGCATTTGTCCACAGAACACCAATGTAAGGAGGCCTTTCTCCACAGAACACCAATGTAAGGAGGCATGTCTCCACAAAACACCAATGTAAGGAGCATATTTCCCACTGAACACCAATGTAAGGGGACATTTCTACACTGACCACTAATGTAAGGAGGCATTTCTCCACTGACCACTAATGTAAGAATGCATTTCTCCACTGACCACCAATGTAAGGAGGCATTTCCCCACTGAACACCAATGTAAGGGGACAGTTCTCCACTGATCTCCAATGTAGGGAGGCATTTCGCCACAGAACGCGAATATAAGGAGCATTCTTCCCATTGAACACCAATGTAAGGGGGCATTTCTCCACTGACTACTAATGAAAGGAGGCATTTCTTCACCGACCACTAATGTAAGGATGCATTTTTCCACTGACCACCAAAGTAAGGTGCATATATCCACTAAACACCAGGATAAGAGGGCATTTCTCCACTGACCCCTAATGTAAAAAGGCATTTCCATACTGACCACTATTGTAAGGAGACATTTCTTCACTGAAACCCAATATAAGGAGGCATTTCTCCACTGATCTCCAATGTATGTGGAAACCGCCTGATTTGTGACATGCCCACCAGGTGGAACTCGACTTTGTCAATGCTGCCGCGGCTATACATGCAGCAGAGGGCCGTCAACGAGTACCTGTGCGAAACAGGCACGACAACAGGCTCAGGTCACCTTGGCTTTTTTCCTTTTCCATTTTTTAATGGCTGAACATTAAGGATGCATGCACTGTATTATCACCATTTGAGGAGGCCACAAGGGTGGTGAGCCGTGACAGTGCATGCATCAGTGACACAATCCCTGTTGTGTTCCTGCTGGAGCAGACTCTGTGTGGCATTATGGACAGGGCACTGGAGGCAGAGCAGCAGGAGCAAGAGGAGGACTTTCTTTCCTCTCAAGGCCCACTTTATTCAGACACCATCATTCCTATATCACAGAACACACAGGAGGAGAGAGGGGAGGAGGATGAGGAGGAGAATTCTGGCACTTTCATAGGCTTCGAAGAAGAGGAAGACATGCGTCAATCTGTAAGTGATGGCTTCCCAACCCCAGGACCCTTGGGAGTAGTACGTGGCTGGGAGGAGGAAGTTCCAGATGCTGTCATCCTGAGTGACTCAGAGGAATCTGCTTCTCAAGCCTCTGCAAATTTGAGGTGCATGGGCAACCTCATACTTCAAAGCCTGCGAAAGGACCCAAGAATATGTGGCATAAAGGAGAAGGATGATTACTGGTTGGCAACCCTCCTTGACCACCGTTTTAAGGGGAAGGTGTCAGAACTCATCCCGTCCCCACAGAGACTGCATAAGATAATTATTCTTATTATTATTCTATAATTTCTTGAGGACACGTTAAAGAGGATTTTATTGAACGTTTTTCCTGACTCCAGTAGGTTACAATGTCCGTTTTGAGTCTTCTGTTGGTCAAGAGAGGAGTGTTGGAGAAGGCGTCCGTCTAAGTGAGGCATTTCAGAATTTTTTTAGTCCTCGCTGCCTAGGGCTGTCAGCTTCCACATCCCATCCACAGTGTCTGCATCACATGGTGGACGATGCAGTCCTGGATTACCAACTATGAAGCCCCTGATGCGGATGTCACTGATTAACCCTTTCTGGGATGTGGAATCTCTGCAGGACTTCGAGGCTGCCAAGCTTTGAGGTTGTTCAATCATTTCATCTGGAAGAATGTTTTTGGTATAGGTTTCATGGGCACAATTAATACCCAAAGACCAATTTTTCAGCACCTGTTTGACAGGTGCATATCATTGCAATTTTTTTGCCTTCATCAAGAGCACCTCAATAGGGTTACGGGGGGAAAGCACCCCCGACACCCAAAGAGTAATTTTTCTGCACCTGTTTGACAGGTGCTTATCATTGCAATTTTTTACAGCAAGGCCAATTCTTGCTTTTATCAAGAGTACCTCTATAGGGTTACGGTGGGAAGGCGCCACCAACACCCAAAGACCAATTTTTCTGCACCTGTTTGACAGGTGCATATCATTGCAATTTTTTACAGCAAGGCTGATTCTTGCTTTCAAGATTACCACTATAGAGTTACGGTGGGAAGGTGCCACCGACACCCAAAGACCAATTTTTACGCACCCGTTACTATACAAAGTGACACCAGAATATATCCAAAAAATCTCTAATCCTGTTCCCAGTGCACTACATTGTGGCCTCATCATACACACTGGCTCTCCAGCTATTGTTGAGCAAAATAAAGTCAGCTTGCAGGGAAAATTTCATTTTTTTGGGCTTTATCAATGCAATTATTGCTGCAGCAGATCCTAGACATGGTACAGATTTGCTACTTTACAGGTAAACTAAGGGGACCCTATATTGGAAGGAATTTTTCATTTTTAGGCTTTTAAGCTGCTCATTTAAAAATGAAGTTTTTCACAAACTTTTTTTTTATTGATACATGTCCCCAGGGCAGGACCCAGACCCCTATAACCATTGTATGCCCAATTACTTGCATATAAGCCTTCAAAATGGGCCCTTTTGATTTTTGACATTCGGGTCCCATTGAATTTAGTGGAGTTCCTTATTGGGGTCCAAACTTTCGCGGTGTTCGGAAGTTCTGGTGCGAACCGCACAGGGGTCCGTTCGGCCCATCCCTAGTCCCAAGGCCTGAGGAACTTTATGAATTTGATAGGAAAGGTAACTTCTTTGACGAGGATGGTGTTAAAAATACCACATATTGTACCTGGGAGGTCTGCATCTCAGGTTGTTCCTCAACTCTACATAGGCCCATGCGTGTCATGATCCAATTGTTCTTCAGCCTGAAGGTTCGAGTTTGCTTTTGAGTGATCATCCAGGCGATCTTCTACCTCTTCCACTTGCTTGAGAACATGGGTAACTTCCCTTTTAAGGGAAGAGATTTTCAGACTTGACAAAGGCATGTCTCAAAGCTCTGTTTTAGTGGGGAGCATTTTTGCAAGGGTTGGTCATGGACACAGCAGAGGAATCTTCTGACCTTTCTGAGGGGAATGGTGAGACCAAAGGGCTAGGATGGGAGTGTGTACTGGATGTCATAGCCTAGTGTCTTGATAGGGATGGGGTCTGTTCCTTCTTCCGCACCCCGCCCCGTGGTTCCACTGCCAGGGTTTTTTCATTATCTGACCTGATGCTCTTCATTTTAGAAGACACCCAAGAGGGAGAAAATATATGGGCGGTTGTAATGGAAGGGAGCACAAGACAGAACCAAAGTTACTAGTGTCCTTCATCAACCATGTCCAGAAGCTAGAGCAAATCAAATAGAGCACACCTCGTTTTCTGGTCCAGCATCATCTAGTGCAGGGTTTTTCAACCAGGGTTCCATTGAATCCTTGGGTTCCTCCAGGAGTTGCTAGGGGGTTCTTGAGCAATCAGCAATTTCTGCCTCTCACATAAGTTCCCACTAGCACCATTGATGTCTTTAGCTATCTGTAAGGGGGGTAATTCTTCCCAATGACCACAAGTGTAAGAAACATTCTTCCCACTGACCTTCACACTAATCTATCATGAGTTGTAGATATAGTGGTTATTAGCAGGGGTTCCCTGAGACTGAAAAGTTATTTCAAGGGTTCCCCTGTGTTGAAACGGTTGGGGAAGGCTAATCTAGTGCTTTCCTCCCCAGTCTGACTGTCCTTGGTCCACCCATTACCTTCATTGGGTTTCAGTTATTTAAATTAAGGAGTCTCAGGTGTTACTTAGGGCAGTGTGCATGCAAATACAGCCTGCCTAAGAATGCCCACTCCTCCAGACTGACATCCAACCATCAAGGCATTTTGATATTTGCATAACTCCTTCCAAGAGCCAGCCCACTGCTTAAATCAGGGCTGAGGGTTCTTGAGAGAAGTACTGAAGCAGGTTGTTGTGACATTATCAGGAAACTATGTACAGCACCCTGCTGGACTCTCCCACCAGCCATGATCTGCCTGTATTGCATAGAGAAGCACACATACCCAGGGATGATATAGCCTGATCTAAAATAAGGTGTGTTACGAAAACAAAAAGGTTTTATTTAAAAATTTCATTAGTATGATGATGGAGGGTAGAGGCGGAACCATGGAAGGCAAAATATAAGCAGAATAAGCTTCAGCTTAAACTGGACCTTCACCCTCCCGAGGAAGAACCCGCCTCTCCACCCCTCTTCCCTTCCTCTGGTGGAATACAGCAGTTTTTTTTCTTTTGTTTACGTGTTTTTTTTTTTATTGAAAGTTTTTTCTATTGAAAGTCCGCCCTGCCTCCCCATGCACATCACTCACCTTAGGCAAAAGACATGCACAGTGCCCGCGGTGCCTAGACTTTAATTGAAGAACAGGAGGAGGGTGTGGGCCCTCATCGAGAGGCCCATCGCTGAACCCAGAAGAGCCGGTGGGCCTCTCGATGATGTCAGATAGAATATGGCGGCGTGGAGCTGTGGCCTAGCATGAGAAGATCTCAACGGGTCAACGCTGGATCCACTGGATGGGTAAGTATCTGAAATGTGCGGATACCACCATCAGGTAAGTGGGTAAAAGAAAAATGTGGAGGTCAGCCGGAGTTCCTCTTTAAAGATTGTTAAAGGTCAGCAAGACCTTAGCCACACTAAGTCTAGGTTTTCATATGAGTGTGGGTCAGGAATGCGTGCATAATCACGCATGTTCCTGACTTGCAGACATACGGGGGTGCCATTAATTTTTAACAGCACCCCCACGCATCGGCAAAACACCTGCTTTTCGGCTGCACAAAACCGAATTGTGCTGCAGCACCATGTGGTTCAATGTGACGTGTTTTTAAAAAAGGGTCAGAGGGTTCTTTCGCTGCATTTCATGCAGTTACAGTGGCCCATTCAAATGAATAGGCTGCTGTACCAGCGACGTGCGCATGCAAAAATGTGAACCTAGGTACAGCTTTGTGCCCAGCTACAGCACTGATAGTTATGGCATGCTTTACAGGAGAAGAGGCTATGTACAACTTCAAATTTTTAATGTGCGTTGAGCTGCTAGGGGCATGGGGAACACATGGCAATGTTATGGGGGTATATAACTAACAGAGCAGCATATTTTATCGCTGCATATACAGGGAAAAGGGGCCTCTGAGTCAGCAATAAAATAAACAATCATGTGTACTTTTGTTTCAGCACAATCACACACATTCCTTCTCCATGGTTCACTTGGCATACAAAATGTCATACTTTGCGATAAAAAAAGAATGCATCTCATATGTGGTTTCTTTGAAAATTTGATGTGCCTGGCTCATGAGAAAACCACATCTACTCTTCCCGACAACACTTCTGTGTGCATGCAACTGATAGACAGCAGAGTTACAGGCATGGATTGACTTTGTACACCACTCTAATGCCCCGTACACACGGTCGGACTTTGTTCGGACATTCCGACAACAAAATCCCAGGATTTTTTCCGACGGATGTTGGCTCAAACTTGTCTTGCATACACACGGTCACACAAAGTTGTCGGAAAATCCGATCGTTCTAAACGCGGTGACGTAAAACACGTACGTCGGGACTATAAACGGGGCAGTGGTCAATAGCTTTCATCCCTTTATTTATTCTGAGCATGCGTGGCACTTTGTCCGTCGGAAAATTTTATATCCTGCTCTCAAACTTTGTGGGTCGGAAAATCTGATGGAAAATGTTTGATGGAGCCCACATAACTGTTTTCCATTGCCATCAGTAGGCTCTATATAGTGCGTCCATGCATCAATAATAATTTCTAATCAATATACTGTATGTATTACCCAGTACAGGGGAAAAAAAAGGTTCCTGCACCTTTTTTTTGTGCAAATCCAATGTGTGTTCATCCATACAACTGTATGGCTGAATTCGCATTGCACAGACATCGCATGTGATCGGCACAGAAATGCGGTGCAAACCACATGCGATGTCTGTGTTCGCATATGTGTGAACCCAGGCTTATGGTGAAGCCAGGAATCAGGATACCTGGAAGAATCTTTAACTATTTCTGGATCCTGAATTAATCCAGGATTACACAAATGGAATTTAGAGTGGCACTCATTAAGAAACCTTACTAGAAACCCCGAGAAACTAGGCCCCTTGGACACAGAAACCCAGGGAAAATAGGCACGTTATAAATAACTTACCTGGACGAGGACCCTATATATATTTGGTTTTATGTTCCATTCGGAGTGTGCTTGATGGGGATGCTTTATGGTTCAGCGCCCGCCCAGAGAGTAATGGTGCTGGTGTTTTCTTGTGTATGAGATAAGTACTGTAATGTCTTCTTATGCCCTGATGAAGCCAAATCCGGTGAAACGCGTTGGCATATGAGGACTAATGTTACTAGCATTCCACTTTGGTGTATGATTATGCACACGATCTATCAGCACTAACACTTGTTGTTTGTTATTTGTTTTTTAAACTATATGTACATTGGATAAAATTCTTTTAACTTTGATAGCAAGAAAATTGTGTAACTTAAATATAGGTGTTGACTCCGTGTGTGGCCTGTAAAGTCCAAGATCTCCTTTTTCCTCCTTTTATAACCCACTTTTACTCTACTCCCCCCCCCCCCCCCCTCCCCACCAAAAAAAAAAAAAAATTAAAAATATATACATATTGTTGCTGTATGTTGCAACATGTAGATTTGTAGGAGTTAATTTGAAAGCACTAATTTATAACGTGTACGCACCAATAGCTTGGAAAGAATATCTGAGGCGGTTGATCTGTTTCCTCAAACTGAATTATTTGTTTATAAAGAACAGACTTTAGGTCAGTGCTCTCCGCTCCCGTGATGAGAGGCTCGGGTCTGGAGCATTTACAAACAAAGAAGTATGGGTTTGTGCCGCTTCCTCCAGTTACTGCTGAGATAATGAATAAAAGAAAAGAGAAAGTAACTGCAATGATAAGCAAAGGGTGTAGAGTGTTTGGGATCCTTGATAACAGGATATACAATATCCATTCAGAAGACAATCATTTGTGAAGTAGAAGAAAAAAAAAAGAACAAATGATTCCTTTAAATATAACTCCAGACAATAAGGTAAAATAAAACTGAACCTTTACTAAAAACAGCACAGTTTAGTAGAATGTTGGTAATGATGCTCGGTCACTGGATTAAAAATAGTAATAATAATTGTGAGCACTTGCTTTTTATTTTTAAACATATATATATGTTTATATATATATATATATATATATATATATATATATATATACATATACCCTGTTTCCCCGAAAATAAGACCTAGCGTGATTGTCGGTGATGGCTGCAATATAAGCCCTACCCCCCCAAATAAGCCCTAGTTAAAGTCCTTGTAGGTCTTATTTTCATAGTAGGGCTTATTTTCGGGGAAACAAGGTAGGGCTTATTTGGGGGGTAGGGCTTATATTGCAGCCATCACCGACAATCACGCTAGGTCTTATTTTCGGGGAAACAGGGTATCGCAGTCCTGCTATTCTTCGCTGATTGCCACCATTACTAGTATATAAAAAAAATTCCAGTATATATATATACACCATAGTTTGTAGACGCTATACCTTTTGTGCAAGCCAATCAATATACGCTTATTGGGATTTTTTTTTTTATCAAAAATATGTACCAGAATACATAGTGGCTTAAATTTATAAAGAAATTAAATTTTTTTATTTTTTATTTTTTTTTAGAATACCTACAATGCAACCCCCAAGGTTTGACACAAATATTCCTTTTCCCAAAACCAGTAGAAATAAAGTGCCAGCTTGGTTGTTTGCTCTGTCTATGTGCATGATATGTGTGTGCCCTCTACTCCATTCAGCTTAGTGGGAAAATACCTTCATTGTCTCCGTTTGCTCTCCTTCGGCCTGTTTTGTCTGAGTGCTTCCATGTTTAACAACTTTCCTAATGAGAACCAGCCCTCCCATTTTTTTCCTCATCCCCTCTGAAAATTCTGTCTGGGATTCCTGGAACAGCAGCTCAACAGCATTTCATTAGGCAGGGTCATCGGAGTCAACAATGCATTCACACAGAAATGTTAATAAAGCTGATCATACACTGGAGGATTTTTTTCTTCTGTTATAACAATGGATGCAGAATCTGGTCATTCCCGCAGTGGCAACCTAACATGCACAATCTCTCCTCAATTTCCTCCAAATCTTTTTACGGTGCTGCAACTTACTATGCCTTAAGAAAAAAAAAAAATTCTTGTTGCTAGAAAATGTTTCACTGCCTGTACATTCATACACCATGTAACCTCCCGGCATCTATAAGATGGCGAGAATGGAGTGGGACGATGTATCTCCAGCATGCAAAAGTGGTCACTCAATGGCTGAAGATAGAAGATACCGGATGTGGATGAAGTGCAGAAGAAGATGACAATGGTGGAGAGCAGAGCAGTGATGGGGATCGTGGAGCTATCATTGATGGATGAGGGTAAATCTGTCAAAATGTGTAAAATATGATATGAGCCGCCTTCCCTTGGCCATGCTACGGTTTTGCTTTAAGGTCCTAAAGGACCCCCAACTGCTATCAAGTTGTTTCTCCATGAGGAGAGTCCAATACTGGTTCTAATGTAGATCTGTGAAGTCACTGTTTTCTTCATCCAAGTTTTACCCTGTTGTTGAGCCTTGATGAAGGGGGAGTTGCCCCCAAAACACTTTGGCTGTTTTTATATGACTTTTTTTTTTATCAACAATTAAATTAATCTTGGACTCCTTTATCCCATTTCAGTCTGGCATTCCTTTCTGTATTTTTATGGTTTCAGCTCTAAATACATTAAAGCAGCCTTTCTCAACCAGGGTTCCATGGAACCAGAGGGTTCTTTCAGATGTTGATAAGGGTTCCTTGAGCTGTGGCTGATTGATGGTAACTCTTGACAGGCCAGTTGCGTGGCACCAATTAACATCTAGCTCTCTGTAAGGGTGTCATTCTGACTACCACTGTAAGGGGAGCATTCTACCAACTAGACACCAATATAAGGGGCATTTTTCCCTATGGCCAACAATATAAGGAGCATTTTTCACACTGGCCACCAACATATGGGACATTTTTCCCACTGGCCACCAATATAAGGAGCATTTTCCCCACTGGTCACCAATATAAGGGGCATTTTTCCCACTGGTCACCAATATAAGGGGCCTTTTTTCCCACTGATGACCAATATAAGGGGCATTTTTCCCCACTAACAACCAATATAAGGAGCCTTTCTCTCACTGGCCACCAACATAAGGGACACTTTTTCCACTGGCCATCAATATAAGGGACATTTTTCCCACTGGCCACCAATATAAGTAGTATTTTCCCCACTGGTCACCAATATAAGAGACATTTTTCCCACTGGCCACCAATATAAGGAGTATTTTCCCCATTGCTCACCAATATAAGGAGCATTTTTCCCCACTGGCTACCAATATAAGAAGCATTTTCCCCACCGATCACCAATATAAGGAGCATTTTTCCCCACTGGCCACCAATATGAGGAGCGTTTTTTCCACTGACCACCAATATAAGGGGCATTTTTCCACTGGCCACCAAAGAGTTGGCTTCAGCAAGAGTTCCCCAGGACCTGGTTTCCTCTGAAGTAGGGTGGAGAAGGGCTGTATTAAAGTGATAAAAAAGCTTTCTTTTTTTTTAAAACACATTGTCACGAAGATCCTGCCAGTAACCGGCGTCCCAGGCGCACGGGAACCCGGCCACGGGTCCCATTGCGCATGCGCGCGCGTTCACGGGTGCGGTCACGCACGGGCACGCGCACGCGCACTCCCGCTGGTGTCAGGCGGGCTATTTAAACCTGCCTGTCACACTCCATCCCTGCTGTCTGCTCTACAGCGTTCTGTGAGTGATACCTGATCTGATCTGTGTTTCCTGTTATCTGACCCGGCTTCCTGTTTGACGATCCTGCTATCTGCCTGCACCAGACTCTCTTGGCTTGCCTGACCATCCCTCTGCATTACCCCTGGTACTTCTGCTGTCCGAACGTTACTGACCACCGGCTTGTTGACCCTCCGCTGTGTTTCATCAGCTTCCAGTCTGCTATTACCTGCTGTTGTTCCTGGTTCCAGTCCAGCTTCCAGTCTGCTATTACCTGCTGTTGTTCCTGGTTCCAGTCCAGCTTCCAGTCTGCTACTACCTGCTGTTGTTCCTGGCTCCAGCCCAGCGTTCCAGGCTACCTTCTGCTGTGTTCCAGCCCAGCGTTCCAGGCTACCTTCTGCTGTGTTCCAGCCCAGCGTTCCAGGCTACCTTCTGCTGTGTTCCAGCCCAGCGTTCCAGGCTACCTTCTGCTGTGTTCCAGTCCAGTGTTCCAGGCTACCTTCTGCTGTTGTTCCCGTCCAGCTTCCAGTCTGCTATTATCTGCTGTTGTTCCTGGTTCCAGTCCTGCATTCCAGTCTCTGTCCTCAGTCTACTCCTCAGGCTACTGACTCCAGAGGGTGCCACCACTACTGGACTTTCAGCAACTGTTGATCCTGCCAGGCACCCATACCACTCTTCACTCCTGGCCCTCTGTCTCCATTCCAGGGGAACGGGAGTGGGAGCTGTAAGGGAGGTCTTTTCCTGCACTTCAGGCTCACAACCTACCAGGTACGTGACAGTAGCAGACAGCCATGTCTGAGCCTGAGCAGGGAACGTCTCCCATGGAGGAACTCTGTGCACACCTGGCAGGATTGACTGAAGCAGTCAAAAATCTGCAGCAAGGATACACCAGACTGGAGGAACGAGTGTTAACCCTGTCTAACCCCATTGGGGCCCAGGGAGCTTCCTCTGCTCCTGCTCCTTCAGTTGGGCCTTCCTCAACGGTGGTGATGCTCCCTCCGGAACCTAAGGTTCCCACACCTGAGCGTTTCTTTGGAGACCGCCATAAGTTCAGAGCCTTCCGCAATTCCTGCGAACTATTTTTTGCTCTTCAGCCACGTACCTTTTCCCTGGAGGCTACAAAGGTGGGCTACGTGATTTCTCTGCTCTCTGGTGACCCCCAAACCTGGGCCCATCGCCTCTTAGAGCAAAAGGACATATCTCTGACCAACCTCTCCACTTTCTTTGACGCACTAGGCCAGTTATATGATGACCCCCAGCTATCTGTAACTGCAGAAGCGGCTCTACACACCCTTCAACAAGGTCGCAGAGCAGCAGAGGATTATGTGACTGAATTCAGGAAGTGGAGTGCGGATACTAACTGGAACGATGCGGCTCTCCGTTATCAATTTCGGTTGGGACTTTCTGATCCTCTGAAGGATGAACTGGCCAGGGTGGGTACACCACAGACTTTAAATGCTTTAATCGATCTAGCTATCCAGATCGATCGACGCCTACGAGAACGCAGGTCGGAGAGAGCTATGGGGTCTTCTCGTCCAACTTGGGTTACCCCTAAGGTCCCACATCACCCATCATCAACACCACCTACCTCCACGCTTAACTTACCTGAGCCAATGCAACTGGGTGCCCTGCGACCTTCACTCACCCCAGAGGAACGACAACGTCGCCGTGCAAATAACTTGTGCCTGTATTGTGGGGAACCCAGGCACTACGTCAGGAACTGTCCTCTCAAACTCCGTAAGTGTTTATCCCTATCTACTGACTATGTGACATCTCTGGTTAAAAATACCACTCACCTTGCTCTTCCTCTTCTGCTACAGCTTCCAGGGAAGGATCTACAAGTCACCGCCATTATTGATTCAGGAGCTTGCAGCTGTTTCATGGATTCTCATTTTGCCATCCAACACCAAATACCCTTGTCACCTAAAGCCCATAGACTTTCTATCCATCTAGCTGATGGGACCGCTATCAAGTCTGGACCTGTCACCCAAGAGACTATGCCAATACCCGTTTTCGTTTCCAACGGGCATCAGGAACAGCTGCGCCTGGACATTATCGCTTCACCCCTGTTCCCCATAATACTTGGCATGCCATGGTTACAGGCCCATAATCCGGACATAAATTGGATCACGGGTGAAGTGACCTTTCCCTCTCCTTACTGCCAACAGTTTTGCAGAACCCAGAACATCCAGGAGAACTCTACTCTGTTATGCCTAGATACAGATCCTAGCCTGCTTCAATCCATTCCTTCCGCCTATCATGATTTCCTGGATGTATTTAGTAAACAGAGGGCAGAGGTGTTACCCCCTCACCGGGCCTATGACTGTCCCATTGAGTTACTCCCTGGTGCTGAAATTCCTTTTGGAAGAATATTTCCCCTGACTGAGGTGGAGCAAGGGGCATTGAAGGAATACATTGATGAAAACCTCAAGAGAGGCTTCATTCGTCCATCCACGTCCCCCGCAGGTGCAGGCATCTTCTTCGTGCAGAAAAAAGATAAAACCCTCAGGCCGTGTGTGGATTACCGCGAACTAAACAAGATTACTGTGAAGAATCGGTACCCTCTCCCCTTAGTACCAGAGTTGTTTCAGAGACTGGGGACGGCTACCATATTCACCAAACTTGATCTCCGTGGGGCCTACAATTTAGTTCGTATCAGGGATGGAGACGAATGGAAGACCGCTTTTCGTACCCGTTATGGGCATTTTGAGTACCTCGTGATGCCTTTCGGCCTCTGTAATGCCCCTGCCACATTTCAATATTTTATTAATGATGTGTTACGTGACTTTCTAGACCTGTTTGTCATCGTCTATTTAGACGACATATTGATTTTCTCTTGTTCCCTTGAATCCCATCGCAGGCACGTCAGAAGTGTATTGGGCCGACTTCGACAACACGGTCTATATGCAAAGGCTGAAAAATGTGAATTCGAACAGGAAAGTATTCCATTTTTAGGGTTGGTCATCTCCAGTAAGGGCATTAAAATGGACCCCCAGAAGGTCACGGCTGTTCTAGATTGGCCAGTCCCGACTGATAAGAAAGGAATCCAGCGATTCGTTGGATTCGCTAATTTTTACCGCAAATTTATTAAGGGGTTCTCAGCTATCATTGCACCCATCACACAGCTTACCAAACAGGGCACACGCTTCCATTGGTCGGCCGAGGCTCAAAAGGCTTTTGAGACTCTCAAGGGCCTTTTTACCTCCGCCTCTGTACTGAAGCATCCAGATTCCTCTCTGCCATTTATTCTAGAAGTGGATGCATCTGAAATTGCTGTAGGAGCAGTATTATCCCAAAGACAAGGAACCAAAGCCCTGCTGCATCCTGTGGCTTTCTTTTCTCGTAAATTATCCACGGCAGAGAGAAATTATGATGTAGGTGACAGAGAGTTGTTGGCAATCAAGTCAGCATTGGAGGAGTGGCGCTATCTGTTGGAGGGTGCCGCTCATCCAGTTCTAATCTTTACAGATCATAAGAACCTGGAGTATTTGAGGTCTGCAAAGAGGTTGAAACCACGTCAGGCCAGGTGGGCTCTCTTTTTCTCCAGGTTCTCCTTCCATGTCACTTACCGTCCTGGCTCCAAGAATACCAAACCTGACGCCCTGTCTAGGATGTTCCACAAACCTCAAGAGATTTCCCCTCCAGACACCATTTTGTCTCCAGGGAACTTTCTTCTACTTCAGGGAAACCTGCTTTCCCAGATTAAACAGGCCTCCGCAGAAATAGAATCTTCCATTAAGACAGAACTCCAGGTTAAGGATGGGTTATTGTGGCATGAGGATAGGATCTTTATACCTGAAACACTACGAGTTCCAGTACTAGAGCTCTGTCACGATCATGCGCTGGCTGGGCATTTTGGTGTGGCTAAGACCACTGATTTGGTTCAGCGCACCTTCTGGTGGCCTCAGCTACGCAAAGATTGTAAGGAGTTTGTAGAGTCCTGTACCACCTGCCTTAGGAACAAAGGGCACAAAACAAAGGCATGGGGTCTACTAAAACCCTTGCCTGTCCCAGATAGACCCTGGAAAATGCTCTCAATAGATTTTATTGTAGAACTACCCCCGGCCGGGGGCTTCACTTCAATCTTTGTCATAGTGGACCGGTTGTCGAAGATGGCGCACTTTGTCCCAATGAAGGGTACCCCTTCAGCTACAGAAACAGCACAAGCATTCATTAAAGAGGTCGTCAGGCTCCATGGGGTACCAGTTAACATCGTTTCAGATCGAGGGGTACAATTTACCTCTCGATTCTGGAGGGCTTTGTGTAAAACCTTGGACATTGAACTCTCATTTTCCTCGGCTTATCATCCCCAGACTAATGGGCAAACAGAAAGAACAAACCAGACCCTTGAACAATATTTGCGCTGTTTTTCTTCCTTTGCCCAAGATAATTGGATTGCTGTTTTACCATTGGCCGAATTCGTTTATAACAATTCCATTCATTCTGCTATTAAGCAAACTCCGTTTTTTGCGAATTATGGTTTCCACCCCTCATTTTTACCAAACTCTCTTCCAGAATGCACAGTACCCGCAGTCCAGGAGAAATTGGATTTTTTTACCTCTAACAACCAAGTTTTACAGGACACCATGACCAGAACCCAGGAGTACAACAAAGCAACCTTCGATAAGAAGAGGCGAGGTGAGCTCTTACTTGCACCTGGGGATCAGGTATAGTTGTCCACCATAAACCTCAGATTGGCCTGCCCTTCCAAGAAATTGGGTCCCAAATTTCTTGGACCATTCCCTGTTAAACGGAGAATTAATGAAGTTGCATATGAACTTGAACTCCCGGATTCACTAAAGGTACATCCAGTTTTTCATGTGTCCTTGCTTAAACCATCTATTACTAACCCATTTCCAGGTCGAAGTACGGATCCTCCTGATCCAATCCTGGTAGATGGGGAAGAGGAATTCGAGGTGGAGGCTATCATGGACCACAGGAAAAGAGGTAACCAAAACCAATTTTTAATAAAGTGGAAGGGGTTTGGCCCAGAGGAGAATTCTTGGGAACCAGAGGATAATATTCATGCTGAAGACCTGTTACAAGCCTTTAAAACAGCTCATCCAGAGAAATTTTTTCAAAGGGGCATCCGGAGGCTGCCCCTTGGGGGGGGGGCAATGTCACGAAGATCCTGCCAGTAACCGGCGTCCCAGGCGCACGGGAACCCGGCCACGGGTCCCATTGCGCATGCGCGCGCGTTCACGGGTGCGGTCACGCACGGGCACGCGCACGCGCACTCCCGCTGGTGTCAGGCGGGCTATTTAAACCTGCCTGTCACACTCCATCCCTGCTGTCTGCTCTACAGCGTTCTGTGAGTGATACCTGATCTGATCTGTGTTTCCTGTTATCTGACCCGGCTTCCTGTTTGACGATCCTGCTATCTGCCTGCACCAGACTCTCTTGGCTTGCCTGACCATCCCTCTGCATTACCCCTGGTACTTCTGCTGTCCGAACGTTACTGACCACCGGCTTGTTGACCCTCCGCTGTGTTTCATCAGCTTCCAGTCTGCTATTACCTGCTGTTGTTCCTGGTTCCAGTCCAGCTTCCAGTCTGCTATTACCTGCTGTTGTTCCTGGTTCCAGTCCAGCTTCCAGTCTGCTACTACCTGCTGTTGTTCCTGGCTCCAGCCCAGCGTTCCAGGCTACCTTCTGCTGTGTTCCAGCCCAGCGTTCCAGGCTACCTTCTGCTGTGTTCCAGCCCAGCGTTCCAGGCTACCTTCTGCTGTGTTCCAGCCCAGCGTTCCAGGCTACCTTCTGCTGTGTTCCAGTCCAGTGTTCCAGGCTACCTTCTGCTGTTGTTCCCGTCCAGCTTCCAGTCTGCTATTATCTGCTGTTGTTCCTGGTTCCAGTCCTGCATTCCAGTCTCTGTCCTCAGTCTACTCCTCAGGCTACTGACTCCAGAGGGTGCCACCACTACTGGACTTTCAGCAACTGTTGATCCTGCCAGGCACCCATACCACTCTTCACTCCTGGCCCTCTGTCTCCATTCCAGGGGAACGGGAGTGGGAGCTGTAAGGGAGGTCTTTTCCTGCACTTCAGGCTCACAACCTACCAGGTACGTGACACACATTTTACGCATTAAAGTAAAAAACCTTCTGCAAGCAGCTCCCTCCCCGTCCAGCACCCCTAATACTTTCCTGAACCCGATCTCGATTGAATGCTGTGCACGAGAGCAGTGGCTGTCCTGGCATTGAACAGAGAGGCAGCAGTGCTGCTGTCAATCACAGCCAGTGAGGACAGGGTGGAGGCTGAGACCGAGCCGGCTCTGTGTTTCCATTTTTGCGAACACAGGGGGGGGGGGCACTGGGCAGGAGGGTGAGGGCCAGAAGCACCGGCAGGGAACTCGAGAAGAGGAAGATCGGGGCTGCTCTGTGTAAAACCATTACACAGAGCATGTAAGTATAACATGTTATTTATTTTAATAAAATTCACTTAAAAAAAAACTGAGGAGTGGAAGAGGTTTGCAGAGTGTGTGTGAGGGAAGGGTTGGTCCTTTTACTTTACATAGCGGGAGCTCTGTATTAATTGTTTTTTTTTTTTATCTATAAGATTTCTACAAGAAAAACATTTTATTATATCTCAGAAATGATTTTCATAGGCTTTCTTCACTGCTATCATACATAATACTATATATATGTTACATTCTTTGATATACATCGTCAAGTCACCTCATGCCAAATAAAAACTCTTCAAATAGCTCTCCTCTCAATCCTCCCGGGATCAATTTCAAGTAATAAAAAAGGTCCCTGCAGTCATCCCCCAACATTGGAAATCCCCCGAAATTCCATCTGTAAATGAGTAGGGCTCAGGAGATGTGCCACATCTTGACCGCACAACTACTTGACCACAATGACTTGTTATTTCCTCCCTGGATCTGTTGGGTTTCTTAAAGGAACACCACTAAGTTCTAAAAGTTATTACAGTCACGTGTCTGCACTAATACCCCTCATCTTGATTTCTTTCTGGAGTTTTTTTTACCAGGGCTGGCACAAGGGGTGGGCAGGAGTGGAGTGGCAGCTGCCCTGGGCACTGCGATATCATGTGAGGGGGAGAGCGCCTTGAGGAGATGGGGGGGATTTGTAATAGGGGGAATTTATTTGGAATTTGGTGGGTGGCAGGGGGTAAGAATTGTTCTAGGAGGAGGAATTTGGGGGAGGGGGTGCTAGGAGCGGTGATTTAAGGGGATATGTGTTGGGAAGGGGGATCGGGGAAGAGGATTTGTGCTAGAAGGGGGGATTGGAGGGTTTTGTGCTAGAAGAGGTGATATGGTAAAAGGGGCAGGGGGTTGAAATGTGTTACTAGGGGACCTTTTTTGTGGGGGGGGGGGGATTTGTGGTAGTAGTGATGATTGGGGGGAGTATTTGTGCTTGCAGGAGAACTTGGGGGGGGGAGATTTATGCTAGGAGGGGGGATTGGGGGAGGGGGGGATTTGTAATAGGGGGAATTTATTTGGAATTTGGTGGGTGGCAGGGGGTAAGAATTGTTTTAGGAGAGGGAATTTGGGGGGGGGGGGGGTGCTAGGAGCGGTGATTTAGGGGGATATGTGTTGGGAGGGGGGATCGGGGAAGAGGATTTGTGCTAGGAGGGGGGATTGGAGGGTTTTGTGCTAGAAGAGGTGATATGGTAAAAGGGGCAGGAGGTTGAAATGTGTTATGAGGGGATCTTTTTTGGGTGGGGGGGGATTTGTGGTAGTAGTGATGATTGGGGGGGAGTATTTGTGCTTTCAGGAGAACTTGGGGGGGGGGATTTATGCTAGGAGGGGGGAATTGTGGGAGGGGGGATTTGTGCCGGGAGGGGGTATGTGGAGTGGGGGAAGAGGATAGGTGCTTGGAGGGAAAATTGTAGGCGTAGAGCACAGATGGCCAACTGGCAGCCCTCCAGCTGTTGCAAAACTACAAGTCCCATGAGGCAGTTACAAGCGTGACCCCCTCAGGCAGCGGCATGATGGGACTTGTGATTCCACAACAGCTGGAGGGGCACCAGTTTGACAACCCTGGTGTAGAGCATTTGTGCTGGTAGGCGTGATTGTTTTTGGTGGGTGGGGGGGGGCATTTGTGCTGGGGGGATTTGGGATATGGAGGGGCAAAAAGTTGTACTAGGAGAGGGGAATTCAGTGAAGGGGAGGTGGATTTGTACTGAGAGGTGGAAGGTGGGGGAATTTATGCTTAGGGGTTGATCATGCAGAATAGTTCTAAGTTTTGAGCACATGGGGGATTTTTTCTGACACATGATGTTCATCCATCTTGGCGTGGGGGGGGGCGCCATAGTTTGACATGGTTGCCCTGGGCTCTTCTAGATGCCCTTTTCAATTTGCGTTTGGACTGTGGACCTCTGGCATTCACCATAATCTTAAATTTGAGCGTTTTCCTTGTGATGCTTCTCTGTATAACTCACTCATCGAATTACTTTCTCCTTCATCTTACTGAATAGAAATGTATTATATAAAAGATATATGATACATGCTGAATCAATCTGTATTATCGCTTGCTACAGCTTGTCATATCAATTTAAATATCTGCAACTGTATCTCGACTTACAGATTTGATTTTATTAACCAGAGGCATTCCCCGTCACTGCCTTTTCTGATTGCATTGAAATCCGATACTGACAAATGTAGATTTATTATCTGAATCCTTGCCTGTAGCCCAGAAGAAGGGGTTTCTAAGTTCCCCCGAAATGTTTTGGCTTATCTCATCTAAAAAAAAAATAATTTGTGTTGCGCCACCTCTGATTTCTCAACCTTTGTTGTTTTCGCACATCAATATACACTATATTACCAAAAGTATTGGGACGCATGCCTTTACACACACATGAACTTTTAATGGCATCTTAGCCCATAGGGTTCAATATTGAGTTGCCCCCCCCCCCCCCCTTTGCAGCTATAACAGTTTCAGCGCTTCTGGGAAGGTTGTCCACAAGGTTTAGGAGTGTGTCTATGGGAATGTTTGACCATTCTTCCAGAAGAGCATTTGTTAGGTCAGGCACTAATGTGTTCTATCTGGTTAAGGTCAGGATTCTGTGCAGGCCAGTCAAGTTTCCCCACCCCAAACTCGCTCATCCATGTCTTTATGAACCTTGCTTTGTGCACTGGTGGGGCAGTCATGTTGGAACAGGAAGGGGCCATCCCCAAACTAACCCGGCTAATTGTCCAAAATGTCTTGGAATGCTGACTCCTTAAGAGTTCCCTTCCCTGGAACTAAGGGGCCAAGCCCAACCCCTAAAAAACAACCCCCACACCATAATCCCCCTCCACCAAATGACTTAGACCAGTGCACAAAGCAAGGTCTATAAAGACATGGATGAGCGAGTTTGGGGTGGAGGAACTTGACTGACCTCAACCTGATAGAACACCTTTGGGATGAATTAGAGTGGAGACTGCGAGCCAGGCCTTCTTGTCCAACATTGATGCTTGACTTCACAAATGCGCTTCTGGAAGAATGGTCAAACATTCCCATATACACACTCCTAAACCTTGTGGACAGCCTTCCCATAAGATTTGAACCCTACGGACTAAGACTGGGATGCCATTAAAGTTCATGTATGTGTAAAGGCAGGCGTCCCAATAGTTTTGGTAATATAGGGTACTTGTCATTAGTGATAAAGTACCTCCACATTGATATGCCACCTTCCATGTGAGCACACTGAAACTGCAGAAGACAAAATGCTTTAAAAAAAAAAGGGAAAAAAAAAATCGCAATAAATTGAATGCAGCATTTCTCAACCAGGGTGCCATTTGGGTTTCCCTGGGCTCCCACGAGCATGGGACCCAGTGGCACTGAGTCCCATAGACCCAACCCGCAAGGCCAGTTCATGTCACCCTCGTACCTCTCTTGCAGCTGCGGCATCCCCCCTCTTCTCTGCCCCCACCTGTCTCAGAACTAGGCAGCTAAGAACAGGACAGAACTCCCCCTAAAAATCCTTCATCTCTCTGTGCAGCCACAGCACCCCTTCATCTCTGCCCCCCCCCCCCCGGCTTAGCATTAAGCAGACTCCAGCAACTGACTTCAGCCCTCCTCTGGTTCTCCTCCAGACCCTATACTTTCTGCTTCCCAGCTCCGCCCCCAACTTCTACCTGGCAGCAGCATAAGATAAGGAGGCGCACTGTGATGTAAGGGTGGGAGGGGGACTCTTGACTTCTGATGGTGGGGGGGTTCTTTACATCTGATGTAAGGGGAGGTGGGGTGCTCTGGACATCTCGTCTTACTGATCCAATGAGAATTTTGAGGGCAACCAAAATGCTAATGCAGCCCACAATGAAATTAGTTTAACATCCCTGCTGTAGAGCCATGACGCACAACATTATTTGCTGCTATGGCGATAGCACCATGGTAACACATGGCTCTGACATTGAGCTGGCAGGATGTAAGGTCGTCCCCAGCAATTCAGAGAAGATGGAAGTCCATCTCCTCCAAACCTCCTAAGCCTCCCAAGGTCTCCCAGGCTTCTGGTCCAAAAAATAGGGCTCTGATGTGAAGAGGGGTCTGTGTGATTGGGGGGCCCTGTGATGGAGAACTCTGTGGTTGTAATGTGGGGACCGTGAGGTGAAGGGGGGCATCTGATGTAACAGGGGGGCTCTGATATGAAGTTATTTTATCAAGGCAGTAGTCCCAGCATTCTCCCAGGCTCAGGTTTCCCATTCTGAGGAAGTTAGCTGTTATTGGCTAATGAAACATGTCTTTTATTTTCTACTCTTCTATTAATTAATTCTCTGTACTCTTGTTGTCTACTGAGCCAGACCTCCTGTTTTGCAGGGGTTGGGTCCGCCACGTATTGTGCTTCTGATTCCATGGCTTCCCTGCTAGCCCTCACCTCCCATTCCCTTGACGTTTTCTTTACTATGACAACCTGCTGGTGTAGTAGTCCCCTAAGGAACGCTTTTAAAGTGTCCCACACTACCCCCGCAGGGGCTGTACCTGAGTTAAATGTTACAAACTCTTTTAATTTGGAAGTAACTTCTACTGGACTGCTTATTAGATCCAACCATAGTGGTTTTATTGTCCACCTTTTCCGGCTAGATCTAGCATTTAAGTTCAGAGTCAAGGTCAAGGGAGAATGATCTGAGATACCCCTCGGCTTATACTCTATGTTCCCTACTAATTGCAGAGCTTCACTGTTGCCTACTGCCATGTCTATATGCGAGAGAGTAGAGTATGACCCTGAATAATAGGAATACTGCCGGGTTTTTGGGTTATGAGATCTCCATAGGTCGCACCACCCAACCTCTTCCAGAAGTTGGCCTAGGCAGCCCTCCGATAACCTTTCCGCCCGGTTCATAGGCGGAAATCGATCCATTTTATTATCCAAAACTGCGTTAAAATCCCCCACCAATATTATGGGTACGTCTAGCTTACTCTACACAAATTCCAGCAGATCCAAAATGGTCTCTGTTTTAAACGGAGGAGGGATGTAAATGGCTAATGAAACATGTCAGCGTGACGTCAGCGCGTTCGTGACGACGGAGGGGTCGTAGCACTAACACAAACAGTGCATTGAGGCAATAGCGATGAAACAGCTGGGAGCTTGCTGCAGGTGGGGATGCCACTGGATCCAACACCTAGATCAACTTCCCAAGGGGATAATCCGGTAGCTTCAGAAGTGGAGCTCGGCTTAGAAAGGATGGGTGGAGGTATGAGGAGACACAGACTTGGGTGAGAGTATCTTACAATGCTATTATTCAGTTGAACTTGCTGATTAGCTGGGGGCTGACAACACCAACTCCCCCTGCGTGAGGTGTAAGTAGAGTACAAACACATTTGTAATCTACTTGCTGTTGGTAAAATTACTGTGTTTTAATAAATGCCGTGTTACAATCAATGAAGTGCCCTGCTGTATGTGCTTTTTAAAAAAATATGGAACTTCATACCGAATTTTACAGTACAATACATCCCGCTTGTATGTGACTGCCCTGCCCGCCTCTCTCCTCTCACGTCTTACGTCTCTCCTGACGTCAGCGGGGAATTCTCAGCCCCGCCCACTGACTGTAGCTATCAGATCAGGAGAGACGTGAGAGGAGAGAGGCGGGCCGGGCAGGGCATTCACATTTCACATGTATTGCACTGTGAAATTCGGTATGAAGTTCCATATTTTTTTTAAAAGCACATACAGCGGGGCACATCATTGATTGTAACACTGCATTTATTAAAATACAGTAATTTTAACAATACACGCTCTCCCGGGAGGGGTGGAGCAAGTGGGGATGACGTCACCCGGTAATTGATTTTCCAGTTGTATGCATCGATGCCGCATCGGGGACACCCGAATCGCGATGCATCGATGCAACGGTTAATTTCAGCACCCCTACTGGACACTGCAGTCTATACAATTAAGCCACCTGTGCCTCCAATAGACAAATGAGAGCCCCAAATCCTAAGTGCCACAGTTGAATTTGTGTACTAATGATATAGGACGGCCCATGATATACCCATTTGTTTATGCGTATTCACATCTCAATAAGTTTACAGCTACATATCCTGTCCGGGATGACCACAATCCACTGCTTAATTAGGAAGGAGGACGATAATATATGCAATATATTGATCAACAATACTTTAATCGACTCCTATCTTCTGAGCTGCGTGTATGTCTGATTGTGTGGATGTATGTGCAGCTGCGACCCCTCTTTTTAAATGACAACATTGTCTTTTTTAATGTTTTGGAAGGTTATACTCAGACCGCTATTTTTGGTATTTTGTTATTTTTGATATTATGGTGTGCTTTTTCTAAATAAAATTTAATTAAACTCAACCGTATTGTTCAGCTACTGTGACTCCTTTGGAAGACCTTGTCCTTTCTTTTTTTCTTTCTCAGGTATCCCATTGATAAAAAATAATTGCATTTTTTACATTTCAAAAAAGGGTGTATCGAGATTTTGCATACTTTTAAAGACTTGACAAAATATGGAAATCCCCCAGGATCCCTTGCTTCATTGCTCATTCATGATTCTATGCAAGATTCCAACCCTAAGCTGGAGGGTGGAAGGAGGTGGTGTACTGGAGGTTTGCCCATCTACTTTTAACCTTTTTTGTGGTGGAGGAGGCCTTTTCCTTTTGAAAATCAAATGTGATACTGCTAAGGCATTAAAGTAAACCTGTTGCACTGCCCTGCATGAGCAAAACACAGGTTCATTTTAGGCTTTCTAAGCAATCTTCACCTCCAGTCTGGCTGTCATTAGTAACAGGATTACTGGCTGAAGTTTCATCAAGCATATAGTAGGGACATTATTGTGCTAAGCCCTGAAGATGCTTGCTAAATGCTTAATAAATAACTTCTAAATCTTCCTAATTGCCGTCAACTAAACATGATGCTCTTCACAGTAGCATTTACAGACTAAGAAATGGAAAAATTTAAGTGTCCTTGAAGGGTTGGATCCCGTTGACAATTAAATTGCCCCATGCATTCCAGAATATCCAATACAATAAAAAAAAAACTGCTCAAGTTTTAAGAAAGAAGCTTCCTTTCAGTGTCGTACCTTTAGGTTGTCCAGGTCCTCTCCAAATCTTGTCCAATAAAGATCCCGTGTAGACTGGATGTTGGGCCCGTGCCCCCAGTTTTGCAAGGACAAGCATTCTGGCTCATTCAAACCCCACACATGTGCAGTGCTCTTTCTCCCTCTGCCACAGGAGAGCTCAGCTCAGCATTATGCAGTAAAGGGAGAGAGAGCACCGCACATGTGTGGGTTTTAAACAAGCCAGAGCACTCATTTCTGCAAAGCTGGTGGCACATACCCCAACGTTTTGCACATCCTGTCATCTAGGCAGGACGGGGGGGTCGCCTACATGGGAGTTTTTAAGGATATGTTTAGTAAATGTCAGAAAGTGCATAACCATGCTGGAAGCTCTGAGCATGCACATGGTGCAGCTCCAGGACCAGTACATAGAGTCAAGGCTGTGTGTGCATCACCATGTGTTCGCTAATGTGCATTAGTGTGCATGTCTGGCACTGGCTTTTAGCACCCAGAGGGCTATTAGAAGCTCAGCACTACTAAGGAGAAATGCTACATGGCCATCACTTTCTGTGATTCGTGAACCAGACCCACATCCTGCTATCTTACTATTTGACCAAGCTTGCTCTTTGACCCTGCTTTATCCTTTGTTGACCTTGGGTTGTGTCCTGACTTCATCTCCAGCCTGCTGTTTTGGTGCTTCTTCTGTTTACCTGACCTCAAACCTGACCTAGCTTCTGACCCTGTTCCTGTCTTCTAATTTGATACTCAGTTGTTTCTGACCCTGGCTTATCTTGGCTATGGCTTTGCTTCCAGAACCTGCAGGTTCCTATACACCACCTGTGTGCCCCCATTTTGTACAAGCTCCAGTCTAAGCATCCTAACAGCATCCAGACTGTCTTCTGATCACCCACATTGACAGGACCTACCACAGGCACCCATGCCACCCCTCCTCTTGGTACACCGTCACCAACTCCAGGGGGTATTGGGCAGGAGATGTAAGAGAAGTCCTCTTGTCTCATTGGCCTCTACCAGATACATGGCAGGAAAGGCCACGGACAGCCCAAAGGTATGCCATTAAAAAAGAAACTTATTTTTCAAAACCTGAGCAGTGTAAAACTGAACTAATCCTTTAATTAAAGGTTGATGTTATATCCAGGCACATCGGTCTGCTTGGTAAAGAATCCCCACAAGTGTACAATAAAACTTATGACCCTGCCTTGCTTTTATAGTTGATGAGGAAAGTGGAAAAATAGTGCTTGACCCATAGGGTGATCTCACTGGTATTGCTATAAGTATTGATGTTGACGTAAATCAGGAGTATTGAATTAAAATTGACAGAGGTCTGGTCAGTAAAATTTTATTCTCATGTTTGTGTTATGACTCAGATCCTTCATGTCATAGACCCCCCACCCCCTTTTATTAAAGTTCCCCCTTTACATCAATGTCATCAGTTCTCCCCTTTACATCACAGCCCCCCTCTTTACACAACAGCACCCCCTTTTACACTGCAGAACCCCCCTCTTTATATCACAGTGCCCCTTTTACAATATAGCCTCCTTTACAATACAGCCCCCTTCACATCACAGCCTCGCTTTGCATTACAGTGTCCCCCTTTACAACGCAACCCCTCTTTACATCACAACACCTCCTTACATAACAGTATCCCCTTTACTTTAGTGTCCTTAATCCCCCCTTTAGATCACAAGCCTCCCCCCTTAACTTCAGTGTCCTCTGTAACCCCTCCACATCACAGTCCCCTCTTGACATCCTAGTTCCCTTCACATAACAGCCCTCACTCTACATCACAGCCCCCCATTCCTTGCATCCCAGTCCCCTTTACAGCCCCCCCTTGCATCCCAGTCCCCTTTTCCTTTCCAATCACAGCCCTCCCCCAACCTTGCCAACCCCACAATATATAGCAAGCAGCAGGCGCGGAATGTCTGTATGTAGTGCGGAAACTGTCCAACTTCCATGTTAAAGAAGGCATGTGATTGGTTGCTTGGACTGCCCCATGTCCTAGCAGCAAATTGCCAGCTTGTTAACTTGAAAAGTTTGTGAGCTCCTGCCCTCTATCCAGACATGCCATGCCTTCTGCCTGCTGTCTGCTGTAAGGGTGAAAGAGTGTGCAGGCGGTGGGGAAATCAGGACCCGGGAAAGGGCAGTCAGGCTGCTAAGTGGTAAAAAGTGCAGATATAATACCGCGCTGTGCCCTAGGATAAAGCGGCTAGAACAGCAAACAGACAATTGCAAAATTGGTAACAAGGTAAAAGTGCAGCGCTGAAACTTTGAGTGAACAAAGAAGATTAATTAAATCTCACAAATGGTTAATACAAATAATGTAGAGCTCTAATGAGATACATGCCCAGTGATTTTGTATGAAAAAATCAAAAAGGAAACAAGTTATTAAATAAAAATTGAATCCATAAGTCAGGGGAAAAACGTGGTGAATCCGGATAGCCCTTACAGGGACCTTCGCCAAGTGTTCATAACATCATTAAGACATCCGAAAATGGTGAATAGATAATAAAACAATGTGTGAATGTAGTCCACCACCGATAGGATGAAGGCTTACCAGATGGTTTGAACTCAAAAGGACATAACGTCCTATGAGTCAAACAGGCTTGTATTGGCAAATGCCAAAATTGGAGACATCTGATCTGGAGACCTTTGACACGGAAGCCAGGTCCTCACACAATCATTGGGGTAGTGGTCTCCATAGAAGGTATTTCCATATAGAAAAATGGATGGTTTCTCCCATATGTTCATATATATATATATATATATCAAGGAAGAAAGGGCCACATAGCGTAATTCCGTATAAAAATTTGAAATTTAATAAGGTTAAAAACCTCACATTTTGAGAAGAGTATCCGGCGGACAATCCGATTGTGTGTGGGCTTCACCGGACCTTCAGAGGACCTTTTCAGTTGCAAATCTGATGGACTTTTAGATTTGGAACATGCTTCAAATCTTTACATCGTAACTTCGCCGGACCCAGAAATCCGCTTGTCTGTATGCTAGTCCGACGGACAAAAACCGACGCTAGGGAAGCTATTGGCTACTGGCTATCAACTTCCTTATTTTAGTCCGGTGTACATCATCATGTACGAATCCGTCGGACTTGGTGTGATCGTGTGTAGGCAAGTCCGTTCATTAGAAAGTCCGTTGGAAGTCCGTCAAAAGTCCGTCGAAAGTACGCTGGAAAGTCTGTCGGACCAGTCCGGTCGAAAAGTCCGACCGTGTGTACGCGGCATAAGAGTCCCCCCTTCATCAGAACTGGAAAGAACTAGACGTGCGATTCGTTTTCATTACAAATTGAAATTCGGGCAAATTTTTAACTGATCGGAAATTGGGACGTATCCGAATTCAGAATCACAATAGTAACGAATTAATGCAAGAAAAAAATACTGTGCTTGTGTCAACTTCTAATAAAGGGCATAAGCTGCAAAAACACATCAGTGAGATATTTGTCACAAAAAAGAAATCAGTAAACAAAGTGTTGCGCTATAAAATTTCATAAGTAAATAGTCCCAAGTGAATAATTGAATTAAAAACAGTCCAAAAGAAATTAGAAGAAATTCTTGTAGCCAGAGATCACAGGTGAGTCACATCAGACTCCCTTCACCACAAAGGCCGATCACCAACATATGGACAAGATGTACTCTTACCAAATAGCCAGGACCCCCTTGTTACACGCAGGCCTGGCAAGCTTTTGGGGATTCCCATTTAAAACTACATTCTGGTATGAGCCTTGGAGCAGGTGTAGATACCGCCTTAGGGTGTATTTCCAATGGAGACCCAGAGCCCCCAAACACGTATATGTAAATAAGCTCTAGGTAGTGTAAAAACCTTAAAAACGCTGATTTATTGAATAAAAATTCCACTCACATAAGTATATTGTAAATGCGCATATCTCCAAAAGACATCAGGCAGGTCAAAATGGCGTTCGCCGTCACTTCCAGTTACCCTGTGTCAGGGCTGGGCTCAGCCCTTCCTTCTCTGAGCTGGCCGCTCAGCTGTCGGCTAATTGCCAGCTCCTATCTCTCTCCACAGTTACCCTGCTGTTGTTGATTCTGCTCGTCAGTCCTGCCTACTTAAAGTCGTCCAGCTCATTTGATCTCTACCTTCGCCTTTGTCAACATCACAGAGACTTTCTCCTGCGTTCCTGTTGAAGACTTGCTCGGCTGACGTTCCTTCTGGCTCCTGATCCTGCTTGCTGTACTACTACGTTTATCTCTGGCTCTCTGACATTTGCTTGGCTGACTACCCGATCCGGTTACTGAACTCTGGCTTGTTTTGACTACGCTTACTCTGTTTACCTTATTATTATTAAACAAGTGTGATTTAACTCTACTTCTGTCTCGGTCTGATTCATGGTTCCTGATACCCTGATGACACACTGCTCCGCCCTACGCGTTTCATCACCAAAGGACTTCTTCCAAGGACGAATGTAAACGAATCTTCCGAAATAACGAAACTAAATTTCATCCGAAATAACGAAATTTGAATTAGATTCCAAAACGAATATGAAATGTAAACATATTGCAATTCTTAGATGTGAAAAATTCGGCAGCCGCATTCGAAATGAAAAAAATTCTAACTTGAATGCCGATTTGAATTTTCCAAATTCAATTTGGTAGAATCAGAAAATTCTAATCAAATTCGAAAACGAATAAACAAAACTAAATGAATTCTGAAAATGAATTTAACGGATTTAACTAAACGAAATTAGTTGATTACCGAATCAAAACAATTTTTTTCATTCTGCACATGTCTAGAAAGGACATCCCCATATCAATCTGATATCAATACAATATTCCCTCCTCTGGGTCATATATTTGAAAATCAAATGAAAATCAATTGCTTTACAATGGAATCAGCCAGTGAACATTGACAAGATACTAATTGTTATTACACTATCATGGTGGTTTTAGAGACTCTATATAGCCCTTGTAGCCGTCTACACCTCGGAGATCCTGCTTCACGTCTGAAGGTGAATAAACTGCAGAAACCTTTATTTGAACGGGCATACTGAATACCCTTAACCGAATTCCCACAGTCATGATTATAGTTTTGAATGCTAATTGATTGGGTGTAATTACAGTTTTTGGGTGTTTTCCCTTCATGACTCAGCTGATTTTTACAGGGCGGACAATATTCAGAACAGTGGATACATTTAGCCTGAGTAATAATATGGTGAATGAAAGCCTAGGTGCTAGGAAACAGAACAGGGCTATGCTAATAATATATTTTATATTTATGTAATTTAAAAGCAATCAAATATTTTTTTTGCGGCAGATTGAAAAAAAAAAAAATAGTGTGAAAAAGATTACTGTGTTAAAGAGCAGCTATATTTAACAACCAATGACTTTATACCTTTCATAGGGTTGTACCGCCATTCATGCTATTTAGATATACACATTCGAAATCATTGGGACTTTGATGGTTCAAAGAATTTAACCACTTCAGCCACAAAACCTTTCCCCCCTTAATGACCAGGCCATTTTTTTCAATACGGCACTGCGTCGTTTTAACTGACAATTGCGCGGTCGTGCGACGTTGTACCCGTTTTTCCCCCACAAATAGAGCTTTCTATTGGTGGTATTTGATCACCTCTGCGGTTTTTATTTTTTGCGCTATAAACAAAAAAAGAGCGACAATTTTGAAAAAAAACCCCACTGTTTTTGACTTTTTGCAATAATAAATATTGTATATGTACTAGAGCTGCACGATTAATCGTTAAGAATCGTTATTTTTTCCCCATTGCGATCTTGACAAAGTATTTCCCGACAGCCTTCAAAATAAAGGAAAAAAAAAAAACGGGCAGTCTGCCAGGAATCACAACATTCTTTAGCAGTGGAACTTAAGTATAAACATTGTAACGATTTGTCCTTTAGATCAAAAGGAATACAACTTTGGTGTGTAAATGAGGGAAGTTTAACCAATTAAGTACTAAACCTTTTTCTGACATTTGTTGGTTTCAAGTTAAAATCATTTTTTTTTTTTTGCTAGAAAATTACTTAGAACCCCTAAACATTATATATATTATTATTATTATTATTATTATTATTATTATTATTATTATTATTATATATATTTTTTAGTAGAGACTATAGAGAATAAAATTGTCTCTACTAAAAAAACAATATTTTTGACTTTTTGCAATAATAGATATTGTATATGTATAGAGCTGCACGATTAATCATTAAGAATAGCTATCGCAATTTTTTCCCCGTTGCGATCTTGACAAAATATTTCCCGACAGCCTTCAAAATAAAGGAAAAAAAAAATACGGGCAGTCTGCCAAGAATCACAACATTCTTTAGCAGTGGAACTTAAGTATAAACATTGTACTTTAGATCAAAAGGAATACAACTTTGGTATGTATAATGAGGGAAGTTTAACCAATTAAACACTAAACCTTTTTCTGACATTTGTTGGTTTCAAGTTAAAATCATTTATTTTTTGCTAGAAAATTTCTTAGAACCCCTAAACATTATACCTAAATTTTTTTTTTAGTAGAGACCATAGAGAATAAAATGGTGGTTGTTGCAATGTTTTATGTCACACTGTATTTGCGCAGCAGTCGTTCAAATGCAATTTTTTTGGGGAAAAAAATTACACTTTAATGAATTAAAAAAAAAAAAACTAACCAGTAACGTTAGCCCAATTGTTTTTTGTATAATGTGAAAGATTTCACGCCGCGAGAATCGTGATCTTTTTATTCTAAGCAAAAAAAATTGTGATTCTCATTTTGGCCAGAATCGTGCATCTCTAATATGTACTCACCCTATGGTCCATGCCAACAGACCTTATTTTGTACAGTAAACGTTTATGGGAAACGGTGTCAAATGCTTTTGCGCTATAAACAAAAAAAAGAGCGACAATTTTGAAAAAAAAACAAAACAATATTTTTGACTTTTTGCTATAATAAATATCCCAAAAAATATATATATATATATTTTTTACTAGTAATGGCGGTGATCAGCGATTTTTAGCAGGACTCTAACATTGCAGTGGACAGATCGGACACTTTTGACACTTTTTTGGACCAGTGACATTTCTACAGTGATCAGTGCTATAAAAATGCACTGATAAATGTCACTGGCAGGGAAGGGGTTAACTCTAGGGGGCGATCAAGGGGTTAAATGTGTTCCCTGGGAGGTTTCTAACTGTGGGGGGGAGGACTGACTGGAGGAGGAGAGAGATCGCTGTTCCTGTTTGTTTACAGATCCCTGTTCTGGCTCTCTGTGAAGCGATCGCGGGTGGTCTGCGGACATAGCAGCCACCGGCCACGCGCATCAGCCCCCCCGCCATGCAGCGGGTTATAGCTGTTAAAGGGGCCGATTTACAGCAACGGCGATTTGCAGTATAATGACGGCGGGTGGTCGGCAAGCAGTTAACCTCATAAAATCGGAAAAGTATTATATAGGTGGGCTAAAAGTCATTGATAAAAAAACACGGTACATTATAGGGTTGGTAGTATTTGTCACAAAAGATACCCTACATACATTCTACCACACATCTAATATTTGACCGACTGACACTTCAGTGATACTAAATGATATCCTTATTCTCTAAAAATAATCCATGCACATCCACTACTTAATGGCTCTAGCATTTATTTTTCATGAAGTCTTTTCTTATTGTGCTTTCTGCCACCTTGTAACATCCTCCGTGATTTCCCGAATCTCCACTTTTCCCCTGTCAGGAAAGGCACATTCCCATGCGCACAAGAATGGTCTGTGGCCAAATCACAGGTGCGCATGCACGAACACAGCGGCGCGCACGTGCACAAACAGGTGCCCGGGAGCGCAAATGGGTGCAAGTGTGCACAAACGCCAGGCCGGCTATTTAAACTGCACTAAGGCCTGGTGTCAGTGCCGTTTGGTCTATTGTGATCCTGAAGTATCTGTTCCTGTATTGCATATCCGTTGCTGACCTGATCCTGCTCCAGACTCTGCTTGAACTGCACTGACCCCTGGCTTGCCTCTAGGCTTCGCTTCTGTCTTATCTCTCGGCTCGTTTGCCTTAAAGGAGAAGTACAGCCTGAGCTTGTTTGGCTGGGCTTCTCCTATGGGTCACAGGAGTGCAATTCGTTTTGTTCCTTTCCTGAATGAACACAGTAAACGATTCCTTTCCTGAATGAACACAGTAAACGATCAGTACCAATCACTCCTGTGTCCATTCATCACAGAAGCATAGTAACCTGTGCTTACTATGCTTCAGGTTGTGAATGAGCGGGAAGCCTTAGAGCGCTTCCTATTTATTCACCTGTGCAGCTAGGGCTAGAGAGAAAGGGACTGCTAAATCTATGTCCCATTATTTCTAACAGCAGCCCTGCCAAAAAAAAAGGAAATTTGGAGATTCGGAGGCTGAGAGCAATAGAAGGGATTTTTTAGTTAACCACTTGCCGACCAGCCGCCGCAGCAGTACTGCGCCAGGTTGGCTCGGTTGCGCGAATCACCGTCATTGTACGTCGGGGACATACGTGGCGACCTGTGGGCGCGCGCGCGTGCCCATTCGCTAGTGGGGGAGCGAATCAGTGCGTCCCGCGATCGCTCTACAGAGAAGCAGAACAAGGATCTGCCAGTGTAAACAAACAGATCCCCGTTCCGTCAGGGGAGTAGAGTGAGATTGTCTGTTCCCAGTGATTAGGAACAGCAATCTCTCTACTCCTCCTGTCAGTACCCCCCCCCCACAGTTAGAAACACCTCCCAGGGAACACACTTAACCCTTTGATCGCCCCTGGCGTTAACCCCTTCCTTGCTGGTGTCATTTGATCGCTGTATAAATGTCACCGATCCCAAAAAAGTGTCAAAAGTGTCCGATCTATCCACCGCAATGTCGCAGTCCCGCTAAAAATCGCTGACCACCGCCATTACTAGTAAAAAAATAAAAATAAAAAAAGTGTCATAAATCTATTTCCTATTTTGTAGTCGCTATAACTTTTGTGCAAACCAATCAATATACACTTATTGTGATTTTTTTTTTTTACCAAAAATATGTAGTAGAATACATATTGGCCTAAACTGATGAAGACATTTGTTTTTTTTTTATTTAATTTTTTGGGATATTTAATATAGCAAAAAGAAAAAAAATAAGGGGAGGATCCCTCGCGCTATCAAAGTGAACGATGAGTGAGTATGTTTATAGTAAATAATAAATTGCTGCTAGACCTGAAAAGTGTATACAGTGCACTTACCGTGGGTATAATAAAAGTATAAAGAGTGATCAGCGCAACTTATTAACAGCTGTGTGTATCTTAAAATGAATGTGGAAATATTGCTCTGTAAATATTGCTATGCAAACAAATAACTATGTGCAACTTCAATAAACAATGATATACTAGTAATCCTGTATGAGTAAATATGCGTAAACGCATGCAATAACAAATCCTATATATAAGGTTAATAATTGTAATTCTCAATATATGAGTAATGAAATAATCAATTCCATATAATCAGATGATAATAACGATATATTAGTCCATTAACTCTGAAATAAAGGTGCAAGAGTGCAAAAAGTGCTTATGTGCAACAAAGGATCAAAAAAGTGCATATAAATATACGTAAATTATTTTACGTTAATTACGTATATTTATATACACTTTTTTGATCCTTTGTTGCACATAAGCACGTTAATGGACTATTACAATGGGGACGGAAAGTATTCAGACCCCTTAAATTTTTCACTCTTTGTTATATTGCAGCCATTTGCTAAAATCATTTAAGTTCATTTTTTTCTCATTAATGTACACACAGCACCCCATATTGTACACACAGCACCCCATATTGACAGAAAAACACAGAATTGTTGACATTTTTGCAGATTTATTAAAAAAGAAAAATATCACATGCTCTTAAGTATTCAGACCCTTTGCTGTGACACTCATATATTTAACTCAGGTGCTGTCCATTTCTTCTGATCATCCTTGAGATGGTTCTACACCTCCAGCTGTGTTTGATTATACTGATTGGACTTGATTAGGAAAGCCACACACCTGTCTATATAAGACCTTACAGCTCACAGTGCATGTCAAAGAAAATGAGAATCATGAGATCAGAGGAACTGCCTGAAGAGCTCAGAGACAGAATTGTGGCAAGGCACAGATCTGGCCAAGGTTACAAAAAAATGTCTGCTGCACCTATGGTTCCTAAGAGCACAGTGGCCTCCAAAATCCTTAAATGGAAGACGTTTGGGACGACCAGAACCCTTCCTAGAGCTGGCCATCTGGCCAAACTGAGCTATTGGGGGAGAAGAGCCTTGGTGAGAGAGGTAAAGAAGAACCCAAAGATCACTGTGGCTGAGCTCCAGAGATGCAGTCAGGAGACGGGAGAAAGTTGTAGAAAGTCAACCATCACTGCAGCCCTCCACCAGTCAGGGCTTTATGGCAGAGTGGCCCGACGGAAGCCTCTCCTCAGTGCAAGACACATGAAAGCCCGCATGGAGTTTGCTAAAAAAACACCTGAAGGACTCCAAGATGGTGAGAAATAAGATTATTTGGTCTGATGAGACCAAGATAGAACTTTTTTTCAGTGAAGCATGGTGGTGGCAGCATCATGCTGTGGGGGTGTTTTTCAGCTGCAGGGACAGGACGACTGGTTGCAATCGAGGGAAAGATGAATGCAGCCAAGTACAGGGATATCCTAGACGAAAACCTTCTCCAGAGTGCTCTGGACCTCAGACTGGGCCGAAGGTTTACCTTCCAACAAGACAATGACCCTAAGCACACAGCTAAAATAATGAAGGAGTGGCTTCACAACAACTCCATGACTGTTCTTGAATGGCCCAGCCAGAGCTCTGACTTAATCTCAACTGAGCATCTCTGGAGAGACCTAAAAATGGCCGTCCACCAACGTTTACCATCTAACCTGACAGAACTGGAGAGGATCTGCAAGGAGGAATGGCAGAGGATCCCCAAATCCAGGTGTGAAAAACTTGTTGCATCTTTCCCAAAAAGACTCATGGCTGTATTAGATCAAAAGGAGGCTTCTACCAAATACTGAGCAAAGGGTCTGAATACTTAGGACCATGTGATATTTCAGTTTTTCTTTTTTAATAAATCTGCAAAAATGTCAACAATTCTGTGTTTTTCTGTCAATATGGGGTGCTGTGTGTATAATATGGGGTGCTGTGTGTACATTAATGAGGAAAAAAAGGAACTTAAATGATTTTAGCAAATGGCTGCAATATAACAAAGAGTGAAAAATTTAAGGGGGTCTGAATACTTTCCATCCCCACTGTACATACTTGGATTAGATTTTTTAAACCGGTGTTTAATGTTACTTTAAGTGCTGATATTACTAATGTCAAAACATTGGCTCAAAGTCACGGTGATTATACAAAACGCATTCCGCTGTAGCGTGCACAGCCTTTGAAAAATACACATCAGGATAATCCAAAAATCACCTCATTCTCTCCTTCCTGAAAATGTCAGAAAATAATAAATATCAAATCTTGGAAATCAAAAATTTCCACGCTAAGGACAGCCAAATGTGAACCTCTTTCGCAAGCAATATGGCTCATCCAGAAATCTAATTTATTCTGTACAATCCTTCGTTTAAAAAAAAAAAAGTAAAATAGGAAAAGTGGACATGGGGATATCAATACAACAATCAGGTGATATTGTTTCGGGCACGGAGCTTTCTCAGCATTAAAGTACAAAAAGGGGAATTGAATAGGGATTATAGCGGTGCCTTATATATAGAAGATTGCTGTATTTTACTTACAAAAATGTAAATTTTATTATAAAGGTATACAAAAGACAACAAACATAGCGTGCATAAAATATAAGCAGAGTAGTATACAGGCAGTAATACTGGCCAAAGTATCCATACATTTTAATGGTCACTGATGCACGTTAGGTCCCTACATGTTTCATCAAACAAGGGCTTCTTCAGGGTATTATATGAGAATCAGTGTTCAAACAGTGGCTCAAGGGGACCCCCACAAGAGGGCACGCGATTGGGCAGCCCAACAAACAAGTATATGACACACTGGCATCGGAGTAACTATCATAGTGCCCGCCCCTGGGATCCCAGGGGCGGGCACTATGATAGTTACTCCGATGCCAGTGTGTCATATACGCTCAAGTTACGAATTTATAGTGCCATTTGGCCTTGTTTTGGCGCCCCTGTACCCATATTATTTCTTAGCAGTGTATAGCCTGGTCCCTGTATGCCCCCTGTGGTCAAACGAGTGGTACCTCCCCTTGCCGTGCTTGTTGGGCTGCCCGATCGTATGCCCTCTTGTTGGGGTCCCCTTGAGCCACTGTTGAACACTGATGATCATGTAATTCCGTCAGGGCTGGGCTCAGCCCTTCCTTCTCTGAGCTGGCTGCTCAGCTGTCAGCTAATTGCCAGCTCCCTTCTCTCTCCACAGTTACTCAGCTGTTGATGATATCCTGCTCGTCAGTCCTGCCTACTTAAGCCGTCCAGTACAGAGGATCTCTGCCTTCGCCTTGGTCAACATCACAGAAACTATCTCCTGCGATCCTGTTCAAGACTTGCTTTGCTAACATCCCTTCTGGTTCCAGATCCTGCTTGCTGTTCCACTACATTGATCCCTGACTTCTGGCTTGGCTGACTATCTGTTCCGGTTACTGAACTTTGGCTATGTTTTGACTATGTTTGTTTTTTTTACTTTTATTATTAAACAAGTGTGATTTAACTGTACTTCTGCCTCTGCCTGATTTCATGGTTTCTGACAGCCCCTGAAGAAGCCATTGTTTGGCGAAACATGTAAGGACCTGACATGCATCAGTGACCATTCAAATATATGGATACTTTGGCCAGTATTACTGTCTGTATACTACTCTGCTTATATTTTATGCACTCTATGTTTGTTGTCTTTTGTATACCTTTATAATAAAATTTACATTTTCTAAGTAAAATACAGCAATCTTCTATATATAAGGCACCGCTATAATGCCTATTCAATTCCCCTTAATATAAGGGATGAGGTGCCGGATCATATGAGGTCACTCAACCCACACCCCTCATAACTCTCTTAGCATTGGTGAAAAGCACTACAGTGCACCACCAAAGCACAAAAAAAAAGATGTACATCTGGTACAGCAGGTAGGAGGAATTTTATGCAGCACCATTTATAAATGGTTCTGCGCAAAACATGCATGGGCAGCCAGTGAAAAATTCAAACTGCTAATCAGAGTGGCTCTGTTAGGCCCCGTTTACCCTTCAGGTAGCAGGAACTCACAATACTGATTGCGATTTTGTTTTTGGGTGATTTTCACACAATCCCACATGACCCATGCAGGGCAGCCCATTCACTTCAATGGGCTGCCCTATGCACGTTTGTCACCCCAAAAGAAGCTCATGCATCTATTTTGGGTGACAATCTTAAAACTATTTTTTAGAGGCGCGTTTTTACTACGAATGCCGTGCAATTCTGTTGCTTGACAATTACTCCAAAATCACTGTTTACTCCTGTGCAAGGAGGACTGTGTGCATTGGGAAGAATTTCTTATACTGTGTCTTTTAACATCTACGGTATATATCTTATAACAGCCAGGTGTTTTCAGTTTGCTAAAAATGGCAGATGACCAATAAACACCAGCAATTGTCAGCAATTATTCAGGGCATAGCCACTATCAATACTCCAGAACCCTTGGATGTGTTATTAATATATATATATATATATATATATATATATATATATATATATATATATATGTAGCACTTACCCCCGAAGAAGCTGCTGATATTTGATTTGGGCTTACCGTCCCTCTACTGTCTCATCATATCCATCTTAGGGGTCCCATTAATGACTTTTGCTTTAGTAACTTCAGCTCCGACACACAGTCTCTTTCTTCAATGTTTTATTCAAGAAAAAAAACTACTTGCAACAGAGGGGTGGAAGATTTAGGGGAGTTCAGGTACCTTGAATTTGCAGATCAGGAATACTTTCTTTTGCAGAGGACAACAGCTCCATAACTGGATTTAGCAACCACCGGATAGGCCCCTCTCACTAACCTAGCAGCTGATGCGATGCTTGGTCATAGTCTCTGCCACAGACTTTAAGATTCCGTATAAATGTTATAAAATCCTCTGCCACAGGATTGGGCAATTAACGACTTGTTGCAATATCAAGGTTTGAAGACACAGTACCAGTTCCCTTGCTTCGAACTTACGGCACTGTATGGTAGATGATCTGGGATGCATCCTCCAATGAGTCTCCAGGCCCTTCTAGAGGCACTGCCTTATTGCGCAGTCCTCTCCTGAAAAGTCCTCCTCCTGGATCCTCCAGTCGCTCGGCTTCTCCCTGCAGGCAAGACAGCACAGGACCACCCCTGGATCGGTAGGCCTACCTTCAGTAACAACGCCTCAGGCCAGCTGGCCCCGAAACAATTTGACGGCAGCGATACACCTTAGGCCAGGAGGGCCATCAGGTTAGAAGGCTAACCCCTGTCACGGCGTCTGTCTCTTAAGTACCTCCTCCCAGAATGCACAGCAGGCACACCACACCCACTGAGTGTGACAAAAAAGGCATTCAAAACAGCTAGCTTGTTGCAACTTCCAACCTCAGCCTGATTAATAGGGCGCCACCCCTAGGCCAAAGGGAAAAACCACACAACCAGCCAAGCTGAGACAGCCAGAAATTTATAATAATTGTAATCTGAGCTAATTACAGCTGCAGACAAATAAATTTGTACTTATAGCGTCTGTATTGAAAATACCAGCACTACATATATATATATGTATATATATATATACATATATATATATATATATATATATATATATATATATATATATATATATATATATATATATATGTGCATATATATATATATATATATACATATGTATACATATATATATATATATATGCATATATATATATATATATATGCATATATATATATATATATATATATATATATATATATATGTGTGTGTATATATATATATATATATATATATATATATATATATATATATATATATATATAATTTATACTGTGTATATACCTGTCCAGACTAGAGTGTATGGTCCCCATATGTGGCTTATGAAATCTATGTATTTTTGTTATTATTCTTCATGATTAATCCTCCAGAGTGGTTCCAGCTTTCAGGCAGGGAAATCACAGCCTTGGGTGCTTTAAGAAAACGATACCGTCTAAAATGTTTTGACTAAACAGACAGCGATGTTCCCTCTTTTTCTGAAGAGTAAGCCAACTCAGAACAGGAGTTCAAAACATGTCACTGCGGCTTTCAGAACGGGGTGCTGACACGTCTTAGACAAGATGCGCCTCTCGCTGCCTTTTGTTTTATCTTTCAAATTAATAATTTATACAATATCAGCATTCTGCTTAGTATGTTGGGTGATGTGAGCAATGTTATTATATAAAAGAAAAAAAAGAACATCAAACGATTGCAATGCAGAGTTCCTTATACTTTGACAATAAACCCTTACTACACAGAAATCCTTTTCATAACTCTACAACAAACCCAGAAAATTGTACTTTCCATTCATTGCAGAGTGTTACAGCCCTTATTACCTTTCACACTGAAGCCTTGAGTCTTGGAAGGTTCTGAAGTATAGTTTACACCTGTGTTCGGGGAGTGGTAAAAATAGAAAGATTTACCCCCCTCCCCCACCTTCATAACCAGGCTGTTTTTTGGCGATACGGCACTGCGTTAATTTAACTGACAACTGTGCGGTCGTGCGACGCTGTACATAAATTAAATTTGTGTCATTTGTTTTAACCACAAATAGAGGTTTTTTTTTGGTGGTATTTGATCACCTCTGCGTTTTTTTTTTCTTTTTTGTGCTATAAACAAAAAAAGGCTGACAATTTTGATAAATAAAAACAATATTTTTTTTACTTTCTGCAATAATACATATCCAATAAAATAAAATAAAAAAAATCGAATTTCTTTATCAGTTTAGGCCAATATGTATTCTGCTACATGTTTTGTATTAAAAAAATTTCAATAAGCATATACTGATTGGTTTGCGCAACGTCTATAGCGTCTACAAACTTTTTTTATACTAGTAATGGCGCCGATCGGCGACTTATAGCAGGAAAAGAGGTTTAAACTTAAACTGCGTAGAGGGTTCTTTACTGTCATGCCCTGTACGCACGATTAGACTTTCCGATGGAAAATGTGCGATCGAAGCTTGTTGGGCTTTTTCCATCTGAATTTCCGACACACAAAGTTTGAGAGCTGGCTTTAAAATTTTCCAACAACAAAATCCGTTCGCGTAAATTCCGATCGTGTGTAGACAATTCCGACACAAAAAGTGCCACCCATGTTCGGAATCAAGCAGAAGAGCAGCACTGGCTACTGAACTTAATTTTTCTCGGTTCGTCGTACGTGTTGTACGTCACCGCGTTTATGACGTTTTGGAATTTCCGACCAACTTTGTGTGACCGTGTGTATGCAAGACAAGTTTGAGTCAACATCCGTTGTCTGAAAAAATCCCATGGATTTTGTTGTCGGAGTGTGCGATCAATGTCCGACCGTGTGTACAGTGCATTATGCCGCATACAACATGGTCGGATTTTCCGATGGGAAATGTTGGATGTGAGCTTGTTGGCTGAAAGTGCGACTGTGTGTACGCTCCATCGGACAATTGTTTTCGGACTATCCGCCAACAAACTTTTTCTAGCAGGTTCTCAAATTTTCCACCAACGCAAAAACTTTGTTGTCGGACTTTCCGATCGTGTGTACACAAGTCCATCGCACAAAAGTTCACGCATGCTCGGAATCAAGCAGAAGGAGCCGCACTGGCTATTGAACTTCCTTTTTCTCTGCTCATTGTATGTCTTGTACGTCACCGCATTCCCACATTCGTAATTGTTGGCCAACATTTGTGTGACCGTGTGTATGCAAGACAAGTTGGAGCCAACAACCTTCCAACAAAAATTCACGGTTTTGTTGTCGGAAAGTCTGATCATGTGTACGGGGCATAAGAGCGATAAGGATGTGGAATTCCCTTCCACAGGCGGCGGTCTCAGCGGGGAGCATCGAAAGTTTCAAATAACTATTAGACAAGCACCTGAACGACCGCAACATACAGGGATATACAATGTAATACTGATATATAATCACACATTGGTTGGACTTGATGGACTTGTGTCTTTTTTCAACCTCACCTACCATGTAACTATGTAACTTTGATTTTGTGGCAAACAATTTGACACTAACTGAAACTTTGTGGGAACCAGTGACATTAATACAGAGATCAGTGCTAAAAATATGCACTATCACTGTACTAATGACACTGGCTGGGAAGTGGTTTAACACATAGAGCTATCAAAGGGTTAAATGTGTGCCTAACTAGTGTTTCTGTGTGTACAGTGTGCTGCTTTCACTAAGAGATGTGCTGGATTTTATTCCCTTTGCCAGGGAACAAAAACCAAGATATCCCTGCTGACAGGACGGAGCTCTGCCTTGTTTACATATGCAGAGCTCCATCCAGTGTGTCTTCTCGCCAATCAGGGAGTGCCGGTGGTCATCCATTGGCCAGAACCCGCTGATCGGCTTCTGCTGTGACTAATCACAGCAGAAGCAGTGCGCCGGCGGTGCGTGCGTGCGTTGGCGGCGTGTGTGCATGCGCCCCCCTACCTGGAAGTGCCGAGTCATGTATATATACTGTACGTGATTCTGCACAGGGCGGCCTCCCTGTAGGGCGCCTTGAGGCGATTCAGTTCACATTTGCAGCGCTCTACAAATTATTCATTCATTCATTCATGTAGTAGTAAATCTTCCATAGGGCAGTTGGCAACTGGTTAAGCTGCAAAGGCAGCCAGACAGGGTTCTACACATGCCACGGCTGCAGCAAAACTGAATATCCTCAAGTGAATAGGCTTGTACTACAAACACCCTGCAACCGCGTGCAATTCACGTGGTTGTGGCGCAGGGGTGCGAACTGGGATAAAACAGGTGGCGAGGAGGTAAAACTTCACCTCCCAGCCACCTGTTAAAAGCCATCTAAAAAAGGGATTCAACCCTAGATTATTATTAATATTATTATACAGGATTTATATAGCGCCAACAGTTTGTGCAGTGCTTTACAATATAAAGGAAGACAGTACAGTTACAACTAGACATGTGCAATTCGTTTAGTTCTGAATTCGTTTTTTAACAAATTTTGACAAATTCATTAATTCCGAAATCTCCGAATTTCCGAATTTTTCAATTTCCGAATTTCTGAATTTTAAAATTTCCGAAAATTCAAAATTTCGGAATTCGGAAATTCGAAATTTCGGAAATTCTAGAATTCAAAATTAGAATAGTCAGAGTTTCGGAAATTTTAAAATTCTAAATTCTGAAAATAAGAATGAAAATCTGAAAATTCAAAAGAATGAAAATCCGAAAATTCGAAAACCCGAAAATCTGAAATAATAACTAACTAATAACTATTAAATTATAGGTATTGGAATTTCCTTTCAAATTTGGCTGTTATTGAACGTAACGAGTACGAATTATCTGAAATAACGAATGCCGTATCTAAAAGAATGGAACGTAACGATCTAATAATAATAAATAATAATAAATAACAATAATAATAATAAAACCTTTTTATTATTATTATTTATTATTAATTTGTTCCATTTGTTTAGATGCAGCATTCATTATTTCGAATAATTTGTAACTTCAGATAAATTTGTATTCGTTATGTTCACAAACAGCCAAATTTGAAAGGAAATTCCAATACCTATATTTTAATAGTTAGTTATTATTAGTTAGTTATTTAGAATTTTACTGATTTCTTTCTTTTTTTGAGATTTTCAAATTTTTGAATTTCCGAATATGTGAAAATTCGAAAATTCGAAAATTCGGAAATCCGAATTTTCTAAAAACCTAATTTTCGAATTTCCAAATTTTCGAATTTCCGAAAAAAGCAAAAAAAGAATGAAACGAAAATGAACAAATTTTTTGTCAGTGCACATGTCTAGTTACAACACAATAAAATACAAGAGGGCCCTGCTCATAAGAGCTTACAATCTAATAGGGTGGGGCAAGTGGTACAGAAGGTAATACCGGTAGGGGTGAACTGACGGAAGAGTTCAAAGTTCAGTCGTTGTTTGGAGATGGGATAAACTTCCCTGAAGAGATGAGTTTTCAGGGATCACCTAAAGGTGGCCAGATTGAGGTAGAGGGTTCCAGAGAATGGGAGAGGCTCTGTATAAGTCCTGGAGATGAGCATGGGAAGAGGAGACAAAAGAGCTAGAGAGCAGGAATAACAAACCCAAAGGTACCTACAGACATTAGAAGTTCCTGGATGACAACCGATGAATGTGTCTTCTTAGAGAAATGCCCAGCCAGGCAGCATCTCACACCTGTAGATAGCCTAAAGGGTGTGAAAAACCTAAGTCTCCATTTATACTTGAGCGTTGGTGTCTTCAGTCATTTTTTTGGGTTTTTTTTTTCATGGTTGTACATGCGTTTTTTTTTTAAGCCAATATAAAGCTAGTTACTAGGAGGAGGAGGCAGTTGTCAAGCACAAATACGTGAAAATAACATGTGATATGTGCATTTTTCAGGTGCTTCCTTAGAAGAACCTTGTGGCCATAAATGTGTGATTCTTCCCAAAAAGATTTCATGAACTTTTTCAAGCAACAAAAGACATAATGCTTAGGTGTGCCCAGACACCTTTAAATATAATGGGAGTCTCTACACATTGAGCGCTGTCGTGCTTCGGCAAACACGGGACTCAGCTGTGAATGGGCCCTAAAAATGCTCTCCATTTTGGACTGTTAAACACACCAGTAAAAGTCTTTTGTTAGGGTGGGGATGTCCAGTCATTCGAATCTTCTGGAGGGAGGTAAAGGGCTTAAAGCTGACCTTTCTCCCTTCAAAATTTGCATGCCAATATGAAATCAACTTACATTAGTAAAAGAACCATTTTTTGCTTTTACAGTTCGTGTTTTTCCCCTTCCTTGCAGAGGCATCCTGGGAGGGCTATTGTCAGGACCAGGGTCTGAGCCCACAACCTCTGCTGCATTCGACAGTGGCTCCTCTTGCGGAGCCACCTGAGATCCTGGACAGCTTCCTGTTTGATTTCTTAGAACAATTTTGCCTTGTCTCTTGCTTCTGGTGAACATTGAACTTCCTATTTAAGCCATGACTCTACATTTCCTGTTCGCCAGATTCTTGTGCTCTCTCCAGCCAATATCTTGCTCCTCTGCGTACCTGCAGCTGTCCCTGTCCAACCACTTGTTATCGGCCTTTGGCTTGTTCCTCGACTACGCTTCTGCTTGATTCCAAACTTCTGATTCTAAGAACTACATGAATCATCTGCCCTTACTCAAGGTGGCTGCAGCTAGAAATGTTAGGGGGGGGGGGGGTTTAAAGTGATTTCTCAACAAAATAAAGCATGAAGACATGGATGGATAGATTAGTTTGAACATTAAGATTGAATATAATTGTGTTTTCAGTTTGTGGTGCTCAGGTACAGTTTAGTTCCATTTTACAGATAAATACAACAAAATCTGGTCTGCATGGAGAGACTTTATTAACTTAATGAAGACCTACTATTTGTGGTAAAGGAGTAAGAAAATGCTTGAGAGTTCCTGAGACATCACCATCCTCGGCACTCATTAGGCATGTGCAATTCGTTTCGTTCCGAATTCGTTTTTTAACTAATTTCGTCAAATTCGTTAATTCGGATATTCCCGAATTAACGAATTTGTCGAAATTTTTTTTAAACTTTTCAACCCGTTTAACGAATTTTTTCAGAATATTCGTAAATTTGATAAAATTGGACATTCGTAAATTCGGGCATTCGTACATTAGTAAATTAGTGAATTCGTAAATTTGTAAATTCGAAAATCTGAAATAATAGTTACTAATAATAACTTAACTTTTAGTAATTACTAGTAACTTTTAAATTATAGGTATTGTAATTTCCTTTCAAATTTGGCTGTTAGTGAACGTAACACATACAAATTTATCCAAAGTTATGAATGATCCGAAAAAACGGAATGGAACGTAATGAATTAATAATAATAAATAACAATAATAATAATAACAACGTTTTATTATTATTATTTATTATTAATTTGTTCCGTTCCATTTGTTTAGATGCAGCATTTGTTTTGGATAATTCTTAACTTCATATTTGTTATGTTCACTGACAGTTGACACTTATAGTTAGTTACTATTTCAGATTTTTGAATTTTCGGGTTTTTGGATTTTCAAACTTCGAATTTACAAATTTCCGAATTTTCTAATTTACAAATGTACGATTTTACGAATGTACGAATTTACGAATGTACAAATGTACAAATGTAAAAATGTACGAATGAACGAATGTTCGAATTTACGAATGTACGAATGAACGCATTTACAAATGAACGAATTTACGAATCGCGATCATAACGAATGACCCAAAAAACGAAAAAAATAATAAACTAATGAAACGAAAACGAAAATGAACAAATTTTTTGGCTGTGCACATGTCTAGCTCTCATGCCACTCTTTTGCCCCCACACTCCCTGTCATCCTATTCAGGGGTGTTTGGACTGGAGCAGTTGAGCCCAGTGGGCTGAATGCGAGAAATGCATAGATTCCCCCATCCACGTTAAATAGTATGAATGGACACATCTCCCACTGCCCACTATTGTATTCTGACAGCTGGCATCAACGGCTGTCAGGGTATCTAAATGCTAGCTGCAGCTAATTGGATGCAGTCACTGTTTAGCTGACTTTCTTCTGCCCTGCTCCTTCAATTTATCAATTGAAGTTACCCCAGCTAGGTGGTGTTGGCACGGCCACTCTGGACTCGAATTTTAGCTGATTCATGAGAAGGGGGAAGGGAAGGCTATGGGAGGTTGGGTGGCACTACTGGATGTTGGAAGGCACTGTGGGCCACTATGGGATGTTGGTAGGCACTATGGGAGGTTGGGTGGCACTATTGGATATTGTCAGGCACTCTGGGCCACTATAGGAAGTTGGGTGGCACTATGGGATGTTGGCAGGCACTGGGGGCCACTATGGGAAGTTGGGTGGCACTATGTGATGTTGACAGGCACTCTGGGCCACTATGGAAATTTAGGTGGCACTATGGGATGTTGGCAGGCACTGTGGGCCACTATGTGCGGTTGGGTGGCACTATGGGATGTTGGCAGGCACTCTGAGCCACTATGGGAAGTTAAGTGGTCTATAGGATGTTGGCATCACTGCAGACAACTATGGGAGGTTGGGTGGCACTATGGGATATTGGCAGGCACCCTGGGCCACTATAGGAGGTTGGGTGGCACTATGGGATGTTGGAAGGCACTGAGGGCCCCTATGGAAAGTTGGGTGGCACTATGGGATGTTGGCAGGCACTCTGGGAGGTTGGGTGGCATTATGGGATGTTGGCAGGCACTGTGGGCCCCTATGGGAAGTTGGGTGGCACTATGGGATGTTGGCAGGCACTCTGGGCCACAATGGGAGGTTGGGTGGCATTATGGGATGTTGGTAGGCACTCTGGGCCACTATGGGAAGTTGGGTTGTGCTATAGAATGTTGGCATCACTGCAGGCAACTATGGGAGGTTGGGTGGCACTATTGGATATTGGCAGGGACTCTGGGCCATGATAGGAAGTTGGGTGGCAATATGGGATGTTGGCAGGCACTGTGGGTCACTATGGGGGGTTTGGTGGCGCTAAGTGTTGTTGGCAGGCACTGTGCACTGTTGGCATACTGTGGCCACTATGGGGGGAGGTTGGATGGTGCTAGTGGTTGTTGGCAGGCACTGTGGACCACTATGGGGGGTTGGGTGGCACTATGGGATGTTGGCAGGCACTGTGGGCCACTATGGAAGGTTGGGTGGCACTATGGGATATTGGCAGGCACTCTGGGCCACTATAGGAAGTTGGGTGGTACTATGGGACGTTGGCAGGCACTGTGGGCCACTATGAGAGGTTGGGTTATGCTATGGGATGTTGGCGGGCACTGTTGCCAACTATGAGAGATTGGTGGCCAGGATGGACCAGCCTGCACGCAGCTTGTTTGGGAATGATTGTAGCTGGAGTTCTTTTTTTTAAAACATATATTATTTGTGTCAGAAACCACTGCTACTAATTTGTGTTGCAAATGACGGTACCGATATAATGTGTCAAGGTAAACAGTTTCTGGCGCATTCCTGGGCTGCAAGTGATACGAATGGCTGCGGGGGTCGGGTTGGGAATTATTATATTACACATAGGCTTTTACTTGTTTTGCAGATTTTTGCCATGCTTTGTGATCTCCGTGATGTGACACTTGATCTGTTGATGATTTACTGGCCAATAATGTTCATATGATCTGGCTTGATAGATTACAGTAATTATTAACTCTTTTGTCTGTATTCATGCGGCTCGGTTTCCTTTAAACCTCCTTGATGTCAGCGTTGTCTTAAAGCACAGACATTGGGGGTTCTGTGCGGATCTGTGCAGGGCAGACAGACTGAATGAGAATTTATTGTTCTCTTGTGACTTATAAAGTCGGAAAAGCTGCTTCCTTCATAGAGACCTTTTATTTTGTCTGTAAATCCCACCCCAAACATTGTACATTTTCTGTATTTTTTTTGGCCATGTTATTGCAGGATTCGGATTATTCCCCAAAAGCTTTTAATCCAATTGTTTTACATTGTAAAGCTATGTGTCATCCTTTTAGGCTGCGTGTTTTGCTTTCAAGCAGACATTAGCCAAGGAGCGAGTTGTTTGCAAACTTATGTTGTGCTTGATTCAGCTCTCGTTAGGGAACGTCCTGATGTTTGAGAAAAGCCCAATTTTGGCAAGAGGAAGATAATTCGTTATTACTGCCGAGACGAGAAATGTATTACATTCAGAATTACATTCTAGACCAGCAACTATTTAAATACAAAACTCCCCTAAAGTTAAAGTTCTGTGCTTTCACCTGCATTTTTGGTATAGAGTATCTTTAATTCATACATATAACTGAAGAGCATCTTTTTGCATTGCTCTCCAGCAGGGATATGCAATTAGTGGACCTCCAGCTGTTGCAGAACTGCAAGTCCCATGAGGCATAGCAAGACTCTGACAGCCACAAGCATGACACCCAGAGGCTGAGGCATGATGGGACTTGTAGTTTTGCAACAGCTGGAGGTTCGCTAATTGCAAATCCCTGCTCTACAGTATAGACACACTGGGGACGTTTTACTCAATTTAAGGCCTTTTTATTTCTCTCACGTGGCAATCTTGTCAACTAGACAACTCACAATATTGGATGGCTCCCTGGTTTTCAAGGGCTCCTAGTGTTCAGCCTGCCCTTTGGGGTTCCCTCTTGACTGGGTACATTGCCCTTTCTTCCCCTGCGATACACCTCGGGTTTCCCTCTCCACCCTTTTTTCCTTGGTATAGGGCAGGGGGTCTCCAAACTTTCTAAACAAAGTGCCAGTATACTGTCCTTCAGACTGTGCCAAACCGAGGACAGTGGTAGTAGAAAATGTCCTGCTGTCAGTGGGAGTAAACAATGCCCCTTTATCGGGTGGGAGTTAACAATGCCCCTTCATCGGGTGTCAGTGGGAGGACCTATGCCCAATTGTTGGTGTCTGTGGGAGGAATAGAACCTCATTCTTTAGTGTCAGTGGGAAGAATTGTGCCCCAATGTTGGCGTCATTGGGAGAAATTGTGCCCCACTGTCGGTGTCATTCTGAGGAACTGTGCCCCTTCATTGGTGTCAGTGGGAGGTCATACTGTATGCCCAATTGTTGGTGTAAATGGGAGGACACGTGCCCAATTGTTGGTGTCAGTGGATGGAATAGTGCCTCAAGGGCTGAATAAAAGCAAGCAAATGGCCGCATCCGGCTTCCGGGCCACAGTTTGGAGACGACTGGTATAGGAGGAGGAGGATCTCTGCAGCGCATAGCGTAACTCCACACCTGCATGTTCCCTGTCATTTGGAGGTTATATGCAGGGTATTCTTTATGAATATACTGTATGTTGTGTGGCCATATCTTATTATTATGTACTTCACTTATAGGTGCATTTTAATTTTGATACAATAAATGTCTTGATTTTATATTGCTTGGTTGTTTTTTTTCCCCAAAAGTGATTAGCACCGTGAACATCCCATCTTTTTGCTCTTCAGTTTTTTGTATGAACTATTCGTTTTGGGATGTGGTGCATAGATCATCCATCCACGCCATTCTAATATATAGGGTATCTTTAATGCTACAGCGTACACAGGCATTTTAGAAAGCTGTACTCCTGCAACCTTGTGTTAACAGTTTGGTGGAGGTCCTTTTTAGTTCCAGTATGACTGTGCCCGAGTGTACAATGCCCTGCATGCAAATGCCACAATATAAAAAAATTATTGTGTCACCCAGGCAGGTTGAGGGGCTCCGGGGTGCTTATATCATATAATGCAAACTGGATTTTTTTATTTCCTCAGAGACTGGTAAAACCCAGTTTGGGTCCCGGAGCCCGGAGGTTTCGTAGTGACTTGATAGGGATTAAGTCTCCAATCCTGGGTCCACATTTTTGCTGGATTGTGTAGGTGTATACAGAGTTGTTGTGAAAAAGCGGACTGTAGCTCAGGGCTTCATCCTCCTCAGTAGACCGTGTGACTACAAAGAACAGCCAGAGATGATACTCATGTGCACAAGAATCTGAGTTGTGAAGATTGTCTGCAGGGTAGGCAGGCAAGGGCCTAAAGCCTTTAAAACCAGATCAAGTGCAAACCAGGAGGCTATTTTGTTGTGTCTATAGAAGAGAGATGTTGAAAACCCTTCAGAGGATAACCCCTGTGCGTTTTTGGAACATTATTTTATTAAAGTGGGCAAGAATGACCCTTAAAAAAGAAGATATTAACAGGTGGCCAAGTCTTTGGAATTGCTTATATTTGAGCTAACTTCTTACACTCTGTGTACAAAGCTAGGCCCACAAATTCAGTATGGTGTGGAGGAACTTGAGTGGTTTCACAGAGCCCTGACCTCAACCATACTGAACATCTTTGGGAAGAATTGGAACAAGCCTGGTCTTCTTATCCAATATCTCCATACAGAAATAGTTTGAGTTTGAAGTGGAGGAACTTGAGTGGCCTGCACAGAGCCCTGACCTCAACCCTACCTTTGGGAAGAATTAGAATGAGCCAGGTCTTCCCATCCAACATCTCCATAAAGACATGGTTTGATGAGTTTGGAAGAAGTCAAGTAATCTGCACAGAGTCCTGACCTCAACCCCACTAAACATCTTTGTAAAGAACTGGAACAAGCTATGTCTTTTCCATCTAACATCACCATAAAGACATGGTTTGACGGGTTTGAAGTGGAGGAACTTAAATGGCCTCAACCCTACTGAACACCTTTTGAGATTAGTTGGAATGTCAATTGCATGCCAGGTCTTCCCATCCAACATCATTACCTTACCTCATAAATGCCCTTTTGGTTGAATATATACAAATTTCAAATAATACACTCCAAAATCTTGTCAAAAACCTTCCAAGAAGAATAGAGGCTGTTATAGTTTCAAAGTGGGCCCACTCTATATTAATGCCCATGGTTTTTGAATGAGACGTCGGATAAGCTCAAATAGGTTTGATGTTCAAGTGTCCACAAACGCTTGGCCATATAATGCATACAATGTTCAAAATAAATGAAGTGGGTGATAAAGTTGAAGGGATTTCCATATGAGTTTTTGTTCTCCACAATAATTGCAGCAGTAGCAGTAAAATTCCCACAGGTTTGGAGACTGGTACTGTTTTACTACGTAATATATTTTTTCAGCTATGCACCAGAGGACTTCACCTAAGTTTTACGCATGTTCTGGTGTATCAAAGTGAAATTAAGTAGAGCTGAACAGCAGAAAAACTTAAATGCAGCCACTGTGAATGGGAGTGAAGTGAAGCCCAAATCTTGTGGTTAATGAGTAGTGAGAGGTTAATTACTGCAGGTCAATTATGTGAAAGCTGTCTTTTCAGGTTACATCTTCATGCTGCTATTATCTGATTTGATACCGAAAAGTCTCCTCTAATGTGGTTGATTTTTTAGCATTTAGCAAAGTACAAATTTAAAGGTAACACTATTGTAATTAGGTGTTTGATATTGGAATAGAATGCCGCAGACATACAGTGTATATATATATATATATATATATATATATATATATATATATATATATATATATATAGCAAGGTCCCAGACCTCCAAAGGCCTAATGGCGACCTCCAGAGTCAGGGATAGCTTAAATCTGTCTTTGTAGAGTGGGTTACAAGGCATGGTGGATGTGATGCAAGATGGAGTAATGGGCGCCAGACACTTTTTGAATGCAAAAGAGATTTATTGTCTCTTAACAGAACTGTGGGAGAGAGGGTTAGGGCCAGGACACCCTTAAGTAGATGCAATGATAATTGGCACTGGTTCCCCGTCCAGATGAACCTTCACAACTCGATTGGACTCCAATCCTGCAGTCCCAACCCTCCACTGCTTCATCTGCTCCTGGGTAGGCCTCAGGCAGCCTAGCAGCCAGGTGTCCCCGGGCCGGGATAGGCCTCAAGCTTCCGGCCTAGCAGACACGTAGCCATGGCTCACTCCCGCCCCCTCTCTCTACACGTTGGCTCGATGACTTTGATTGACAGCAGCGGGAGTCAATGGCACTCACTGTTGTGTCTCAGCCAGGGGAGGGGAGTCCTTAAGAGCCGAAGCTCTCGTGCAACATCGCTGGATCAAGATGGGGCTCAGGTAAGTATTAGGGGGGCTGCTGTACACATAAGTTTTTTTATGCATAGAATGCATTAAGATAAAAAACCTTCTGCCTTTAGAACCACTTTAATGGCATTGGCTGTATATTTGGGGTGGTTGTCCTGCTGCAGAATACATTTGGGGCCAATCACACGCCTCCCTGATGGTGTGGCATGATGGGTAAGTATCTGCCTGTATTTCTCAGTACCATTTGCCCCCAGTGAAGCCTACACTGGAGCAAGTGGCCCATCATTGCCGCCATTAGATGGCCCAGAACAATGATGTGCAGCCGCCATTGGAGCAAGTGCATGTAGACAGGAAGTGGCTGACAGAGGTTGGAAGAGATCAACGGCACCGATATGGGAAAAAGGATGAAAATGTAGGAAAAAACAGTAGTTTGTGGAAAAAGCCTGGCATTTCTTTATGATACAGTGTTTTTGTAAACTAAATATCATCTAGTTTGGGTTTAGCTATACTGTACTTTGAATGATAAAACAAAAACATAAAGCACAATCATATACAGTCCATATGTTAATGATTGAATGTCTTCTAATGGAAATTCATTAAATCAGTAAACAGGAATATTATTTGTGCCACAAAACATACACTGGACAAGCTTTTATTTCTACAACACTTATTACTGAACGAAGAGACACAACACCTCAGAGACATACCAATACACTCAAAAACATATCCAAAGTGAAATAACATTGAATCCCAACAAGCACATCAAGGTCAGAGACAGTGGAGTCCTCTTATCAAATAACAGTTCTTGTTGAGACTAAACTGGATATTAAATTAAAAAAAAATATCTGTACTGTCATTTTGAAATGTAACAGACTCACTAAAAGCTGAACTCTAGCCACAAAGACTTCAATTGAAATACACTAAATTACCAAAAGTATTGCCTTTACACGCACATGAACTTTAAGGGCATCCCAGTCTTAGTCCGTAGGGTTCAATATTGAGTTGGCCCACCCTTTACAGCTATAACAGCTTCAACTCTTCTGGGAAGGCTGTCCACAAGGTTTAGGGGTGTGTCTATGGGAATGTTGGACCATTCTTCCAGAAGAGCATTTGTGAGGTCAGGCACTGATGTTGGACGGGAAGGCCTGGCTCACACTCTCCGCTCTAATTCATCCCAAAGTTGTTCTATTGGGTTGAGGTCAGGACTCTGTTCCTCCACCCCAAACTCGCTCATCCATGTCTTTATGGACCTTGCTTTGTGCACTGGTCCAAATCATTTGGTGGAAGGGCGATTTTGGTGATGGGTCGTTTTTCAGGGGTTGGGCTTGGCCCCTTAGTTCCAGTGAAGGGAACTCTTAAGGCTTCAGCATACCAAGACATTTTGGACAATTTCATGCCCCCAACTTTGTGTGAACAATTTGGAGATGGCCACTTCCTGTTCCAATAATGCCAGTGAAAGAAAAAGGTTGCCAGTAAAACATATGGCGGTGACGCTTGGCTGAGACCATCCGAGTGCCTCCTACAGTGTGTTCAGACTGTGCCGGCAGTGTGTCGCGTGAAGTCATGGTGCAAGGGAACGGGGCAGCCACAGCCTCATGTGCAGGTCTGCGGAACGGGAGGAAGGCAAGCCAGGAGTGGACTGAAGGGACCACCTGGCATGGAGAGAAAGGGTCACTGTGACTCAGGAGGGGACATGTCAGGTCGGTGAAGTGCCCTCAACATCTGTGCTGCTGTACACTGCTGTCAGTGTCACTGTGAGAGTCAATTTCATGTGTGTGTGTGTGTCTGCCCATTCTAATTTCTTGCCCTCCTGAGTTTTGTTCCTGAGCTACCTATTTACTATATATCGAAAATAAAATAAGAAATATGTTTTTGCCTTAATATCTACCTTAAATCGCTTTGCTAATTGCATGATGTACTTGTTTATAGCCTAAATACTGAAATTTGCACTTAAAACTGTCATTTAGTAACTTTTGGATATGCCAGTAAAAACGTGATTGTGCCAGTAAATTTTGGGTGCCGCGTCAGTAAATTTCAATCTGGTAGGTTGGCAACACTGCTATCATCATGTGTATTCTTCTTGAATCTCGGTGTGTTTTGTGTATTTCTTCCAGATCTGTGCAGTAATCCAGTATGAGACTTTTCCTTCCTGTAATAAAGACCGCTCACTGCTGCTCTCTCTCCTTGTGCAGGGGGGACTGGTCTTGTCTCCGCCCCCTCCTGTAGTTTTCTGCAGGAAGCCTGTAGTGGGTGGAGCCTGCTGTACCCCTCCCACAGCTCCGCTCTTTGCACAGGCTATGTACAGCACAGTGATGATGACTGCTATTTTTACAAGGTCATTTCTAGGTATTTGGTGCAGACAACGTGGATTTTTATCCTTTGCGGCTATTGAGGAATATATTTAAATGAGAATATTTTGTGGCTGGAGTTGCCCCTCCCACACCTCTGCTCTATCTCCTTGTGCAGAGTGACTGGTCTTGTCTCCGCCCCCCTCCTGTAGTTTTCTACAGGCTGCCTGTAGTGACCGGAGCCTGCTGGGCCCCTCCCACAGCTCTGCTCTGTGTACAGCGCATTGATGATGTCACTGCTACTTTTACAGGGTGATATCTGGGTTTGCAAAAAGCATTCCGTGCACAAAAAGTGGATTTTATATCATTTGTGGCTGTTGAGAAATATATTTAACTGAAATCTTTTTGTGCCCAGATTTAGATTTAAGTCATGTACGTCAATGCCTATGAAGAATTCAGCTTTAACAATGGTACCACTGCACAATACTAGACTTGAGTGCCATCGAGTGACAGGTGCACTTTAAGTGGGCATTTCCTAGAGTGATTTTCACTTTCCTATGTTCTCTATCCCATTCTAGGCTGATGGCTGGCCATGTGCTCACCTTTCCTTCCTTTTTTCTGAGTGTTTCCTGAGATAACATCCATTCAGGATATGGTAGGGTGCACATCCTTCTCACCTAAACTACACTAATTACACATAAAATGATGATTGTGGTTTCCTATCCAGGCCCTTTTGTGAGCCCGACCAGGAATGAAGGGGTTACACAATGGGGGTCAGACGAGAGATGAAGTCATGGAACATAGTTTGTGGAAAGGGATATGGAGGGATCCTGTTCTTACATCACGTCGGTAGCTGCCAGGTCGGGCTCACGTTGATAGGTTAGCGCGCCGTGTAAAAGACATTTGGAAACGTTTAAAATTATTAAAAATAATAACTTTAACAGTCACATAACTTTACCAAAAATGGATATACGGGGGCCATGCATTAAAATACGTCTCTGGTTTCAATGAAACGTCGGAGAAGTGGTCTCTTTTTTTTCTTTTACAAGATGTTTCATACTCTGTAACAACATCTTATAGACCACTTACTGATCATAAATAGTAATGTTGGCAGGTATAGTCTAGGTGCAGTGGAAAAGAGCAACTGCTGGTAAAACGAGAACCCAATATGCAAGAAAACAAAGATTGCAATTGTGCTAAAATTTATTTTTTTACTGTTGAATTATTCGATTGATATTCAACGCTCAGGTGAAAACTATACAATTACGCCAGCAGCTAGAGCTACTCCGCCCAAAAGGGAGCAAGGGGTGGGCAGGAGGGACAGCCGCCCAGGGCGCACCACACGGAAGCTCCAGATCGGTGGCTAGCAACCAAGGGCCGTAGTTTGATGTCTGCTAAGGCAGCTGCTGCTGTCACGCCATGCTTCAACATACCTGCTCTCCACCCCATTCGCAAAAAACATACCGTGCACGTGCAACTACCTTCTAGCCACAAGAAAGCAAGCAATTGCCCATGTAGGGGCAGTGTATAAACTATGCCAACTATGGGCAGTTGGAACAAGGGGGCAAAGAATGCACAAAAGGTGGCTGTCAGGGCTGGGCTCAGCCCTTCCTTCTCTGAGCTGGCTGCTCAGCTGTTGGCTAATTGCAAGCTCTTATCTCTCCACAGGTACTCAGCTGTTGATGATATCCTGCTCGTCAGTCCTGCGTACTTAAGCCGTCCAGCCCAGAGGATCTCTGCCTTCGCCTTAGTCAACCTCATAGAGACGCTCTCCTGCATTCCTGTTAAAAGACTCACTTGGCTGACATCCTTTCTGGCTCCAGATCCTGCTTGCTGTTTTACTACACTCATCTCCGGCTCCCTGACGTTTGGCTTGTCTGACTATCCATTCCGGTTTCTGAACTTTGGCTATGTTTTGACTACGTTTGTTCTATTTACTTTTATAATTAAACAAGTGTGATTTAACTGTACTTCTGTCAAAGTCAGATTTCATGGTTTCTGACAGTGGCATACTGGTTCTATGGCATGTATTAGAAGGGGGGGGGTGCAGTTCTTCATCTATGCCCTGGGCTGTCCAAGTAGTGCTGCCCACCCTGGGCGGGTATCTTAACAGTAAGTATACCAGCGCTTCAAAATTAACTCAATAATAAAGTCCCATGTCATCAGTCCTATCCTTCCTTTAACCACTTGCCGACAAGCCGCCATCATTATACTGCGGCAGGTCAGCACCTTTAAGGCGATAGCAGGCGTGTGCGCGCACTGCACGGCAGGGGACCGATGCACGTGGCCAGTGAACGTGCTGTCTGCGGGCCACCCGCGATCGCGGGCACGAGAGCCAGAATGGGGATCTGTGTATGTAAACAGACAGATCCCCGTTCTGACAGGGGAGGAGAGACAGATCTGCTGTTCCTAGTGATTAGGAACAGCGATCTCTCTTCTCCTCCAGTCAGTCCCATCCCCCCGCAGTTAGAAACACACATGAGGGAACACATTTAACCCCTTGATCGCCCCCTAGTGTTAACCCCTTCCCTGCCAGTGACATTTACACAGTAATCAGTACATTTTTATAGCACTGATCGCTGTATAAATGTCAATGGTCCCAAAAAAGTGTCAAAAGTGTCCGATATGTCTGCCACAATGTTGCAGTCCCGCTAAAAAATGTAGATCGCCGCCATTACTAGTAAAAAAAAAAAAATTATAAAAATGCCATAAATCTATTCCCTATTTTGTAGACGCTATAACTTTTGCGCAAACCAATCAATTGAAGGTTTTGCCATTTTTTTGTTACCAAAAATATGTAGAAGAATATATATCGGCCTAAACTGATGAAAAAATGTATTTTTTTAAATTTTTTTTGTGGATAGTTATTATAGCAAAAAGTAAAAATATAGTTTTTCTTTCAAAATTGTCGCTCTTTTTTTGTTTATAGCACAAAAAATAAAAACATTTATAGCGCAAAAACATAAAAACATAAAAACATGATCAATAACCACCAAAAGAAAGCTCTATTTGTGGGGGAAAAAAGGACGTCAATATTGTTTGGGTACAGCATCGCACGACCGCGCAATTTTCAGTTAAAGCGTCGCAGTGCCATATCACAAAAAATGGCCTGGTCATTAAGGGGCAAAATCTTCTGGTCTGTATGTGGATAAAAAGTTCTTTTAAATTCTCATCTTGTGCACCTAATGTATGTGAGGGTGAAATGAAGCTTGTTATTGCAATCCAGGTGTCCGAGTTTTCTTCCTTTGACACTGTGCTCTTTCACTCCAGAAGTTATATTAAATAAAAAAATTTAAAAAACAAAACCATATAGTGCAATATGTTTTAAACCAAACCACAAAATACTGATAAACGATTGTGCTCACATTTATTGTGCCAATACACTGCAAAAATTACTCTTTGCTGTGTGGTTTCACTTCCAAGTGCCTTATATCACAAGCCATAATACTCTTACCAAGGTCTGTTGCCTTAAAGTACCAACGCGTTTCGTCATGTGGCTTTATTAAAGGATCGCTTGGTAAAGTCATGTGAGGAAACACGAGATCCTTTGAGAAAGTCACATGATGCAATGTGTCAGGAAGAGACGTTGGACAGAAACCGGAAAGGACTGTATTACTGAATTAATATTGAAGGGCTGGTTTACCCATACTTACTTTTATGTTTGACTCCTCTTCACTTCCTGTTCAAGTGACAACCTGCCATAAACTATGTAGAATGTCATCAAATTTCTTCGTCCAGTTCAGTACCAAAGTGCCCATTGTGGTGGATTTCTCCTTAATTCCTGTTTCACCGCATGTGTGGCGGGTGAGTCTACCTCCTGTGGCATTGGGGTGAATATACTCGTGTGGTAGATGCTTTCCAGGGTGTTCAGTCCAATCTAGAATTTAGGGCTTGCTGACCCACTTTTTTGAACAAAATGGAAAGTTCACATAGACATCAGTTGCCCACACAGGGGTCTGTTTCCACATGAAATGAATAGTCAACTGAAAATGCAGAGCATCCTGCTTCCCTAGTCAGCAGCACCACTGCTCTTCTTACCAGTCCCTCTGATTCTGTTAACTAGCTCTCCTGGTTCTCTTAGCTCACTGAGCCTTTAGTCGCAGGCCCCACTCCTGGCCTTTGGATAGGAGTTTTTCTGACACCCCGATAGTAGCCGACCTGACTCCTGGAACGAGACCTCCTGTCTCCTGGCTACCAGCTTGGGCACCTCTGACCCCTGGTTGAAACTTCCTGTCTCCAACATAAGAGTTGTCTCCAAACTGAGAGCCTTGAGTTATGCTTAGGCTTGAGTATATAACAACCCTGCACACCTAGCTGCAGGCATACCGAAAAATCTGGACAAAGAATTGAAGGTTCCGTCCCACCCAAGACACTTTGGAACCTTCAAGCTCCAGGCCCTACTCCAGGTTTACAGAATCCAAAGAAAGCCAAAAACACAGCTTTTTCTGCTCAGAAACATTTGCCTGGAACTTCGCATTAAGCCTTAATGCGAATCTTGTGTCATGTTCTCCTACAATTTCACAGTGGCAGGGCCTCGCACTGTCACCCTTTTTTTGTCATACATGCCAACTGCCCCAGATTTGCCAGGACAGTTTCACATCTTGGCTCCCTGTGCTGCCAAGCTGTGTCCTGGGTCATGCCCCAGGATCACAATATCAACTTTCCTTGAGTTACCACACATGCACAGTAACTACAAAAAATGCATTAATTGCAGGGATCGGGGCTTCGAATGGATGGAACCTGTAAACTAGTTGTGATTGGCAGTCCTTGCATATTTACAAGTAGGGTCCAGCCAGACAGGGTGCTGTCTTGACTTAATTTTAGTGCTCTGGACAAGCAAACAGAAGGAGCACAGTCTGTGTAGAGCCAATGATTATTCTCCCCAAGCCGGTCATACAAAGACCCCGTCTCTGCGGAAATATATTATTTTATCTCATTAGATGTCTGTTAGATGTCTCTTTCTTGGTCACAGACTCTAAAAAAAAAAATTGTCTTTATTTTTTTTAGAACTCTAAAAGGATCAGTGGTCTAGTGATTGTGCTTTACATCTTAAAAGGGCGTCAATCACTTTGGTGAAATAATGCACATTTCGGCAGTGTGTCCGAACCCTTATTTTTTTTTTCCAAGGCATCTGTTTACCATAAAAAAATATGCCTACATCTGTTAGGAGATGTCAGCATTTGTAAAAAGATTAAAAGCAGATTTTCTGGTGTTCTAAGCCATAAAAGAAAGGCCATAGGATTTACTGCTGTTCAATGGCGGTTTGTGTGCTTCGGGACCACAGGGTAGGCATCAGCCACCATAAAATGACCACAAAAGGACTTGCAGCCTGAGCCAGAAGCATAATGGATGTACACAAATCACTTTTACTTGAGGATGAGGAGGATGAAAGGCCCGATTCAGGATGATATTGATGCATGCCGTGTCTATAAATCGGGCTAATTCAACGCACAATGGCATGAAAGGTGGGTTTGGTTGGGATCAAACCATCTGACACGACAAGCCGATAATATGGCACTTTGAAAAGTTTCTCTCGACTATAGATGTCACAGAAATGTTAATGTGCATTGAACATATGGAGGGAGCAAGGGACGTGGGAACGGCGCTGTACAGCCACACATGGTGGGAACATGCAAAACCAAGACCAATGGCTTGAAATATTAAAGGCTAAACATCTGACATAACTTTGTCTATGCCCTTTAAGTTATAACTGTTTAGAGATGTGAATTATTTTACTTTTGACTTTTGCTCTTTTAGTTTGTTCTCCTGATCTTTTATTAAAAACAAATTTGATCAAGAGCTGTCCCACATTATGAAATCCTAAATCAAGCCAGTCAGATGAGGAAATTAAAGTTGACCTAATATTATATATACATTCACTGAACACTTTATTGGGTACACCTTGCTAGTACTGGGTTGGACTCCCTTTTGCCTTAATTCTTAGTGGCATAGATTCAAGAAGGTGTTGGAAACGTTCCTCAGAGATTTTGCTCCATAGTGACATGATAACATCACGCAGTTGCTGCAGATTTGTTGGCTGCACATCCATAATGTCAATCTGCCGTTCCACCACATCCCAAAGGTTCTCTATAGGATGAGATGTGGTGAGTGTGGAGGCCATTGGAGTACAGTGACCTCATTGTCCAGTGGTGAGATGATTGGAGCTTTGTGACATGGTGCATTATCCTGCTGGAAAGAGCCATCAGAAGATGGGGACACTGTAGTAATAAAGGGATGGACATGGTCAGCAACAATACTCAGGTAGGCCGTGGCATTTAAACCATGCTCAATTGGTACTAAGGGGCCCAAAGTGTGCCAAGAAAATATCCTCCACACCATTACACCACCACCAGCAGCCTGAACCAGCGATACAAGGCAGGATGGATCCATGCTTTCATGTTGTTTACACCAAATTCTGACCCCACCATCTGAATGTCACAGATGAAATCCAGACTCATCAGACCAGGCAACGTTTTTCCAATCTTCTATTGTCCAATTTTGGTGAGCCTGTGCGAATTGTAGCCTCAGTTTCCTGGTCTTAGCTGACAGGAGTGGCACCCCGTGTGGTCTTCTGCTGCTGCCCATCTGCTTCAAGGTTCCATGCGTTGTGCGTTCAGAGATGGTATTCTGCATACCTTGTATGTGACGAGTGGTTATTTGAGTTACTGTTGCCTTTCTATCATCTGGAACCAGTCTGCCCATTCTCCTCTGACCTCTGACATCAACAAGGCATTTTCCTCCACACAACTGCCACTTACTGGATATTTTCTATTTTTCAGACCATTCTCTGTAAACCCGAGAGATGGTTGTGTGTGAAAATCCAAGTAGATCAGCAGTTTTTGAAATACTCAGACCAGTCCATCTGGCACCCACAACCATGCCACATTCAAAGTCAAGGGTAGGCACAGGTTCAGAGAGTTCAGAGGTCTCTAGTGTGTAGTGTGGGGTCAGGAGTAAATAACATAGAGTTCAGAGGTTTATAGAATGTTATACAGAGTGCAGGGGTCAGTAGTTAGTAACGCACAGTGAATGGGTCAGAAGTAATGCAGGGGGGAGGAGTATGTGGTGCACAGTTCAAAGGTCCGGAGTAAGTAATGCAGACAGCAGGTGTCAGTAGTATGTAACACCGGCACAGATATCAGTAGTACATAACACACAGTGCAGAGGGAAGTAATACATAACACACAGTGCAGAGGCCAGTAGCACATAACATACAATGTAGAGGTCAGGAGTAACTAACACGTGCCTGTAAGAGGGGCTTCATGGTTGGCTGGTTTTGGTACCAAGAGCACAAGTCCCTACCCCCGCTCCAGCCCTGCTAGAACACTGTCCCTCCTGCTGAGGCCTAACCCTCCGCCATCTTGTGCCCTGCTCCTTGCCATAGATATCCACATGACATTCCCGTGGCCATGGACCTTTGTATCTCAAAGGAGGAATGTCAACACAAGAAGTAGTTTTGCTGCACTTTACTGGTGGTATTACAGTCACATCACTAGGACATACATTATGGAGTCACTTGACATTACACAATTACATTTAGTGGACGGTCTGCAGTAGTCACATGTGAAAGCATATGCAGCACCTCAGCAGCCATCTCCTTTACAGTTTCTTCTCTGCTAAGGGTCATTAGTACTGTAGTCTCTGAAGTCATGTCCTTGCTAGGTACATCTCTCCCAGGAACCTTATAGGGGAGCAGCCTCACAAATGGATCTCCAGCCTGGCTGAAAAGTCTTTTTGCAATCCTCACTAACCCCCACCTCCATGGGAGACAGAAAACTACACCCGGCTCCTCCTGCATACAGGTCCACTCCACCCAGCATCCTGCCCTGTCCAGGTCCTACATGTGTGCTGGCTACATCCCCATAGATGTGGGGTGATCAGCTCCCATGCCCCAAGACTGACTGTGCCCCTCCCTACCTGACTTAGACCAGGGCACTGTCTCACCTATGACATCACTGCAGGAGGGCTCTACCTAAAAGGGACCTAAGACCTGATGACCTTACTTACTGTAACCAGAAACTATCCCGGTACAGAGCCATCTAGTGGCAAAGTACCTAACTGCACCTGCCTACATGCCTCCCTCCCCCAAGCAAAAATACCCACTTTCCAGTGCAAACATTACTCCACTAAGATAAAATTACCCACAGCACGAATTTCCCCTCCCTCTTGAAAATTCACTTACCAAACCTCAAACGAAGCGGCGCCTCAGAGTGAGGAAAGTCCCCTCAGGTTTTCCCGCAGGTGTGTCATTTGACATGTTAGAATAGATGAGCCTTCATTTGGCTCTTTCTTTATGAGGTCAGAGAGGCAACAGGTGAGCGAGAGGTGGTGGAACGGCAGGTTTTGCGATCTTCCCAATGACATGGTCATGCATATTGCGATCAACGGGTTGCCAATCTTTGTGTTAATCCCATGCATACTAAGTATGTGTAAGTGTAAAACTTCCAGATATTTATTAACTTTCACAGAGATAACACCTTTGTAATCTGTCTACTGGTGGAGAGGAGTCTATGGAAATGAGTCCTCCTGTCTGCAGAAGACTGGTGGTGGCATCATCTCAGCCTAGGCAAAGTCAGTGAATGGTGCTCAAGGAAAGCATTTATGATCATTTATTTCATAATTTAATCAAAAAATATAGCTGGCAGGGACAGCGTTGCTGGATTTACTCTTGGAGCTAGATATCCTAGGCGCCTCTACCCTATCGGGTGCTTGGCTGTAGCTCCACTTAGGAGCTCCCAAGGGAGATACATTTATTATACCACTACTAGATGTTTTAACCTCTATCGAGTGAGTGGCAAGCTTTATCCGAGAGAAAAAAAATGTTCTACTTTCTAAAGGCACAAGTCCCGGTTTTAAGAGGTTTATTATATATGAGCTGCCAATATATTGGATATCTTAAAAGGTGAATCTTTGCTGATCCAGGTGTCCTATATGGGAATCGGACGCCATTAATATTTGGGTTTCAGCTGTGTGGGAGAACGTTTTTGTCCATTGTGTGTGGTTCTGCCGAATATCTTGTCTCTAAGGTCAATCAGCTTCTACCCAGTATGTCCTGAAGAAGCTATTCATTGCGAAACGCGTGGACAAGCAAGCATGGTGGAGTTCATGGACCCAACTTTTTTATATCAATCCACATTCTTTTCTACACATTGATAGACTTTCTACTATTCTACATGAAAAGATCCATGCCTCCATGTCTGTAATTGGGTATTGGTTGTCTTGTTGTTTAGTATAGGGTGTTGTCTATGATTTTAACGTGTGTGTGGTTTGCACTATTTTGTAATAAAGATATATTTTTTTCTTATATACTGCCTCATGTTGTGCCCACAAAGTCTGCCCATTTTTTGAGAGAGCCTTTGTTACTCTCTCAATCCTTTTTCTCTAATATTTGGATGTTGGCAAGGTGGGGGCCCCCCTTCTGTGCATCCTAAAAATATTAATTTATTCTCTTTGTGTCCTTTACTTACCCTGAAGTCTCCTTGTAATTAGTGGGCACATGACCACTCAAGAAGAACCATTGCATATTTCCCAGCAATCGGGGCACGCTTAAACTGGAACTTAAAGCGGAGCTCCACCTAAAAGGGGAAGGTCCGATTAATGCCTTCTCCCCCCCCTGCTGAATTCACTTGCAATTATCGCTAGCGGTTGTTACAGCCACTAGCAATATTCCTTGTATTCTCCCGGTGGGGATGGCTTCCTCTGCCCACCCCACACCCCCCCCACCAGGAGCAGACAATTGCTCGGCAGGAGGGATTCCTCTGTCAGCACTGCCTGTGTTCATGGGGGAATCGGCAGTCAAGAATTTTGCACCATCTATGGCCTGCCTTAGGATTGGTACAGATGTAGAAAACGAGAGGATATCCTCAACTGCTTAAGGGTTAGTTCAGCTTTGGAACATGTTACATTTTCCACCTGTTTTTAGGGTGGAACATGTAACATGTTCCAGCATCTGCACCTTCTCCCCCCTGATCCCCCCTCCCTGTGACAGCAGGCGAGGGATCTCCTACCCGCACCTGCAAAAAAAATGTGCATTTATTTATTTTTTTTTTCAAAAGGTAAAGTTAGCTTTTAACTGCTTGCCGACCAGCCGCCGTCATTTTACGGCGGCAGGTCAGTCGGCACGATCCCATGAACCGTCGTAGCTGTATGTCGGCTCGCGGGATCGGGATAGCAGGCGCGCGCACGTGCCCGCTGCACAGCGGGGGTGCCGATGCTCGTGGTCGACGGTCACGATGACCGCCGGCCATGAGTGATCGCGGGCACGAGAGGCAGAACAGGGATGTATGTGTGTAAACACACAATTCCCTGTTCTGTGAGGTGTAACAGATCATGACTTCCTATTATCTAGGAACCACAATCCGTCACTTCCTCTAGGACAGTCCCATCCCCCCTACAGTTAGAAACACGGAGAGGGAACACACTTAACCCCTTGATCGCCCCCTAGTGTTAACCCCTTCCCTGCCAGTGACATTTTTACAGTACTTAGTGCATTTTTATAACACTGATCGCTGTATAAATGTCAATGGTCCCAAAATAGTGTCAAAAAAGTCCGATGTGTCCGCCATAATGTCGCAGTCTCGATAAAAATCGCAGATCGCCGCTATTACTAGTAAAAAAAAAAAAATAATACTACAAATGCTATAAATCTATCCCCTATTTTGTAGATGCTATAACTTTTGCGCAAACCACTCAATATACGCTTATTGCGATTCTTTTTTAACAAAAATATGTAGAAGAATACATATTGGCCTAAACTGAGGAAAAATTTGCTTTTTTTAAAAAAAAATGGGGATATTTAAAAAGTACAAAATATGTGTGTTTTTTTTTTTTTTTTTTTTAAATTGTTGCTCTTTTTTTGTTTATAGCACAAAAAATAAAAACCGCAGAGGTGATCAAATACCACCAAAAGAAAGTTCTATTTGTGGGGAAAAAAGGACGTCAATTTTGTTTGGGTACAACATCGCACAACCGCGCAATTGTCAATTAAAGTGACCAAATCCTCCGGGGCTGAAGTGGTTGAGGGAACGTAAAGAAAAAAATAAATAAACAAATAAAAAAGACCACCCACAGTATATATACGTAATTAATTTGACGTTATATACCAATGTTACTGTGGGCAATTCGGCATCTAAAAAAAGTGGTCCTGCGGGCGCATTCACTGCGGTATCACTTTTATAGGTGGCGGGAGAGGTGCCCCCCCACCACCACCACCACCGCTTCCTGGTCCTTTCTGGGTTTACCGGAGACATCGGTAAACCCAGAAGCAATCTAATGCAACCGATGGTTAGGCAGGAAGTTGGGTGAGGGCAAGATGGCCCCCATTCGACTCTATGCCGTTAGAGGACCGGAGTGACCTCTGACGTCACTTACAGTTCTCGGGCATAACCAAATCTTTTTTTTTTTTTCTTAAAGTCAAAATGTCAAAAAAAAAAACATTTTTTTTTTCTTTTGGTTTTGAAGGTAAATGAGAGATCTGGGGTCTTTTTGACCCCAGATTTTTCAATATAGAGGTCCTGTCATGCTTATCTCTATTACAAGGGATGTTTACATTCCTTATAATAGGAATAAAAGTGACCCAAAAAAAAAAAAACAAAGGAACAGTGCAAAAAAAATTAAATAAATAAATAAATAAATAAGAAAAAAAAAAAGTGAAGCGCCCCATCCCTCCGAACTTGCGTGCAGAAGCGAGCGCATACGTAAGTCACACCCGCATATGTAAACAGTGTTCAAACCACACATGTGAAGTATTGACGCAATCATTAGAGTGAGAGCAATAATTCTATTGCAAGACCTTCTCTGTAACCAGTAAAAAATTGTAAAGCGTCACCTATGGAGATTTTTAGGTGCCGTAGTTTGTCAATTTTAAAGCCTGACGTGTTAGGTATTTATTTACTCTGCATAACATCATCTTTTACATTATACAAAAAAATTGGGGTAACTACTGTGTTTTTTTTTTTAATTCATTAAAATTTTATTTTGTTATTTTTTTTATTGCGTTTGAAAGACCACTGCGCAAATACAATGTGACATGAAATATTGCAACAATCCCCATTTTATTCTCTAGGGTCTCTGTTAAAAAAAAATATAGAATGTTTGGGGGTTCTAAGTAATTTTCTAGCAAAAAATTCTAATTTAACCACTTCAGTTCCGGAAGGTTTGCCCCCCCCACGACCAACCCATTTTTTGCGATACGTACGAGAATTCTTGTGACTTTAGTTACCCATTCAATTTCTACTTGCAAATATTAAGCGAAAAACGTCGTACAATCTGTCGTACGATATTCAGATCGTGTGTACGGGCCATAAGTGACACTTTTTGGGGACCAGTGACACCAATACAATGATCAGTGCTAAAAAAAAAAGCACTGTCACTGTACTAATGACACTGGTAGGGAAGGGGTTAACATCAGGGGCGATCAAAGGGTTAAATGTGCTTACATAGGCAGACCGCCATTCTGTCTACTTCGGGGACCGATCGGCGGGTCCCGGTGGACATTGGGTCCACCAGACCCGCTGATTGGCTCTCACTGCGTCCAATCAAAGCGGGAGCGGGTCGCTGGCGGCCCCCCTAACTTATATAGGCAGACCGCCATTCTGTCTACCTCGGGGACCGATCGGCGAGTCCTGGCGGACATTGGGTCCACCAGACCCGCTGATTGGCTCTCGCTGCGTCCAATCAAAGCGGGAGCGGGTCGCCAGCGGCCCCCCGACCTGAAGTAAAAAAAATCACATACATGTTCGTGATTTTTCATGCTGAAGGGCCGCCCTGCCGCAGTATATAAGCGCTGGGCGGTTCTGAAGCGGTTAAACTTGCAAACACAAAGTTCCAGAAAAAGCCTGGTCAGCAAGTGATTCATTCTCAGCAGAAATTCTCAGGCCTGTTAAACCTCTTATGCCGTGTACACACGATCGGAAATTCGGCCAGCAAATGACCAATGAGAGCTTTTGGTCGGAAAATGCGACCGTGTGTATGCTCCATCGGACTTTTGCTGGCGGAATTCCCACCAGCAAAAGATTGAGAGCAGGTTCTCTATTTTCCGGTCGGTAAAAGTTCCTATCCGAAAATGCGTTCGTCTGTATGCAATTCCGACGCGCAAAATCCCTACGCGTGCTCGGAAACAATTCGACGCATGCTCTGAGGCATTAAACTTAATTTTCTCGGCTCGTCAGAGTGTTGTACGTCACCGCGTTCTTGACGGTCGTAAGTTCAGAGAACTTTTGTGTGACCGTGTGTATGGAAGGCAAGCTTGAGCAGAAATTCCGTCAGAAAAACCATCCATGATTTTTCGGACGGAAATTCCGTTCATGTGTACGGCGCATAAGGAAAATAAGACCGTCTGCAAAAAATCTCAAACAAGACTTTTTTTTTTTTTCTGCCCTAAAATGTTTATTTGTTTGTGGCCTTTGAGAACCGGATTTGGGTGGCCTGGATTACAAGTATTACATCTGCTCCAAATTTAGCAATGGTGATATAATGTGTTTTTCTAATCACAAAGTCTGCCCTCCCGAAGGAGGACAGGTCTTTAGTAAGAGTTTAGAGTAGAGAACCTCCGCTCTTTAATGGGGTGAAGCCAAGCGTGGCATGTAATCCTTACAGGTGGGTGGAAGGCAGACAAAGAGGAATTTCTTAGTGGTGATGAGCATTGTTTGACAAGGGGATGTGCACAGGCAGATATAGGGGAAGCTGAAATCACACACAAAATAGCATGAAAACAAGCCCGCCAGAGCTAATAATAACACAACCAGCACACATTATCTGCATGCTTTACAAATCCCCTAATGGGAAATCCTGCGAGGATCCCTTCTCACCTGGACAAACAGCTCCCTTCCTACTCATGTGTGTCTGAAGAAGTGGATATGTATTGATAGGTTCCTAGGCAGTTTGAGGGACACAATGAACCGCTCTAAACTTCTCAGGAAGAAAAGGAAGAGAACAAAGAAAGACCTTAAGTAAACTGTTGCTATAAATATCAATGCTGGGATTTTACCTGGTTTTGTGGACTTCCCTTCCTGATTTCACGAGAGCAATAGGTGTTGAAGAAAAGGCAACGCTACAAAGAATTCCTACAATGACAGAACTAATAGGATCTGATCTAGTGGGGTAAATGCCACCATAGTGACTCGCACAGATGCCAGGGAGCCCCAGACTTAATAGGACCCAGCTATGTCTAAGCGGGTTGAAAATAGCAAGTTAGGTGCAGTTCCAGACGGGAGGGTTAAGCCCCGTACACACGATCAGACTTTCCGACGGGAAATGTTCGATGACAGGCTGTTGGCGGTAAATCCAACCGTGTGTATGCTCCACCGGACTATTGTTGTCGGAGACAAATGTTGGATGGCAGGTTTTCAAATTTTCCGCGGACAAATGTGTGTTGTCGGATTTTCCGAGCGTGTGTACACAAGTCCGTTGGACAAAAGTCGAAAGTGCAAACACGCATGCTTGGAAGCAAGGACGAGCCGGAAGCGGTCGGTCTTGTATATCAGCGTTCGTAATGGAGAATTAACATTCGTGACGCGGCAAATTATGAAATCTCCAAATGCAGCGCACAATTCTCTTCTTCTTTAATGGGATAAAAATGAAGCTGCTTTGCTGGTGATACTGATGGAGTTATTGCAAACGAATTTTCAAAGGCTTTTTTTTCTAGTGATATCAAGAATAATATTATTATGTATTTTTTTTATTTTTTTTATTTGGTCAAGTTACCACAACACCATTATCCCGTAGTTTTTAAGATCAAAGATACAACTATGTTGGTGTCCCTTGTTAATTTTACATTGTATCAGCCGACTCCCAAACTGTCATTTGAAGTAAAACACATAGCCAAGTATTATTCTACACAATTTTTTTTATTGTGCATTAAAAAAGAAAACACATAAAATTAGACATGCTATCTGCCAATAGAACTTAACCAAAAAGTGCATTCTATGCATCCAAAAATATAGAAAATATACCAAATCAAATCATTATTATTCAACCAAAAAAAATAATGTCAAAGCAATAACTCCAAGGCCAATAATAAATAACACGTTATCTCCTCCGATTCTGCCACATGTCTGGTTGACGTTGCCGCTCAGAAACAAACTGAAAAGCGCGAAATGAAAAGCGCGAAATGAAAAGCGCGAATCAATACTCACCAAACTTCTACTAACACAAAATTAGCCGAAGGAGCCCAAAGGGTGGCGCTAAGGAGCTGAAAAAAACACGTAATACGTCACTACGTTCGTAATCGTTGGCCAACAATTGTGTGCCTGTGTGTATGAAAGACAAGTTTGGGCCAACGCCCTTCGGACAAAACTCCACGGTTTTGTTGGCCAACAATCCGATCGTGTGTATGAGGCTTAAAAGTCAATGCCTTCCCGGTTCTGGCCTTTTGGTGGGTTTTTCTGGGCCGAACCCACTGGTTCTGTGTAATATGAAAAGGGACAGGGGCCCATACCCAGAAGGTGAGAGTCCAGAACTGGATAGTTGGGAGATCCAAGGGGGGGTCCCAGGGCCCGTAGCAGGCCAGACAGAAAGCTGAAAATGTGCCTGTAAGGGAGACAGTTGGAGAACAACACCCGAGAGGAGTAGAAGAATATGAATGTACAAGCTATTGAGATCTGAGCAGAAGTATATCTTGTTCCTATTGTATTGCAGGTCAGTGGCCAGACCTAAACAGCGTAGCTCTCCCCCATTTTGTGTCTGTTTGTCCAAGGTTGGCATTGTGTCCACAGTAGCATTTGCAGTGGCGAAGCAGAGTAGGACTGGCTAAAGAAGGATTACTTTGATGCAGTTGGCCAGCTTAAACATGTATTGCAATATGTGTGAACTAAATATCCCTATTTTTTTATTTGCAAAGTTTGCTTGAAAAGTTATAGCAGTGTGCAGAGGGTTCACCCAGTTTCTTTCTTCAGGAGTAAAAGATTGTCGCTCACTACTGCTTGGATGTAAAGTCATCAGAACTTGGGGTTCATACCGAAGAAAGACTAGCTGCAGGAGAATGCGTCTGATGAACTCTGTAATTACATGGACACTACCTTTTCAGGTATGCTGGGGCAGCACATAGTCTGAGTTAGGGTATTAGGAAAGAATTAGGTCTCTGAATGTTGGACTTTGTAATGCCTTTTGCACGTTTTCAAGTAAAGTTTTGCAAACCTATGAAGACTATAGTACAGAAATAATGCAGTGCGAACACACCAGTGGTTACCTAGGGTAACAGGAGTCTAACAAGCAGCCTGTTGATAGCGTGTACCTGCTTCTGGTGGAATGGCCTCTAGCAGTGAAGAAGATGTTGTCAGCACTACTTCCACTAGAGGTCTGTCTCCTAGAGCAATGGGAGCACATTTGAGCTGCAGAGGTTCCCATCCTATACAGAGGTACGGAGTTTAAGATTTAAGTCAAGTGCACATGTGGGGCCTGCGCAAGGTGCACAGCAGGGCACACTTCGCTACTGGGGAATGGTAGGTAGATGTGGACAAGGCTCAGCATGTCGCTCCTGAATGCAAGTTACACAGATGGTGTACATTGTCCCAGGGACCTGAGTGTTAACTGGAAAACAGTTGCAGTGCAAGTGTAAATGGTGTACCTTCATCCCTAAAAGTAGAGGCCTCCCCCAAGGTCAAGTATTCCCCATGGCAGCCTCAGCTTTGTCCCAGGGCATTGATAAAAATGGCATAAAAGTAAAGGTAACCCATGTATAGCAAAGTGAACCTGCTACAGGAGCCTAGAGTAGCCAGAAGAACCCACCCCAGGGTAGGCCTTTCATGTGACCCTTGCTTGGCGCCCAAAGAGGAGGGAAACATGGAGGATGTGACGACTGCCCTGTCACCTTAACCTGCCCACATATGGATGTATCTTGCCAACATTAGCTGCCCACTTTATTCCTGGGCCGCCAGCCTCCCAGTGCACAATCTAGAGCTAATTTTTCACATTTAACTGGACTCCCAAATAGCTATGATAAAGGTCTTTACAGAAAATTTATAAGCCTCAACTGAGGTTTACTTAGACCAAACTCTGAACAAGTCCATTGTTCCAGGTAGTTGTACTCCTTGGGGAACTGCAGCAGTCCAGCAGCAAGTTCCTACAGCAGTCCAGCAGCAGGTTCCAAAAGCAGTCCAACAACAGGTTGTTATAGCATAGACAACCTTAGCGTGGCAGCATTTAGCGTAATAGCTCAGTCTGGCTCTCCTAGCTGACACACACACACTGAGGAGCCCCAGTACAGGTTTTAACAGGTAAACACAAAAGTTTCTTTACCAGAAAGACTTGCTGACTTCACCTTAAAAATTATATCTAAGAATCCATGGAGCGACATACTTTCCATCCCACACACTTTTCCAGAGAACATTACAACAGTCACCATGATACAATACCCTTTTCAATGGCACAGTCTGCTAGGACATGCTCTAAGTTAAAGGTAATTGTATCTGTTCCAGACGAAGCCCTATGACCTATTTATAAGAACCTAAGACACTGTCTGTCATCCCAACATGCTTCTGGCTACATATTTTCTAGATATAACCGAAAAATGGACTAGTCATCAATGAAAGGGTGAGTAAACCGAGTAACATATTACTCCACTAATAGCTCGATGGCACAACGGATAATGATTTCTTTTCACTGTGCTTTAAAAAGAACTCAGAAAATGTAAGAATAGGGAAGACGCAAATATTTTTCTAATAAATTAGACTAGATACCCAAATTGAATGACATTGAGTTTGCCAAGGCCTCGAAGGTCCATCAACTTCAGACACCTAGGAAAAAGGACTCACGGAGTGAAATAGGGTTATATATTTGAGGTGCCCCTCCCTTAGAAGCATGCTAGCATCCAATCACCTGAAGGTACGAGTCTGATGTATGAATAAGTTGCCTGTGTCCTGTACTGTACTCCTTGATGTGGAATTTTCATGTAAGTCAAAATTTCCCTATTTGCTGAAGTCCACACTGAACGGGATCCTAAATTTTATAAGGTGGCTGGTTGCTCCATCCAATCCATATCATGCTCAGAATCCACTTATGGCCTTGACCCTCCAGCTGGATAAGTACACAAGCAGATAACCCTTGCAGATGACACAGGCTCAACAGAGGTGCGGGGTCTAACCGGTTGCCACCAGAGCTCCTGATGATGGAGATGGGTTTTGCTGCACGTTAGTACCAGGTCACGTGGGCCCACCTGAGGTGCAGGGTCTAAGTACTAACTCACCAGAGCTCCTGATGGGTTTTCCTGTATGTTAGTACCAGGACACGTTCTTCAGGATCACCCTACCAGGAGGTGAGCAAGCCAGGGTCCAGTAGCAGATATAGCAGGAAGGGATCAAGCAGAAGCATAGTCAGTAAACAAGCCAAAGGTCGGTAACAAGTGGTTGCCGGTTGGGATCAAGCAGAAGTGTAGTCAAGGAACATGCCAAAGATCAATAACGAATGGTAGTAGAGATAAGGACAGCTGCAGGTACACAAAGGTGCAAGATATAGGCTGGAGAGAGCACAATAATCTGGCAAACAGGAAGTGCAGAGACATGGCTTAAAAAGGAGGTTCATGGGAGGAGAAAAGAGTTCAAGGTTTACCAGAAACAAGGAGACAAGGACAGATTGTTCTAAGAGATCAGGCAGGAAGCTGTCCAGCATCTCAGGTGGCACAGCGAGAAGAGCTACTGCCAGACACAGCAGAGGTCGTGGGGTTAGATCCCGGTCCTGACACCAGTGCATTATCATAAGCACCATTTAAAAACTCACAAAAGTTGTAAATACGCAAGCTTTGGATAAATCCAATAACAATAGTGGGGATATACTGTTCCTTCTTCTTCAGAGCTCTCTTGCATTAGTAAAAGCATTTTAAGCAAGATAGCGCTAAAGAAGAGAAAATCTTGAAATGTGTTAGCATTCTTGCAATGGTTTGTGTGAAGGTCTCTCAGATCATAGAGGTCCAAGATACTGTTGTTATTGGATTTATCAGAAGCTTGTGTATTTACATCCTTTGCGAGTATCCTTTTACATCTTTTTTTTTTATAATAAAACAGTGCTTATGGTAATGCACTAGACTGGTGCACCTCCAATTTTTTGCTTTTCTTTACAAATAAAGCTTGGTGTAAGACATTTTGCATAGCGTCAGTATTGCTTTGATTCAAGGACGGGCAGAACTTCCATCTACCTTATGCATCCAATTTCCAGTTCATCCCTACCCTTTTCACTTTATTGCTGCTTTGAAAAAAGGATGTGCCTTACAGTGTTTGTCGAAGTGGAAAGTTGCACCCCCCAGTCTAAAGGTTTTAGGATTGAACAAAAGTTAACAAATTGACCTTTAATAGAAGGAAACAGACTGTCATGGTAGATTAGGAAATATATTATTACCGCCCCAAAAATTCTGTCTGTCAGGATATTACAGGTCACCAAGCACTAGTATACCATTAGAACGCAGCAACGTTACAGAAAATTTAGGATGAAGACAAAATATTGTTTTTAGGGATCACAGTTAGCATTCCATTGCTGCTTAACAGTTCCAAGACCCAATGTGGTGTCCTCGGTTCTTTGCACAGGAGAATAAGCTCTGCACTTTTAGCCGTCTATCCTGCAGCAAATCAGATGTTTACTTTGACAGTTTTCACGAAACAACAACCATTTGCTGAGACACCACAAGAACCCGAGCTGAGACTGCACTAAGCAGGATGTGTTGAGTGATATTTATGAGTCTCTTATGTGACAGCTAAACAACCTAAAGGAAAAAAAACGGAAGGGCAGAAAGGTAACCTCATGGAGCTTTTGTAACCCATTACAAAAGGAAAAGAAGTATACAATGTAGAAAAGAGGTAAAGTATAAACATTGAACAATAACAAAGAAGACAGAACAGAAAAGTAACAGAAGAATATAAAAGAAAGGCAATTATATTATCTCCATAAAAAAATACATTTGCCTTTGACACTCCAACCAATTCCATCTATTCTTTACCTTTTTATTTTAAATAAAAGCCCCAGTTATGTGACAAAGTCCCAATTCTTTTCTCTTTGTTTATTTATTTTTCTCTTTGTTATTATCAAGATTAGTCAAGTACAGTATTTATGAAATATTGAATATGTCAATTAATGTAGCTTGGGCTTTTTTGGTTAGAGAATAGGTGCCAAGGCTTCACTTCTTCTGAGCAGTCCTGCCCAAATTATGTCAACTTTCCACCCATAATTATGCAGGAACCTCCGACCTATTGTTATGAACCCCTCAGTAATACATTTTTTTGAGTTACTGGGCATGCTCAATGGGGCAGATTTACGAAAACTGGAGAGTGCAAAATCTGGTGCATGGTAGTCAATCAGATTCTAACCTAAAGAGAAGGTCCACCCAAAAGTGGAACTTCCGCTTTAAGGACTCCTCACCCCCTTACATGCCACATTTGGCATGTCATTTCTTTTGGGGGGAGTGGGTACCTAGTTTTGACAGGTACCCAGCTCCCACTTCCACCCAGGCAGCCTAGGCGACTCGAACGGAAGTTCTCCTCTCCCGCTCCCTCCCTGCAATCTTCTGGGACACATCACAGGTCCCAGAAGCTTGCCCGGCCGTTGAGAAGGCACAGCGCCAGTCGCATATGAAGCCGCAAGCTGTCACAGCTGGGTGCCCACACTTGTGATGCCGGTGCCGTAGAGAACCAAGGGAGAGAACCGAGGCTTTGGGCGGCCACATCGCTGGATCGTGAGACAGGTGAGTGTGTGTTTAATAAAGGTCAGCAGCTACACTTTTTGTAGCTGCTGACTTTTAATAAGCACAAATCCGAGTGGAACTCCGCTTTAAGCTTGCTCAGTTAAAGGAGAAGTACAGCCAAAACTCGTTTGGCTGTAAATTCTCCTGTTGGATTACAGGAGTCCAGTTTGTTCTTCACTTCTGTGACCCGTTTTCAGCAGACAGCAGGCTGAAGCCCTCTGTCAGCTGATGTCACAGAGCCATTCCAGACTCAGAAAAGATCGCGACCATATGGTTGAGATCCGCCCTCATGCCTGGATTGGCACCTGGCATAGCCTGTCAGCGAGCCGCCGAGAGCCTGAGCTGGCCACACCCACCTTAACAATCCAGCGCTACAGTGAGAGTGAGGGGAGGGGGGCAGAGCAGAGAGCCGGTGACTGACAGTCACCAGCTCTCTGATAATGGAGCGATTGGTGGTGTTTGATCGCTTGGTTCTCAGTGTTAGAGCCAGCAGGATACGGATGCAGCATCGGACCGAGTATGATTAAAAAAAAAACATTCCCATACTTCTCATTTAGGCTTTCACAATAAAACCTGGAAGCTGATTGGTTCCTATGCAGAGCTGCATCAGATTTTGCACTCCACCCTTAGAGCCCTTTCACACTGGGACAGTAGCAGGGCGCTTTAAACCCTTGCTAGCAGCCGAGGAAAGGGTTGCTAGCAGCCGAGGAAAGGGTTACAAGCACCCGTGTTGCGGCACTGCCAAAGCACTTTGCAGGCGCTTCAGCAGCGCTGCCCATTTATTTCTGCCTTTATAAGGACGACAGATATGCTCAGAGATTGCTGGTTGATCTTCAGCTCCCTGCATTCCTTGTTACTGTGTATTCTGCAACCTTGGATCTCCTGTTACTGACCCAGCTTGCCTCTGGACCTCTCTTTTGCTTTTCTCCTGGCTCTGACCTTGGCTTGCTCCCATGGACTCTGCTCTTGCTTGCTTTCTGTGCATGACCCCAGCTTGTTCCTGACTACGCTTCTGCCTAAGTTCCTGCCTGATTGACTTTGACTCAATTTCCTGATTACGTCTCCTGTCCAGTCCTGCCAGTCAGATCTGTCATTTCCTTTGCAGTTACACCCTGGCCCAGCTGCCACCTGGCCCCTGCCCTGTCTTTAGCAGGCTTCGCATTACAGCTGACTCTTCTGGCAACAACACAGTTGGCAACCCTTGCTTCTTTGGGCTCAGGACCTCCTGTTACCCTCTTCAGGGGCGCTTTGCACTTAGCCACAAGGGAAGCCTCTCGTTACTTTGGCCTCTGACCAGGTACTTGACAAATTTATATTTATAATGATAGGTCCATTTTATTATTTCTGCATTACTTGCCAAGGCACTAGGGAAATATCAAAGCTTATCTTCCTACCAAACATTTCTACTAATTTTACTGACGCTATGGGTTCACCATACATACTGTATAGACCACGGCATCAGTTTCCAACTACTTAAACTTCCATCAAAAAATAATTCAGACAGAGAGCAGCTACAGAGTGATATCATCAGAGAAGCATGTGACAACCAAACAATAATACAGGTACAGGCTGTGTATGAAGATAATACACTGTATTTTATAATTATAGCCTCTGAAGAATTAAAAAAGCCTAGACATGCACACCGTAAGATGTTGTAGTCTGTTTACATGTACGTCATGTTCGCCTACAGCTTTCTATCCATAACAACAGGATGACATTCATCTTGCCGCTTCTACTGTTGGGGGGGTGGGTGGCAGTAAAAAGCAGCAAGGCCTACAGGCCTGTCAGCATCATTAAAGGAGTAAAGATAATTTCCTTCCTTTATCTCTAAGTACGGCAGACATTACAGTCAGGGGAAATAATGCCGTCTACAGATGGGCAAATCTTATTATGTCATTACCAGAAGTGCCCATCCTCTGGAGGACTGCCAAGTGCCGAAGCCCTCGGGAATCTTTTTTTTTCTCAAACAAGAAAAGTAGAACGACTGGTTCCTTTTCTTAATAAAAAATGGTACAAGCACTTGAAACATCTAAAACACTGGGAAATATCTTGGGCTGTTGTTAAAGCTCAGTATAGTATACTGTCTGGGATTTCTTCATGATAATGTTGGACCCAAAATATATCAATACTGTAATTGCAAGAGAATATCTTTCACACACACCAAGATGTGTTTATACGTTATTCTCTTGCTAATGCAATTTTGGTCTGTTCACCGACCAACATTACCTTCCCAAACAATACATTTTACGTGGATTCAATCATTGCAAAGAGCATAATAGGAGATAATCTGAAATGATCTATTATACATATTGGGAACTCCGGAGCCTTCTCCTTCTTTCCATAAATCTCTACACCCCCTCCCTACCCACAAACGGGGTTCCCTATTTTATTTTAAAGTGGAATTCCAGGCTCTAACTAAGCTTCAAACGGATCCCCCCCCCACCCCCTCCCCCTCTAACACCTATACTAACTACCCTGTAAAAGGTGTAGAGAGGCAAGCCCGTGCCACTGTTTATTTTGGCAGCTTGGGCCAGGTTTTGCAGGAAACAAGCACACTAATGATATAGGTGTGTGCTGGGCTTATGTTAGAACAGTGGTTCTCAACTCCTGTCCTGAGGACCCACTAACAGGCAAGGTTTACAGGATAACTGAAATACATCGCAGGTGATAAAATTTGCTGCTCAGTGATTTGAGTATTCTAGTCTGCATCTCCCCAAGGTAATACTTAAAATCTGACCTGTTAGTGGGTCCTAAGGACAGGAGTTGAGAACCACTGTGTTAGAGCCTGAATTAGAGGTAAGTGGCCCCACGCTCCCGAGGGAGCTGTGTGGAGCACGTTGCTCCATACTGTCCACACTGGGACAGTGAAAGACCGAGCCTGTAAGGATGTAGCAGCAGGGAGCTGCAAGAGAAACAGTCAGAGCTGACAGAAGTACAGCGTTTTGTGCACAAGCACGGGGACTGTGTGTTTGATGGTTTGGAGGACCAAGGCAGGAGGCCTAAGCAGAGATACTGCAAAGATGAACCACGAGGCTGAGTACTGTTTGGTTATCACATTGATGGTGAGAACCCCTGCAAGGGAAATTATTTTAATGTCAACTCGTGCCTTGTTTTCAATAAAAGTGGGCAGAAAAAGCCCTAAAACAGACTTTTGGAGTGGAATAAACTCACTGTTTGGCACTACCAATGAGCTAAAATACCCCAACTAATCACAAAGGAAGATGCATACAGTATATTGTACTTACCTATTCTCAGGGCGGACACGTGATCCTCCCAGCAGCCGGCTCCAGTGGAGAGGAGGGAGCACCGACAATGGCTGGAACGTCTGAGTGGTTACGTCACCCATAGACTCCCTGGGCCTATGGGTGACGTAACCACTCAGGCATTCCAGCCATTGTCGGTGCTTGCTCCTCTCCCTGAAGCCAGCTGCTGGGGAGAGCATGTCACCAGACCAGAGCGACCTGAGAATAGGTAAGTATATGCATCTTCTTCCTTCTACAGGATAGTTAGTACAGTAGTTAGAATGAGGGTGGGAGAAGTTTTAGACTTCGTTATAGTGTGGAATTCTAATTTCAGCCATACTACCGCTTGATATCCTTGTTCATCCACCTTTCTCCATCCATTGCCCACACTGGAAACTCTGGAGCCCTCTCTTTCTTTCCCTAAATCTCTGCTCCCTCCTCCCTACCCCCAAAGGGGGACTTCTCTTTTGGCTTAATCCATATTTCCCCTTGATATTCTTTTTCACCCCTTTACCCTGTCTTGATCCTCTTTCCCTTCATGTTTTCATCTCTTCTCTGCTTTCCGAATATCTTTTCAATGGGGCAGGGAATATGGTGGATAACTCTCTGTAACTGTGAAAAATGTATTTAACCAGTGGCGGTCCGTCCATAGAGGGCGCACAGGTGCCGCCTCCCCTATTAATGTGTCTGGCCCACTAATCTACATATCAGTGGCGCTGGACCATGGATTCCAATGTGGGGTGGGTGTTTTTTCAAGCACCTGCTTAGAGCCAGAGGCTCTAATAGGCTTCAAAAAAAGGTGAGCTCGGAGGGCAGAGCATTGCGCTCGGAGGCCACCCAGTTGTGTGACCATAGTGAATGAATTATCGCTATTATCACACTAAAGTTCCTCCCCGCCAATCAGGATGCAGGTCTGTGAGACCTGTTTCCCGAATGGCCAAAGCGTCAGGCGATTCTATTGGATGCCCATCGCTTTGTCGGAAGACACGCGGCGGAGGAAGCTGGAGGAGCAGACACTGGAGGCCACCCCGGCCGCTGCCCGCACTCCAGGAGAGGACACCACAGCCTCGCCACACGAGCGGGTAAGTGACGGATTGCCTGCGGGGGGGTTGTTTGTTTGCCGCCCCTCCAAAAGAAGAACCCACCAGCCGGCACTGTATTTAACAAATACTATTGTAACTGAAATAATAGATTGCATTTAGAAAGAAAAATGTGAGCCAACAAGAAGCTCAGTATTCCCTTGCTCTCCAGAGGTGCATCTTTCTTAAAACTACTTTGCATACTCCTACATTGGCTCCTGCCAATTAAATCCTGTGAAGAGGGAGCAGGGCTGAGCCGCACTGTTCGTCAAAAAAAAAAAAAACACACAGCCTGGCTCGGGATTGACCCCCCCGGTGTGCCACCATAGCAAGCAGCTTCCTATGGTGGTACACCAAGAAGAGCAGGAGCCAAGAGCGCTAAAGGGGACGCCAGAAGAGAAGGTTTGGGCTGCTTTGTTACATAGATCATTTGGTCTTTTTTCTTTCATCCCTCTTCTATGTTTCTGACACACTCGAAAATCTTGTAGAAAGCCTTTCCTGAAGAGCGGAGGCTGTTATAACTAACAAGAGGGTCCCTGTTCCATAATAATGTCAATGGTTCTGGAATGGGATGTCCAACATGCTCCTGAAGGAAGAGCGTGAGTGTCAACAAGTGTTTGGCAATATGGCCATTGTACCACACGGTCAGATTTTCCAACGGGAAATGTTGGATCCGAGCTTATTGGCTGAAAGTCCGACCATGTGTATGCTCCATCGAAAAATTTGTTGTCCGACTTTCCACCAACAAATGTTTGCTAGCAGGTTCTCTAATTTTCCGCCATCAAAACTTTGTTGTCGGAATTTCCGATCGTGTGTACACAAGTCCGTCGCACAAAAGTTCATGCATGCTCGGAATCAAGCAGAAGGAGCCACACTGGCTATTAAACTTCCTTTTTCTCAGCTCGTCGTACGTCCTGTACATGACCACATTCCCACGTTCATAATTGTTGGCCAACATTTGTGTGGCCGTGTGTATGCAAGACAAGTTGGAGCCAACAACCTTCGAACAAAAATCCACGGTTTTGTTGTTGGAAAGGCCGATCGTGTGTACTGAGTATTAGACTGGAATACCATCTACAAAGCATTTACCTTATCTCATATGAAGTGTGGTACAATGAAATGATAAAAATTCATGTATTACAATAATGAGTAAGTGTACAGAAAAATACAGGAAAATACAGAAAAAAAATATAGAAAAACAGAAAATGGACAGGTAGGATGGATCACTTGTTTTTTTTGTTTTTTCCCACCATTTCTCTTCTATGTTTCTATAAAAGTCCAAAATCATATGGAAGGCCTTCCGAGAAGATTGGAGCCTGCTATAGCTACAAAGAAGGCAACCAGATCCAAATTAATGTCGATGGTTCTGGAATGGAATGTCCAACAAGCTCACATAAAGGTGAGATCCTAAGTGTCCAAAAACGTTTGGATAAATGACCATTGTACCCTTAGGCTGGAATACCATCTATGAAGAGTTTACCTGCAATGTATTGTGGTCACTTTAACTGCTTGCCGACCATTTAACATAGATATATAGTGGCCTAGTACGGCCTAGTACGTGACCTGACACTTCTGGGTAGGGGGCGTGCTTGCGCGTCCGCGGGCAGCTCACTTCCGCTGACATTTACACACAGCGGAAGCTGATTGGCGGATATCGGGTACTCGAATACTGGACTACCACCTACCAAGAGATTACCTCATCTGCAATGTACTGTAATTACTTACATTATATTTATCAAGTGCAATACACTGAAAAGATAAAAATGTGGGTATTACAGTATAGAGGAAATGCACGTCACAAAACTACTGCATAACATGAAGTATATACTACATAACTTTAATTCTATTCTCAAGAGAAGTAGAGAAATATAACAAATATCTAACTGAAATCAGTCTAAAAGGTAGACCTCTTCTGTCTGTCAACCTCCAAGTAGACCGAAAGATGTCTTTATCTTTATCTGTACCATATGCAGCATTAAAGGGATGGTCCTGGCCTATAGCACAGACTGGATGCCATGTCCACCCTGCTGATGCAGAATTTTCAGGACAGCAAAGAAACAAAATTCTTCAAAGCTTTTGTTCTCTTATAATCATGTAACAAGCGGACAAAAGAAAGAGGCTAGAGCCCTGTTGAGATTGCTTCTTAAGTAGGCGCCTAGTGCTGAATTTCAGGGCAGGGAGCTGCACCCTGCGGAGTGATAGCCTGTGGAGCTATAGAGAGCTCCTGAACCGAGTATAAATATGTCACATAGCCTGAACGGAGAGGAAACCATGCATTACGGAGAGGTGACATACCTTACCAGCCCCTCCATGGTTGTGCACAATGCGTGTATGTCAAATGGCTACACGTTACAAAGGATCTATAACTAGGCTACTTCCAGCACATAATATGCCTTTAAATATTTCACTGGAGAACTAACATGAAAGTCAAACTGGTTCAAGATTTAGGTCTTTTATAGATGGAGGATTGACGCTTCTGGTGGCTACTGAGCATCCTCTAGATCAGGGGTCTCCAAGCTCTTCAGTATGAGGGCCCCATTGTAAATTTTACAAATAATGGACCGAGAATTTTTTTTTACATCAATGACTAGGAAATTAATGGATACGTTTTAGTTGGATCTTTTTTTTGCAATCAGCATGATGATTCAGAAGAAAAGAGAAAGAACTGTAATAAAACAAAGGAAAGTCCTCTTCTACATCAGAGTGCCTATTAGAGTCCCCCCTTACATCAGGGTCTCCCATCAGAGACCACTTACATCAGGGTCCCCATTATAGCCCCATTGCATCATAATCCAGCTTGGGAGTCCCCCCGTACATCAGGGCCCCCCTTACATTAGGGTGTCCCATCAGAGTCCCCCCTTACATCAGGGTCCCCATCAAAGCCCCCTTACATTAGGGTCCCCATAGCAGCCCCCGTTACATCAAAATCCACCTTAGGAGTCCCCCCCGTACATCAGAGCCCCCCATACATTAGGGCCCCCCATCAGAGTACCCCCCTTACATTAGGGTCCCCCATCAGAGCCCCCCTTATATCAGGGTCCTCATCAAAGCCCCCTTACATCAGGGTCCCCATAATAGTCCCCTTACATCAGAGTGTCCATAATAGCCCCATTACATCAAAATCCACCTTGGGAGTCCCCCCATACATCAGAGCCCCCTTACATTAGGGTTCCCCATCAGAGCCCCCCTTACATCAGGGTCCCCAATAAAGCCTCCTTACATCAGGGTCCCCATAATAGCCCCGTTACATCAAAATCCACCTTGTGGGTCCCCCCTTACATCAGAGCCCCCCTTACATTAGGGTCTTCCATCAGAGTCCCTTCTTACATCAGGGTCCCCATCAAAGCCCCCTTACATTAGGGTCCCCATAATACATCAAAATTACTGTTACATCAAAATCCACCTTGGGCGTCCCCCCCGTACATCAAAGCCCCCCCCCCCCTTACATCAGGGTCCTCATCAAAGCCTTCCTTACATCAGAGTCTTCCTTAGGAGTTCCCCCTTACATAAAAGTCCCCAGCAGAGCCTCCCTTAGATCAGATTCCCTGTTAGGGCCTGCCTATACCTTGTTTACATCTTGACTGTTGTAGCAGCAGGGTGAGAGCCAAGAGGCGGAGCAGGTGTGGACAGAAGAGGCAAACGAGTTATCTATTAGTAGGACCCTGGTGGTTCTAGCAACTAACTGCCTTGGAGAAATTCAGCACAGTGGGGGAAATCTTATAACGGGCCGTAGTTTGGAGACCCCTGCTCTAGATCTGTCTGCCTTCAACCTTTTTAACATAGAGAAATCCTTAAAATAAATTCCAGCCTCAGGGGACCCCAGATAATAATTATTATAGCTAGAGATCATAAAAATATATTAACATGATGGTTAGTAGGACGGTTGCTCCTTATATTTGTGGTCAGTAGGAAGAATCCCACCAAAAAAAGATCATGGCTATCAGTGTTTACTTATCTGAGGGGTACAAATCGCTCCTTGCTCAAGGAACCTCCGACAACCTCTGGAGGAACCCTACTTGAGAAAGGTTGAGCTTGGTACACAGGACCATGATGGACTTTATGTTGTGTTTTATGTTGCTTTTGGATGACGTCATGGACCAATAGTGGACCTAACACTGCAGGACTTTAGGTGTGCTTTCAGAAACACGCCAAAACTGCCCAATGCAATAGAAATCTATGGCAAAGCACAGGTAACCTGCAAAACACCTGTGGGTACACGGCGCTGCACCTGCGGTGTGGGAAAACAGTGCCACATCAGTGTGCAAGCGTTTTTTTAAACAAGTGAAACAATCAATACCTTTTACAAATATTTATTTTTAATTAACAGGTTTGACAGACAGCCTCAATTCTCTATTTTTAGAACTCCGGGCAGTCGGTGACAATGCTATAGCCGGGCAATTGCACACTTACTAAAAATAGCACTAATTGCACAGTACCTGTAAGTAAATAATTAGCATATTAGACTACAATGGAGAGTAGTGTGCTTAAATGGGAAAATCCAAAGTGCTTATAGCCATTTGAGCAGAAGAATGTTCCAAAACGCTGAACGGCCGTGCAACTAATTACAGTATTTAGCTTGGAATTTCAATGCCAAACAATTGTATTTTCGGTGTAAAAAACAATTTAGGCTTCTACACTGAATTTTTACTTAAAACCAGAGAGTACAGATGTCAGTCTGCATTCATATACATGAGCTTCCTACATGAGAAAAAAATTTTAAACAGTAATTATGTGTCGACACTCTAATTAGTCTAGCCGTATGTAAAAGCTCCTAGCAACGGTTCTAGTGGAATCTGGCTGATCACAGACAAAAAAACGCTGACAGTTCTAATTGTTCCACAATAGGAACCAGCTATTGCCTCCTCTGAAATGCTAACCAGCCAAATTATGGTTAATTAATACAATTACATACATACACATAATAGTGATGGACAACACTAAAGTGACTTTATCTCCTGATGTGGTCAATAGCTTTAAACATCAGTGACTGACTTTTTCCAACTGTCAACAAAGCTTGCTGTGGGGAAAACCCATCACCGTCGAGAAAATTTCCCCTCCTTACTAAAGTCCAGGAAAGGAGAATGAAATGAGAACTTCAACTGAGCCAACGGTGAAGTGCAGACACATGTGCTGGGTGTACCTGTGCTGGCCTCCAGCTTAGCATGGTTCTAGAATGAGCCACTCGGATATCCAAACAGTCATAACGTCAACCCAAGTCAATAGACTGCCAAATGATAAATTCTAAAGGGCTACCTACCGTTACCCCCAACTCAGATATACACTCACCAGCCACCTTATTAGGTACACCTTGCTAGTGAACAAATAAGGTAGTATAGTGCAGCGCTGATGAAGCTGAAATAAGCAATAAAATGATCCCAATATAAAGTGAATATGATAAATGAATATTCAAAACAAAAACACACAACAATAAAGTATCACAACGATAATGATAAAATAGCATAAACCAACAGTGCCAGTGCATATAAAGTGCATAAAGTCCATATATGACATCAAATATAGTGACTTTGACTCTGTGTGAACTGGTTGTCTGTAGATAATCCACCACCGTAAGGAAAGGGGCTTACCAGACAGGTTGAACCCAACTAGGCATATGCCTGATGAGTCAACCAAGCTTTTGGTGTAACACACCCAAGAAGGTACAGCAACCACGACTTCCAAAACCAAAGACCAAATCAGATAGGGAGCCATGACCGTTTTGACATCAGTAGCTGTCTACCATAGGAATAGTGACCGGAATTCGTGAGCGATTCCTGCCCGGCTCTCGGCAGCTCTCTGTCCTCCTGGCAGGTGAAGCGAGTACCGGGTTGGACCCCCTTTTGCTTTCAAAACTGCCTTCGTTCTTCGTGGCAAAGATTCAGCAAGGTGTTGGAAACATTCCCCAGTGGTCTTGGTCCATTGTGACATAATAGCATCACGCAGTTGCTGCAGATTTGTTGGCTGCACATCCATGATGCTGATCTCCCATTCAACTACATCCCAAAGGTGCTCTATTGGATGAGATGTGGTGAGTGTGGAGGCCATTGGAGTACAGTGACCTCATTGTCCAGTGGTGAGATGATTGGAGCTTTGTGACATGGTGCATTATCCTGCTGGAAGGAGCCGTCAGAAGATGGGGACACTGTAGTCATAAAGGGATGGACATGGTCAGCAACAATACTCAGATAGGCCGTGGTGTTTAAACAATGCTCAGTTGGTACTAAGGGGCCCAACCTGCATTGCATTTGTGCATCATTTGAAGAAAACCAATATCTGTAAAAAAAAAAAAAAAAAAAGGGAGCCCAAAGTGTGCCAGGAAAATATCCCCTACGCCATTACACCACCACCAGCCTGAACCGGTGATACAAGGCAGGATGGATCCATGCGCCAAATTCTGACCCCACCATCTGAATGTTGCAGCTGAAATCCAGACTCATCAGACCAGGCAACTTTTTTCCCAATCTTATATTGTCCAATTTTGGTGATCCTGTGATAATTGTAGCCTCAGATTCCTGTTCTTAGCTGACAGGAGTGGCACTCGGTGTGGTCTTCTGCTGCTGTAAGCCATCTGCTTCAAGGTTCGATGTGTTGTGTGTTCAAAGATTATATTCTGCATACCTTGGATGTAACGAGTGGTTATTAGAGCTACTGTTGTCCTTCTATGATCTGGAACCAGTCTACCCATTCTCCTCTGACCTCAACAAGGCATTTTCCTCCACACAACTGCCACTCACTGGATATTTTCTCATTTTCAGAACCATTCTCTGTAAACCTGAGAGATGGTTGTGTGTGAAAATCCCAGTGGATCAGCAGTTTTTGAAATACTCAGACCAGCCCCTCTGGCACCAACAACCATGCCACGTTCAAAGTCACTTAAATCCCCTTTCTTCCCCATTCTGATGCTCAGTTTGAACTTCAGCAAGTTGTCCTCACCACTTCTAGATGTCTAGATGGATTCAGTTTCTGCCATGTGATTGGCTGATTAACAGTTTGTGTTACCAAGCAATTGAACAGGTGTACCTAATAAAGTGGCTGGTGAATGTATATTGTTTTTAATGGAAAAGATGCGTTTCATCCCATGAGCACGCCCACACTTGTAACGCAACACCACCTCCACCAAAAAAATGGGGGGGGGGCGAGGAGTGCTTAAAGCGGAAGTTCCACTTTTGGGTGGAACTCCGCTTTAAGTTCATTTTCATGGCAAAGAGGGACTTTGCAATTAATTTCAACTCATCTGAGCGCTCTTCATAACATTCTGGAGTATATGCAAAATTGCCATCCTAAAAACTGAAGCAGCAGACTTTGTGAAAATTAATATTTGTGTCATTCTCAAAACCTTTGGCCCAGCTGTACACTGGCAATAAAAACAAGCAGTGCTGCCAATATTGATCGTCTTTTGTGATTACCGGGTTTTTGAGGTGAAAAGGGTGATAACAAGTGCCTTAGGCACCACCTTCACCCGTTTCCTGGAACAGCTCTGTTCATATTCACATACACATTCCCCTTTAAAAAACCTGTGTACACTTGTATCCACACTATATGCACTGCGCATCCAGGAACCATTCACTGCAAGCCCAGTCTATGTCAGATATAATGATAGAGATACAGATGGAAGGAAACAGAAAAATTACAACTGTATTAACTGCATTACAGACCATAATTAGGAAATAGGATTATGACTTTTATATAATTTGATCTCCAGGGTTGTCTGGGGAGAGCCAGTCCTGATAATTCTGGGACACAAGGAGCAGATGAACTAAAAAGGAAGGAAATATTTTGGCTCCAATATATTATTTTGTAAAAAGAAAACATACTACATCAGTTAGGTTCATGTGAGTTGAAGGCACTGTGCACCATAGATAAGCTGTCTATATTGGAAAGACCCATAGAACTATAGGCAAAACTTTTGAGTCCCATTGGGGAGATTTCCCTTCATTTCCTGTCCCATAGCCAAACAGAAAGTGAAAAGAATTCCCTGCAAATTAAGGGAATCCCTTGGGGGCCCCTGAGGTCACCAGAACTAGTGTCCCTATTGGAAAATTCCTACTCTTTTAGATTCATGTAATCTTTATTTAAAGCGGAGTTCTGGCGAAAAAATTATTATTATTTTTTTAAAGATTCTACCATTATTACTAATGAAATAAAAAAAGGAGTATACAAAGATCATGATCGATTTATGCAAAATATAAATTACTTACTGGAATATTCTCTTCCTCCGTTTGTGGCCATTGCCATCATGATTGTGGGCATGTGAAGCCCAATCCAGATCGCTTCCTGGATTAGCTTTGGAGAGGTGCATGCTAGGGCTGGGGAAAAAATCGATTTGAATCTTGAATCGAGTTGAGAGGTCAAATCGATTCAAATTTTCAGCAAATCGATTTTTTTTTTCACCAGGACCGGCACGGTATCAGCACCGGTCCTGGTGAAAAAAAAAAAAAAAACGGTTTGCTGAAAATTTGAGCAGCTGCGGGCAGGAGCTTTTAGGCGAGGCTGCGGCTTCAGCCTAGTCAGCGAGGCCGGACGCTGCGGACTAGGCCGAAGCCGCGGCCTCGCCTAAAAGCTCCTGCCCACAGCTCCTCAGGACCGGCGCGGTGTCCATAAAAAAAAAAAAAAAAAACTCGATTCAAATTGTGAATCGAGTATTTTTTTTAAAAATCGCAGATTTTTTTTTAGAGAAAATCGCCCAGCTCTAGTGCATGCTGGGTAACCTTGCAGATTACGAGGACTACATAGCAACAGGGCGTTTATGGTAAGTTTAAAGAAACAAAAACAAAAGAACAAACACCTAATTATTGCCATATGTTTATAATTTTCAATGTTCTCATCTCTTATACATCCCAAGATACATATCGTTGGGTTCCACTCAAAGTTGACACCAAAAACAAATTCCATGGTGTCAATAACCTGCCTCCAGTATCTATGTAGCTTTGGACATCTCCATCATATGGATGAGATCTCCTCTCAGATCTTCATACCTTGAACATTTAACATCGGGTCTCCGCCCAAGTAAAAATAGCTTTCGGGGGGGTGTAGTATGTTCTGTGAAAAAGCAAAAATGGGAAGTTCTTTGTGATGGGGATAAGGATACCAGCGGTCCAGTATCTAATATATATCTCCATTGTGCCTCTGTTATATCTCCCAAATCTTCTACCCATCAACGTTTACAAGGGAGTTCTTCTTTCCCATTTATCGCCACTTCACATATGTTTTCATATATTTCCGATATCAATCCTCTAGTCAAGTTTGCATCGGCTACTTTATGAAGAACAGTGATCCCACTCCACTCCAGCAGCTTTCCTCTAAATTGTTTATCCAAAGCATGCCTAATAAATTTCACCTCTTTACTTTTTCGGGGGCAACCCAGAATTCAAGATTTTCTTTTACCTTCACCTTCAATGAAAATGGTAAACAGGACAAATAGGAAGGGTGAATCTCCCTAAAGCCTCGTACACATGATCAGATTTTCCGCAGACAAAAACCTCTGACTTTTGTTCAAAGGCGTGTGTCTGGATTTTGTCTTGCATACAAACGGTACACAATTGTCGGCCAACAAAAACAAACTTAGTGACATACTAGACGTACTACGAGCCGAAAAAGAGGAAGTTCAATTGTCAGGCTCCCCCCTATGTGCTCCTCCTGCTAATTTCGTGTTTGTAGAAGTTTGGTGAGTGTCAATTCGCACTTTTAATTTCGCACTTTTCAGTTAATTTCTGAATGGCCGTTCGTCAACCAGCCATGTTGTGGAATCGGAGGAGATAACGTGTTATTTATTACTGGCCTTGGAGTTATTGCTTTGACCCAAGTCCAGTCCAGGAACAGGAGGGGGAAGAGGATTTCTTGGACCAAAAATTGGTTGCTTTATTTATCGTGACCACTTATGTCATATGCCTTTGCTGCGGGAGCTCCAGGAGAATAATCCAGATGATTTTCAGAATTATCTCCGGATGACGGACCCCTGCTTTCATCAACTCTTGGCATTGCTGACCCCCTATATTAAGAAGCAGGACACATGCATGAGGCTTTTATTTTATTTGTTGGTTGAATAATAATGATTTGATTAGTTATATTTTCTATATTTTTGGATGCATAGAATGCACTTTTTGGTTAAGTTCTATTGGCAGATAGCATGTCTAATTTGTTTTCTTTTGTTAATGCACAATAAAAAAAATTGTGGAGAATAATACTTGGCTATGTGTTCTACTTCAAATGACAGTTTGGGAGTAGGCAGTTACATTTTAAAAAATACAATGTAAAATTAACAAGGGACACCAACATAGTTGTATCTTTGATCTTAAAAACTACGGGATAATGGTGTTGTGGTAACTTGCACCAAAATAAAAATTACAAGCATAATAATATTATTCTTAATATCACTAGAAAAAAAGCCTTTTAAAATTTGTTTGCAATAACTCCATCAGTATCACCAGCAAAGCAGCTTCATTATTATCCCATTAAATAAGAAGAGAATGTGCGCTGCATTTCCAGATTTCATAATTTGCTACGTCGTGAATGTTAATTCTCCATTACGAACGCTAGTTTACAAGACCGACCCCTTCTGGCTCGTCCTTGCTTCTGAGCATGCGTGTTTGTACTTTGGACTTTTGTCTGGCGGACTTGTATACACACGATCCATCTCCACTCTATCTAAATCAAAAAAAAAAAAAGTGTTGTTGTTCTTCTTCTTCTTGTGCACTTCGTTCTGCACTCCTGTGACCCCTGTTGACTTGTTGGCAGGGCTTAAGGCGCCCTAGTGGGGACACCGTGGAACGGTATTCAATAATGCCTAAACCTTAGGCGGGAGCTTGCAATCATGTGAAATCAACATTAAGTCAGAACTCCAGACTCAGAAGGGAGAAGCAACTTGCATAGCTGACTCTTTAAGTGATGACCATGACCAAACTTGTTATCCATGATCAAAGTGATCCATGACAAACACTGTTAAGACTAAGAACTTCGGACACAACGTCTGTTAGAGATCAAAATTTCCCCAGTTGTGCAGCATTTCAGAGCTGGTACCGCAGAGCATGTACGAGTCTCCACCAACTCAGCAATTCCTGTCACCTCACTCCAAGCAACTGGCCCAACTATGCACTCTTCCATAACCCCATGTTTGTTCTCTCGCCCGGGGCCCCACTACATCTCTCTCTTCCCGTGACTCCCAGGCTAGGTCCCCAGACACTCCGTGCCAGGGTTCTTGTCCCAAAATGCAGGAAGCCAACCGTTAATGAAGGGGCCAAGTATGACACCCCTTCACTTCCAGAGTGACTGTCATCCTTGCCATGTCACCCATCTCCTGGCTGGTTACCTACTTTAGCAAGTGACACAAATATGGTAGTCCTTGGAGATAGCATTATAGCCTCCTCTGGACAACATTCTGCTTGTTAGACACTGTACTGTATCTTCTCTAACCTTCAGTTCCCTGATGTAAACCCTGTTCTTTGTTACGCCATGCTTAAACACCTTTAGAGAGACTTCAGACCAGGCAATTCAGATGTAAAACAAAAAGCTTTTACTGAACTAGTTAAAGGCAACAAACTGACTAGGTTTACATCTGTGTGGGTGGTTTCCCCTGTGGGTCTGTACCCATTCCCATAGCCACAACCACCTGCACGGAAAAATGCTTTGTGTTTCAGGAGGCACAGCAGCCCATTCACATGAATAGGCTGCCGTGCCCGCGCAAAACAGAGCCGCATATGTGTGAACCTAGCCTTGGCATACATGATTGGGCAGCAATCCACAAAAGGTAGTAAGTCCATAACTGATATCTATAAGTTCAAGTAAGCCCTCAGGTTCCAGACCCAATTGGGGACCCCAATTGGGCCCCCCCCCCCATAAGGGGGCTCAGAACAACAGGGTAACAGGCTACAAATTGGCAGTCTTTACCAACCTTCAGTCAGGGCAGTACCTTCAGCAAAGTAGCTAGAAACCTGGCCAGCAGAGTTAAGTCTTCCTTCCCAGATCCACCAACCTAGCAAATCAACCTAAGAACAAATGTTGCAAATAGATACAGTGTAACATTTGGTCTGAACACATAAACACAGCTGATCTGAGCAACCCCAGAGCATGAACACAACAGCAGAAAAATATTAATCTTTTGGAAGCACCTGCTTTGGAAGCACCTACTTCACACAGCTGGTCCAGGCTCTGGAAAGACCCCGACTAATATCGGGATCCATCCAGAAGCCTGACCGGCAGCTGGCTCAGCCCCTCAGTCGCTAAGAGCCTCATGGCAACTTCAGGTCAAACAGGGGCTAAGATGGCAGCTTCCTTGGCTGTAAACAATAGATAGGGGTGCTTAGTTCCTCTTTACAGTAACATTCAAGCTAGCATCTAACCAACCTTAAAACTGTCCCCTCCCCCCTCCTAACACCTATGCTAACCTGTGTAAGAAAGATGTACTGTATGTACTTACCTATTTCCAGCCCGGTCCAGTCACCTGCTCTCCTGTGTCAGCCAGCAGCAGCTGCATGGGAGAGAAGAGAGTGTGTGATTGGCTCACTGATTTTCCCAGAAGTCTGACTAAGATACAAGACAGGTTTTTGGCATCCCCTGCAACAAAAATAAAATTTTTGTTAAGATACACCCAATAGGAAATCACGTCTAAAGAGATGCGGACCCTGCCACTTTCCTCACTAGAGCCCTACAGCTGCAGCAGCTGGTTGATAAATATGAAACCACTCCCATTAGACTCACTCAGCCCATGGACACAGAGAAACACACAGTGATGTCTTCAGAATAACAAAAGGTAGGAATCTGCAACAAAGTTTGGTAAAATCCCTGCGATGTACATAGGTCACCCAGAGGGGATTGTTTAGGTTTTTTTTCTCAACAATGTTGTAATATGTTGGCCAATTTATGTAACTACAAACAAAAGGGGAGTTACTCTTTAGGAGCAAACCTCTTAGGATTAACATTCCTAACATAAGAAGTCCACATGAACATGGGCTCACACCATATAAACATGGCTAACACAGCAGATTTCCCTGGCCTCGTATAGCCATTGTGGTCAATTCTCCTGCCTAAGCCACAACTGCCTGCAATTTGGGAATATTTCATACCACCGCTGGATCAGCCGTAGAGGACCAAAGAAAAGTCTAATTGTGAAGACTTTGGCACAATTTCCTGGACGGCACTGATACCCGTATAGTTTTCATGTCCTCGTCTACACTTAACATTACATGGAGAGGGGCCAACCAGGATTTTACAAGGTTTAAGTGAAAACTGCTGGCTTAATGCAAAGACCGTTATTGTTAGGCTTCTGTAAATGTGTGGCCTGACTTTAGTAATATCAAATACAATGTAGGATGTTTTGCAGCTGATTTATAAAGATGAAACAAAGGTGCGTATTTATGAATTTAAAAAAATGAGAAAATCTGGAATAAACTAGAGGAAATAGATAATCCAGTGACTCGGCTTAATATACTTACCTTTCTTTCTACAGCGGAATGAGTATGGCCTTGTTTAACCACTTGCCTACCGGGCACTTTCACCCCCTATCTGCCCAGGCAAATTTTCAGTTTTCAGCGCTCTCACACTTTGAATGACAATTGCACGGTCATGCAACACTGTATCCTTATGAAATTTCTTATCATTTTTTTTTTCACAAGTAGAGCTTTCTTTTGGATTTTTTTTTTTTTTGCTAAACAAAAAAAAAGTCATAGTTTGTTATAAAATTTTGCAAACAGGTAATTTTTCTTCTTTACTTATGTGCGCTGATGAGGCTGCACTGATGAGGCGGCACTGATAAACACTGATAGGTGGCATTGATGGGCATTGATGAGGAGGCGCACTGATGAGGCTGCACTGATAGGCGGCACTGCAAGGCGGCACTGAAGGGCACTGATAGGTGGCACTGATGGGCAGCACTGATAGGTGGCACTGGTAGGCAGCACTGATAGGTGACACTGATTTGCAGCACTGATGGGCACTGATTGGCAGCACTGATGAGCATTGATTAGGATCATTGGTGGGCACTGATTGGTAGCACTGGTTGGCACTTTAGGGACTGTACTGATGATCAGGGCACTGATCATGAGTGCCCTGATTATCAGTGCAGATGTCCCTTTAACTCAAGCCGGTTATCGGCCCCCTTTATCTCTCCTCACGCTGTGAGGAAAGAAAGGCCGATGACCAGCTTGTGTTTACTTCATGATTAGCTGTCATTGGAGATAATCATGTAGTAAGGGCCGCTGTGATTGACCCTTTACCCCGACTCATTAATCACAGAATGCACGCATTGCATACTAGCACATTGTGAAAGGCTTAACTTGAAACTAAGCCCACCAGCAATGTCCTGTCATCGCCGCAGAGGCTTCCATCTTCACCCAGTCTTCCTTCCGGCTGTGCCCGCATGAATGGCTGAGCTGCGATAATGTCATGACCACGGCACAAAATTTTAAAGGAATGGCACGGGTATGCTGTTCCTTCAGAGCGCATGCGCCGGTGATGTCACTAGAATATCTCCTAAACGGTGCACATTTAGGAGATGTTTATTTAGTCTACAGGTAAGCTTTATAATAGGCATACCTGTTTGGAAAAATAAAAATTGAGAGTTTACTACCACTTTGATTATGATTATGTGTGCTAAGTATATATTAATTCTGATATGTCATGATCAGGGTTGCCACCTGTCCAGGATTCACAGTTCAGATTTTGGATCATGTGTCCAGGTTTCAGACCACTTGAAATCTGGACACATTATTTAGATTGGAATGTGGCTTCAAGTAACTGAGTACCACAACCACCGAGTGCATAGGCATGCTCATGGGTCAGGTGTGCCTGGGCTCACCCTAATCACCAGGGTTGCCAACTGTCTGGAGGACTAACTGCAGTTGCCTAAACTGAGTGTCTATGATACTCTCTTGCACACTGCCCAGAGCCAGTACAATTCTGCCCCTCACTCCACATGGGCTATATTTAGAGAGAACAAGTACCCCCCCGGTACTGTGGGACTTTGAGGGCGAACTTTTGAAGACACCTTTTTTTAGAAGCATAGAAAAAAATTATTATTTTATAAAACAGTATGATGGTGTGAAACAGCATCATACATAAAATACACGATATCCATATATAATATGAGAAAAAGCACTTCTCCTATAGCCCGACGCGTTTCGGGAAATTAGGGGTAAATCTCTTCTTCAGGGCCATGGACCAGATAATGGTTGGAGATGCTCTGGAATAGAGAAAACAAAGTCTAGATTTCTAGAATACAACAGGGCAAACATTGTGTTAAATATGGAAGTATCACAGCCGAAAAACACATGCACATACCAGTACTATATTTGTAAAATCGAATGTTTGTTAAGAAAGTTGTTAGGATGGAGCTGAACACCCCACATGGGCGGGAAAGGAGAGAGGGCTCGATCTGCGCCTCCTTCTCTCACCCCTCCCCCTCTGTGTCTGCCTATGTGTGGGTGGGAAATTTGAAGCCCAGCAGCCAGCTAATACAGTACATGGTGGATGAAAGGTGTCGACACCTGAGCCTCCATCCTCAGGTGCCTCCAACCTAAGTCTCCACCTTCTCTCCCTTCTCTCTCCTACCTGAGTGAGTACACCATCCTCAGGTGCCTCCAACCTAAGGCTCCCCCTTCTCTCTCCTACCTGAGTGAGTACACCAAGGTGAGGGGGGACTAAGATGTAAGTGGTGCTCTGCAGACTCTGATGTAAGGGGGGTTTGGGAACCCTGAATTAAGGGGGAATGCTGTGAATTCTGATGGAAGTGGGGGCTTTTGTGAGCAGTAACGTCCCTTGCATCAGAGTTCCTCCCTACAACAGAGTCCAGAACATTCCCCCTTAAAAAAAAAAAAAGTAAATACTGTGCGCCGCTGAAGTTTTTGGGTTTGGCTTGAAGAAAAGGTGGCAACCCTAATCATGATATGTAACTATGCAAGTATAGATATCTGTATGACTGTAAATATTAAAAACAAAGAACTACAAAAAAAAGTAAATCTTTCCAAAGTGGAATATACGTATATCCAGAACAAATGTCCCTATGGAAGATCTCCCCTCATGCATCAATGAAGAATGCAGCTAGCTGCAGGAATGAGTGTTCAAATTTTTACATTTATCTTACTTTCACTTCCAGTGACATTGTCACCAGGACAAAAAGAGAGAGGGAATCTCCCTACCTAAAAAACGTAACAGGGGACTCTCCTCTCCCCCCTCCTCCTCTCCTCTCTCTTCGATAATTGTATCTTGCATGTTCATGACTAATAATAGGTTACCTTTGTCTATAGTGCAAATGACAATACTTTTCTCGGATTACTTTGTTGTTATGTTAACATTGGATACCAACTGATAGTTTGAACCTGTTTCAGTTTCTATCATTGTACCACTTTATTTTTATACAATAAAGAAATATTGACATAAAAAAAAAAACTTAACAGGGGTTCTAATCTTTTCACACACTATCTAAAATTTTAGTTATATTTTAACCTGTTTGCTGCCGCCCATGTAAGGGTTACATCGGCAGCAGCACCGACGTGTAAACAAACTCCCCGCTGCTGTAGCAGTCAGGAGTGTGTTTATCTTTTTATTCCCAGCTGCAGGCTTCCTTGTAGAAATGTTTCAGTTGTTGATCAGTTTCAATGGAAAGCATATGATAGGCAAACATCTATTTTGCTCAACAACTACCTGAAAAATATTTGCCGGAAAATAGCATGGTGTGCCGCTCAGGCTTTCTAGGCAGGGTACTAGTCCTGAGCATCCGCCTCTGAGAGGGCTTACGTGGGAGGGAGCTTGCCCCGGCTCCTGGTAAAGATTCGAGGTAAGGAAGGTCTCCCTATGGCTGCACATCTATGTGATCCCTAAGGTGAGTGTGTAAGTGGCTACCTCAGCCTGGACTCCAACCAGGTAATGCCCCCAACACTAGGCCAACGCATTTCAAACTGCTGTTTGTGTCCATACAATCTTTCAGCTAGAATCAGGAACACGCACTGAGTGACTGATACTGACAGGATCTCTGCTGCTATTTTCCTATCCAAAAAAATAGTACTCACCAAAAAATGTATTTTGTTTTGTGTTCACAAATTCATACAGATACTGCTGTCTGCAGGATTGGACACTAAGTAAAAATGGAAAGGGGCCAGCTTCCTATCATGGCTAAACCCCTCTACCTGCTGTACAACTCAGTTGTAGCAAGCAGCAAAACTAAAGGGAAAGAAGCAGAAGGAAAGGTCTTCCTTAAACTGACAACCAATCATAATTGCAACAAACCAACTAAGCAAGAACCAAAGAGAAGAGAACATTCCTCAATGAACATAGGAGAAAATGATTTTACAGTGAGTATGACAAATCCTATTATCACTGTTGTTAACTGAAGGACACAACACCATAGATGTTTTTCAATTTGGGACATCTAAAACCAGTCTCAAAATTTAGGGGTGGGCCAAGGACACCTAAAAAGAACCAAAGTAGCAAACTCGTCAGCCCAGGAAAAAAATGGTGATAATACATTCTCCTGCAGGACCTTACTGCTGAAGCTAGAATCTACAGATGAAGTCACATTCACCCTATAGAATTTGAGAAACATGTGGACAGAAGGAAAGACCAGGTTGCATCTTTACAAATTTGAGAAACCAAAGCCTGATGATATATGGCCCAAAAGGCACTTACTGCTCTGGTACAGTGAGCAGTGGAAGCCTCTATGATTAAACCCAACCTTATGGGTAAAAAATCTCAGTGGAGAAGGTCCAAGGCAGGAACTATTTGTTCATGTTGCATCAATGATTACATTTACCAGTGCTGGAAGTTTTTTCAGAGTGCAGGCAGTCTTTTCCTTTTGGATTTGTGTAGCCCAAAAAGTGGTCTTTGGAAATCACCAGGAGATGGCTATCCCCCACACAAGAAGTTCTGATCCAACAGAGTTGGAGGGATATATTCTGCCATTCTCAACCAGGGTTCAGTGGAACCCTGGAGTTCCTGCAGAGGTTTCTAGGGGTTCCTTGAGTTGTGGCTGGTGAACCACCTATTTGATGGTGTGAGAGGCTTCAGGGTTAGTGAGACCCTCTAAAACGCCAACTTAGGGTTCCCCAGGGTGCGGAGTCTAAGCCCCAGCCTGCTTCTTAACCAGGGCCCCTGATGGTGGGGATGGACTTGCAGCAAACTGGAACCAGGTCGCAGCCCCCAGGTTCACCCATTGAAGAAAAAGAAGATTAGTCGCACACCATGGAAGGAAGAACTTCTATAGAATAGTTACTTAATTGTCAAGGTGCCAAAGGACGTAGACAGGACGGTACAGGAACATTGGTAGACCGGTTTCAAACGGATAACTCGTGTGAACAAGCACGAGTTATCCGTGTTCCAATGTTCCCCGTAACGTCCTGTCTACGTCCTTTGGCACCTTGACCAATCTTCTTTTTCTTCAATTACTATTGACAGTGGTGAGCCAGGGCCAGCACTCACAAGGAAATCTTTATCCACAGTCTGTTACACTCTTTCTGGCCCAGGTACGCCTAGCTGAAGATTCAGAGACCACCTGTGTATGCAGAGCACAAATCACAGGGGATAGAAGATCCAAGAAACAAGCCAAAGTCAGGGTGGGCGGCAGGCAAGCACAAACGGTAGATGAAGCCAGGGTCAGTACATTGAAAGTCAGACACTAAATACAGGTAATACTAGGCAAACAGGAGCACAGAGAACTAGGAAGTTGCTCAGGCAACACAGGCTGCACTGAGCATGTCTTATATAGGGAAGAAAACTGGGAGGCAGGCCAGGAATTGATAGAAGGGAAAGGAATATAGACCCACAGTATAGCAGGCAACACCAATAGATGAACACAGAAGCCAAACAACACATGTGAATAGAATCATAGGTCTAGCAGAACCACTGCAGGAAAGAGCTCGCTGCAGGGTCGCGCGCATCGCCAGCGACACGCATGTGACCACACGGCGGCAAATTTAAAGGGACATACCTGTATGCCCATTCGCCTGTCTGTGCCATTCTGTCGACGTATATGTACATGCAGTGGTCGGCAAGTGGTTAAGAGAGGCATTGTTCCTATTGACCACCAATATAAGGGGCATTGTTCCTATTGACCCCTGATGAATTGGCTTTAATAAGGGTTCATTGAGACCTGAACATTATATTAGGGGTTGACCTCTATGGTTAAAAAGTTGAGAAAGGCTCCTCAGAGCACTAAGCTAAACTAAGCAATAAAGAAAGTGCATGGGGTAAAGCCACTAGAGGGAGCTGAACAGATTTTAATTTTTTTCCCATTCTCCCATAGGCGGCAAGATACCCAACTGCTGTGTCACTTCAATGATGGAGAAAATACGTTTTGGATAAAGTCCTAAACAAATAAACCTGATGCACTTAGTTAGCAGCAGTAAAGTATAAATCGAGTGACAATAACAAGAATAATAATCTGTTTAATAAACCAACACAATGCAAAGTGTACAGAATGTTTTATGATTCCTCCTCCCGGGCTCTTTTCACCAAGCTGCATAACATCACTTTGTTATGTCAATGGGTCTCCCAAGACAATTTGGGTACATGGAGTCTCGTGACACAGCCCTGTATATAACAGTGTGGGAGATCAGACAGTACAAAAGGATTATACAATAAAGTAAGGTTTAACCAAATACAGGAAACACCCTTATTTTTATAGGCCTTGTCGTATATTTACAATTACTCACGGCCACATTGGATTTCACAATGTGTTGATTCTGAACAGGGGTAAGTTACTTCCAAGTTCTGTATGTCTTTTAAATGCTTTTTTTCCCCGTGACATTAAGTTCAACATAAACTGCCATTTTTTTTTTAGAGAAATTAATAATTAGCCAGAAATGTGTGAGGTGAATGAGCCTTAGGTAAGGAACACACTGTGACAGATGTATACAAATGCAATGTGTACAAGTTATCAGGACTACCATGACCTACTGAAAAACCCATCAACAAAACCGTCTGGAATTCAAGGAGGTTCACTGTGTGTCAGAATTATGAAAAATATTCTGACATGGGGGGGTATAGGAAAACTTCACAAGCTGTGCTTTCCTAGGACCTTTAACTATTGATGGTGCACCAAGTATTTGGTGCACGGAAAATTGATTTATGTAATGACTTTGCATGATCTGCTCCAAAAAAAATATTGTTCAGAAAATAAGTTTGAGTTTTACCAATATTTTGTGAAAAATAAAGGCGTGAAATGGTGTGCCAACCAGATGATGGCACAAGACAGTCATGATCCTGCTTTATAAATAATATTGGGATGTGTTTTCAATGTTCATTTAAAGCTGATCTCCAGGTTTCATTTAATAAAGGTTCATCAGTTGTTTTTTTTTGGGGGGAGAAAAAAATGCAGCGCTTTAAAAGTCCATTCATAAAGAAGACCACAAATTCTTGGAAACCCCCAGAGTATATGACACAAATGTAGCCTTCTAAAAATTCATACACATAAAAGTCCACAAATCCTAGGGAACAATCAGAGTGTGTTGTGAAGTAAACTGTAGGTGTAAAGTAATCCATTCGACAACGTAGCACACCGAGCCTCTTACCCTTATGCCACATACACACGACCGGAATTCCGGCCCGCAAAAGACCGATGAGAGTTTTTTTAGTCGGAAAATGCGACCGTGTGTATGCTCCATCTGACTTTTGCTGGCCGAATTCCAGCCAGCAAAATATTGAGGGGATGTTCTCAATTTTTCGGTCGGAAAAAGTTCCTATCCGAAAATGCGATCGTCTCTGGCAATTCCGACGCGCAAAATTCCTACGCATGCTCGGAAACAATTTGACGCATGCTCGGAAGCATTGAGCTTCATTTTCTCGGCTCGTCGTAGTGTTCTTGACGTTTGTAAGTCCAGCGAACTTTTGTCTGACCGTGTGTATGCAAGGCAAACTTGAGCGGAATCCGGTCGGAAAAGCCGTCATATCTTTTTCCGACTAGAAGTCCGATCGTGTGTACGTGGCATTAGATGTGGACCACTAAATTATAGGTGGTCTACCAGTGCTTCAACACTCCTCAGGCTCCCCCCTTGTTCAACAAAGATGGCATCAGACTAGATCCTGTCGGCTTCTCTGAGAACATCAACTGCAATAAACAGGTGGTCTGGAGCATGCTGGTCACCTGCTGATTGCAGTTGACGTTCTCAGAGGGGCCGACAGGATCTAGTATGATGCTATCATTGATGAACAAGGGGGAGCCTGAGGAGTTTCGGAGCACTGGTAGACCACCTATAATTTAGTGGTCCACAGCTAAGGGTAAGTTGCTGGTGGAGGATTACTATTCACCTACTATTTCATCTACAGTTTACTTTGCAAAACACTCTGGGTGTCCCCTAGAATTTGTGGACTTTTATATGTATGAATTTTTTGAAGGCTACATTTGTGTCACATACTCTGGGAGTTTCCTAGGATTTGTGGTCTTCTTTATGAATGGACCTTTAGAGCGCTGCTCCATATGTTTTAATTGTCACCTACAATTTATGCTAGCTGCAGTCCCCAATCCAAACGCAGTAGAAATTCTTTTGTTAGTTGTTTTTTTTAATTAAAGGTCAGCAGCTACAAATACTGTAGCTGATGACTTTTAATAAACAGGCACTTACTAGTCCAGGGATCCAGCGCTGTCTTTACCTGGGTCGGTTCTTCACCAGTTTTCGAGTCCCCAATGCCGCCCTGTTAACTTCCGGCTCCCCATTGTGCATGCACAGGCCGTGCTGTTCTTTGTTAAGGGTCCTGCAGCCTCCTGGGACCTGTTAAATGTCCCAGGAGGTTGTGGGCAAAGCTTTCAACTGTCCCTGGTTTTGAGGGACTGTCCTTGATTTGGGACAATGTCCCTCTTTCCTCCTCATTTGTCCCTCATTTTGGTCTCCTCTATACAGTGGTATATAAATTGTACTTTTTATCTTTCAGAAAGTGTTTCCCAGTGCTAAACCTTTCATCCTTTCCAAATTGCTGCATCTGTAAATTTCCAAAGGCAGTATGAAGGAATAGTAGTGGTAAAAAAAAAAGCACCTGCGGGTTTAACTAATCTTTTTTTGTATAATTCTCTATTAAGGGGGCGTGGCAAAGGGGCATGTCCCATACCTACCTACTTTTACTAATAGGTGTCCCCCTGTTCCCATCTCAAAAAATTGGGAGGTATGGGGGTGGGTACCTGCCAGAAATAGTTACCCACTCCCTAAAAATAAAAAAATGAAACAACTGCCAAAAGTGGAAGAGGAGCGGAGGAGATGGATCAGCATGTAGGCAGGTTCATGTGGCCCCTTTAAATCCTTCCAGGAAGGGGGATGATTTCAAGTGACTTACACCCTCGGTGGGGATTCCTCGGAGATGTGCACAGCGATGCATCACCTGCCTTAAAAGAGTCTTATGACAGTATTTGGAGGTAGAATGTCATGTTGAACTGTGCTGGGGTCCAAGACCCATATTGGCTGTATCACCACTTAATATTTGTCAGTTAAGAAGTTCGTCTGCATGCGGCCTCAGTGTTCAATTCTTTGGGTATCTCAATAGAAGTAGGGAGAAGGAGAGTAAACAGTAATGTCACCTACCTATGTTGAGCCCTGGAAGGATGAGGGCCAGTGCCTGGATACCTCTGGGAGTGAGGGGTCAGGTGGTGCAACCAGGAGGGTGGAAAGGTGTTCCATTCTGCAGCCACCACCCACACATCGAGAGAGAGTGAGAACTACAGGGCAAGGTCTGGTATGTCCAGAAGATTAGTCTTTGTTAGGGTGCCCCGGCTGCTCGCTGTGGTCACATGTGCGGCAGACTTATCACCTGCTAACAAGCAGAACTTCCATTTTTAGATGAAGTTCCGCATTCATTTTAAATAGTTAATTTGGACGGACCTAGTCCAGATGAACGATTTACTAACAGTTGCAGCAGCTGTAAGCCCTGTATAAAGTTTTATGTGGACTAGGCTACATATAGTACACAATGTTGTGTTCCGGCATTGGGACGAGAACTTCCCGTCCCACGCCTGAAACAAAACTGAATCGGGCTGAGCACTTTTACAGGAGTTAATACTTACGCCAATCAGAAGCTTTTACTGAATAAGCAACAAAACAACCAAAAATCAAAGTGGCGCATATTCTGGGGTTACAGTATGCTTCACATATGCCTGGGTCACACTTGATATAAATACACCATTGACATTGCACATTCTCCCTCCGTATAGTGCTTGTTATATTTAATCATGCTATCTGTTCCTACTTGATTACTCAGTAGATGTTCCAAGTTTAGCATTAATGCACTAATTCACATACAAAGGAAAGAAAATCAGTCTTGACTGTATTGTAATCTTGTGGTATCAGAAAAGCATGTACTCGGTAAATACGCCTTCCTATTGTATTGTGTAGTGGGCTAGGTGATAACATTGACACATACCTTTCTATCACATCGGAGCCAACTGACTAATTGTAAATGTTAATTATTGGAGTTTGGCAAATGATCTGAGTGCATGTTTAGAGTATGGGGCATAATGCCACGCGGAATTGTAAAGATCATGAACAAGTTTCCAAGGCTTTGTTTGAAGCCACGTAAAAGAAATGCTCCATTACCGATCTAAAAGCTGCAAGACTGACCAAAGATTGTCTTAAAGCCGGCCATAGATGGATCGAAATACGCCCGGCTCCGATTTCAATTCATCTATAGGCAGGCTGGTCTATTGACTTCAGTACAACCAGCCTGTTGTTGCTGTTTTTTACGATTACTGTCGTGGGCTATAATTGCTTTGCTCACAAAAGTAGAGAATCCCAATCAACTGAAGATCAGGTGAACAGAATACATTTAGGGGTCATTTACACTTACTTCGGCTTTAACACACATTAAGGGCTAGTTTACACTTGCTTCAAAACAAGGCTTTCGTCAGGCTTTGTTAAAGCTCTCTGAATGCCAGTCAAAGCCCCTGTCACTAAATAAAATGGTTAGCTTACAGTCCTGTTTACACCTTGCTTTTGCTTTGCTTCGCTTCAAAAATGATACCCCAAGTCGTTTTAGTTGTGCCTCAGAGCGTCTTCAAGGCCCCCATAGAAATCTATGGCAAAGCTCGCTTGAAGTCCCACCGAAGCTTACTCAAAGCCCCACAAAGCTTCACCAAAGCCCCATCGAACCCCCACCAAAGGCTCATCGAAGCTCCACCAAAGCCTCATTGAAGTCCCACCGAAGCCTCATTGAAGCGCCAAGAAAAAGCTTGAAGCACGTGTAAACTAGCCTTAAATGGGATCCCCAACAAATTGCCATGTTGCATAGCTTTTGATTGATCAGACATTATGTTACCCAACATTCAGCTGGCCACTTTGAATATAGAAGATGCCTTTAAAATGAAGAATTTCAGTACCAACTCTGTTTAAAAAAGCCTCCTGACTTACTAGGTTGCTACTTTGCTTATTGCTTTTGAGAAAATTAATTACTCAGTATAAGCTATATAAACAAAGGTTTGTGTACCTTTGTGAGCTTGATGGGCATTTCATTCCAAGACCATGGACTTAAAGTAGGGGTTGACCCTGTTGCAGTATTAACATCCTCCACTTTTCTGGGAAGGCTTTCCACAAGATTTTGGAGTGTACGGTATCTGTGGGTAGGGATGAGCTTGGGTATTTTTGGATCCTAGTCCGAACCCATGTGGGCGAGCCCGCCAATAACCATCATCTGCTGCTGGGGCATTCCTCGCCCTGCAGCCTCATGTATACAAGGGGGAGTGTATATGTGCGGTCATAGGAAGGGGAATGTCTCATGATTGACCCAGTACAGTGACAGCTTCCTGGAAGGGTCGCTCACATTAGTTCGGACCAGGATTCAAACACGCCCAAGGTTATCTTTATCTGTGCAAATCTGCATTCATTTGTGAGATCAGTGTACATATTTTCTAGCACACCACAGATCTTCAAATAACGCTCAAAGGTTTTTATGAAAGAATGATCACATAACAGCAAAGAAGTGCAACGTTTCGAAGCCAGGCAGGACCTTTTCTTCAGGGATGTGATAGATAGGTGAATCGCATAAAAAAATCTAGAAACAACAAATGGGACTTTTAGGGTGCTATTAACTTCAAGAGGAAAGAGACAGACAAAACAATATAAAATCACAATATTTATTGTATCACATTTAAAATGCACCTATGTGTGCAATACATAAAATAAAAAGAAAAACAGTCTTTGAGGATGTCGTTGATGAACTAGAAGATTGAGGTTATACATTTCTACGTGTTTCACAAAAAGAGCTTCATCAGTAGAACAAGGAACTGAAACCAGTTGGTGTGGGATGACGTTACACTACGGAAACCCGGTCCGACTCCCCAGGGCATCAAGAGGGGGTAAGAAACACAGATGCAACATGGGGGCAGAGAAGAAAGGCCAGAACAAAGTTTCCCGGGTAGGAGAGGACCCTGACAAATGGAATTAACCCCAGGAGCTTTAAAGATCAAGCAGCTGATGTCACAAGTTAGCCTGCAGTTTCCTGCTTGTGTACTCTTACCTCCTTGCTGCAGTGTTTCTCTAAATGATTCCTTTCACGTGTGGCTTGGCTGTGCTCACCTATGGGCATCGTCTGCTATTCTGTGGACCTTCATTTTCTTCCCTTCCATCACTTCCTGGCCTGACTCCTAGTTTGCTTGTCTATATAAGAAATGCTCAGTGTAACCCACATTGCCTGAGCAACTTCATAGTTCTCTGAGCTCCCATTTGCATACCTCTTGTCCATACTGTGTCTGACTACCTGTGTACCGACCCTCACATCGTTTACCGTCTGTGCTTGTTCACTGCCCGCCCTGATCTTGGCTTGTCTTCTGGATTCTCTTTTGCCTGCTGCTTGTACTTTGCACACATTCCTTAACCCCTTGGCGCCGGTGCCTCCTGGCCCTTTAATGGCTTTCGGATGCTGGGAGGGGGCGGGGTTTCTGATTAAGTTACCACTGTGTTTGGCTGTCACATGTTAGGAAAGCTCCCGATCGCAAGTAGAGATTGGGAGCTTTCCATTAGCCACCGGTAACTTTGCCAGGAGTGTGCAGGGCGTGCTCTCTCGGCACAGCTATGTTTACCTTTAGGAATGCATATATGAAGCCTCTCTGCGTTAGGGCCCTCTTAGCCGGCTGGGAGGAGGTAATAAAAGCCTTTGGACGTTATTTGAAGATCCATTGGGTGCTAGATACTGATCTATGATGTTACCAGTCTCCAGCTAGTTGTTGCTACATCACCTGCTATCCTTAAACCTAGTCCAGGAACGTGGGTGATGGGAATATTGATATACATTCATTTGTTAGATTAGGTACTGATTTTGGACAGGAAGACTTGGCTCACAACTCATCAAAGGTGTTCAATAGGGCTGGGGTTAGGGTTTTGTGCAGGACATTCCAGTTCCTCCACACCAAACTCCTCAAACCATGCTTTTATGGAGCTGGCTTTGTGCACAGGAGCATAGTCATACTGGAACAAAAAAATGGACCTTTATCTGAACTGTTGTCACAATGTTGAAGGAGCACAATTGCCTAAAACTGCTTTGTATGCCGTCGAACTATCAGTTCACTAGAAACATCTGAACTCTATCATGTGGAGAGGAGTCCAAATACCTTTGGCCATATAGTGTAGCAACATTCCTGCACTGTACAAGCAAAATCGTCAACAAAATGTTTAATTTGGACAACCCCTTGGCGCCGGTGCCTCCCGGTCCTTTAATGGCTTTCAGATGCTGGGGTGGCGGGGTTTCTCATTAAGTGACCACTGTGTTTGGCTGTCACAGCGGTCACATGTTAGGAAAGCTCCCGATCGCAAGTAGAGATTGGGAGCTTTCCATTAGTAGCCGATAACTGTGCCAGGAGTGTGCAGGGCGTGCTCTCTCGGCACAGCTATGTTTACCTTTAGGTACGCATATATGAAGCCTCTCTGCGTTAGGGCCCTCTCAGCCGGCGGGGAGGAGCTAATAAAAGCCTTTGGACGTTATTTGAAGATCCATTGTGTGCTGGCAAATATGAACTCCATCATGTGGAGAGGAGTCGACCTACCTTCGGCCATATAGTGTATTCCTGCACTGCACAAGCAAGATCGTCAACAAAATGATGATGCTCTTCTATGAAATGTTTAATTTGGACAACCATGACAAGATGCATGTCTAGTACACACACTCATCACTGTAATTTCATCATTATGAGGACATATTTAGGACACTGAGGGGTTTTAGATTTTTAACAGTGTACTGTATTTGTCAGTTCTTCCAGTGCCTTCTTTTAACGGGACTCATTCAGCACCATATCTGCCAACAGATAAATATTTAGCAATTAAGAGGCTCCTAAAGCTGCCTAGACTCTAGAAGAATTTTGTTCAAAAATTTTATTTTTAAGAACGTTCTTTTACCTGGTAAAGGCAATTTATTTATGTTTAATTTGTTTTTTGTTTTTCTTTTTTGAGGAATGAAATATTGGATGAAAGGTTTGAATGTCACTAGAGGAATAATTTATTGAAATGGAACATATATTTGTTGGGATTAAAACACTCAATCGAGGGTTGATTATGATATCAATATATAGATACTTTGTGGATATGAAGAGTGGAACAATCATTTAAAAAAGAATAAATACTTGTTGAAAGCACTTAAATAAAACACTTAAATATAGGGGTCGATTAAAAGATCAAAACTTTTGGGATTTTTTTTTTGGTAAACTCACAGTGATGCAAATTTGGTAATGGATTTATGCACTTGATAATGTACCGAGAGGCCCCCTTCTTTATTATTAAAGTGTTGCACGAATATCGTGTAGTTATGATTTTTAACAGAATGGCAGCTTTTCATTTTTTTCAAACCAAAAGATGGATGAATAGGATTGTAAGACTCTGTATATTTCCTCATAATATATATATATATATATATATATATATATATATATAAAAATTTTTTTTTGGTTTTGTGTCTTAGGTTTTGTGTTGTATATACGAGAAAGTGAAAAGACCTACATATACATATGCTTTAGTAATATGTATGTGGTTACGTGGGTGAGAGATAGATAAAAAGATATGTTATAATTATTATTGCTGTATTGTATGATGGAGTTTGTCTTAATAAAAGAAAATTGATTATTAAAAAAAATGTTCTTTTAAATTTAAAATTATTAGTGGGGTCAAATCTGCATTTGTTTCTGATGTTGAAGGAGAATGATGGAAATATTTTCTCAAATAAATGAATTTGTAACAGTGTAAGTGGATTTCAGTTGGGAAGTTACATTTATTCCAAAATCGAGTGTTAAAAGAAAATAAAATTATGATTTTTGACATTTGTCCAGTTATTAAATGTACAAAATGAACCAAAAGTGGGAAAAAAAGTGCTGTGCCGTAGCAAAATCATACAAATCCAGCCATGGGTAAAAAAGCAAGAATGTTTATTCCATAGAAAATAAAAATTAAAGATTATGGCATACAGCAGTCATGGAGCGGCCAACTAGATAGTATTGCAGACCACAACTATGTGCTGGAAGTACCTGGAAGCTGGAGCCACATGAATGACAGGGGGTCTCCTGAGTGATGGAGGAAGCCAGCCGTACTGCTGGGCAAGATGTAGAGGAATTGGCCACGATCAGGGGATCCCCAAATGGGACAGTTTTGTAGCCCGGTAAACCGGGAGACTTGCCTCTGGATCTCCCGACCCACCGGGCTACAATACTGTCCCCTTTGGGGACCCCCTGATCGTGGCCATTCCTCTATATCTTGCCGGGCAGTATGGTTGGCTTCCTTCATCTTCCAGGAGACCCCCTGTCATTCAGGCTGTCAATCACCTGCTGTGTGTGTGTGTGAAGGGGAGGGCAGGGTTGACATAGACCAGGGATATGCAATTAGTGGACCTCTAGTTGCAAAACTACAAGTCCCATCATGCCTCTGACCCTGGGTGTCATGCTTGCGGCTGTCAGAGTCTTGCTTCGCCCCATGGGACTTGTAGTTCTGACATAGATTGTCAGAAGTGACTCATGCAGATAGCAGAGGAATTAGACAGCACACTCAAATAAAATTACAGCGGAACCTTGGATTACCAGCATAATCCGTTCCAGGAGAATGCTTGTAATCCAAAGCACTCGCATATCAAAGCGAGTTTCCCCATAGAAGTCAATGGAAATAAAGATAATTAGTTCCGTATTGACTTCTATTGCATGCAATACCGCATGTGGCCAGAGGTGGGGGGGCACAGGAGAGCTTCAGAAATACTCGGGGACAGCTCGGCTGAACTCGGAAACCCTAGGAAAGGCTCGGAAACACTCGGGAACTGAGTATTTTCCAGTGATTCCGAGTATTTCCCAACCATTCCGAGTGTCACCAGCGCCCCCGCACCTCTGGCCAAATGCAGTACTGCACACCACATTAGCTTGAATTCTGCTAATTTTGTGAGACAACACTTGCAAACTGAGTCAGGATTTAAAAAAAAAAGTTGCTCGTCTTCTAAAACGCTCGTTAACCGCGTTACTCGTTAACCAAGATGCTTAGAATTGAGTCAAGTAGACACTTCAGAAGGATAGGCTTTGTTCAGTTTTCATTTCAGAGGTTCACAACCACTTTAAATTTGTAGAAACTGATCTGATACAGTACTTGCCTATGCTACCATAGGTTTAAAGTGAAACTAAAGGTTCCTTTTTTTAAAAAGAAAAATAACAAACATGTCATACTTACCTCCACTCTGGCGCTCGTGTTGCACAGAGTGGCCCCGAACCTGCTCTTCTGGGGTCCCTCGGCGGCTCTCTCGGCTCCTCCCCCATCAGATAACCTCCTGGGAGAAGCACTCTCTCGGGGGGTTACCTTGCAGGCGTGCTCCCGAGTTCAGCATTCGGAGTCCATAGATGCCGAATGCAGGACTCGGCCCCGCCCCCCTGGCGGCCGCGTCATTGGATTTGATTGACAGCAGTGGGAGCCAATGGCTGCTCTGCTATCAATCTATCCAATCAACAGCAGAGAACCCCCTAGCAGAGAGACGGCGCCTCCCCGTGGGGTCAAGTTCGAGGATTCAGGTAAGTAAAACAGGGGAGGGGTGGCGGGGGGGCGGTCACTGACAGGTGTTTATTCACTTTAATGCATAGGATACATTAATCTTTACAACCCCTTTAAGGATCAGTGCCATTGGGCATATTTTTTACCTTTCAACGTATCTATATCCGAGTCATATGCTCTGGAGATTCTCTGTATGCTTCTGGATTGTTGTGTGTATTATGATTTAAATCTGTTTTCGTGACATATATCCATTTTTGTATATTGTCATGATATTATGTATTTTATATACTTTAATAAATAGTTTGTAAGCTAATAATTTATAGAAACATTTACATTTGTGTTTCTTTTTTTTTGCAGCTGCAAAATGTTTTGTTTTAGAAGCAGTAAAGCCGCGTACACACGAGCGGAATGTCCGACAGAAAAAGTCAGACGGAAGCTTTTCATCGTCTATTCCGATCGTGTGTGTGCCCCATCGGACTTTTTTTTTTGTTCGAAAATTCTGACGGACCTAGAAAGAGAACATGTTCTAAATATTTCCGACGGAACCAATTCCTATCGGGAAAACCGATCGTCTGTATGCTGTTCCGACGGACCAAAAACGACGCATGCTGTGAAGCAAGTACGAGACGGAAGCTATTGGCTACTGGCTATTGAACTTCCTTTTTCTAGTCCCATCGTACGTGTTGTCACTGCGCTCTAGACGGTCGGACTTTGGGTTGACCGTGTGTAGACAAGACTGCTTGAATGGAATTCCGTCAGGAGAAACCTTCGGAGTGTGTACATTAGAAGTAGAAGGCTAGTTTAAACTTGGCAAGCTTCAAGGCTATGACACAGATAATAAATATCCTTATCTTCTGAAATACTAAACAAATTGTCTCCATAATTAGAGAAAATATGGTATATATTATAATGAGTAATGCTCCAGGGCTGTATTCAATGTAAAAAAAAAAAAATACAGAGGCAATTATCCCGTGATAATAAGCGAGGGAAGGATTGTTTTGATCGAGGTGTTTCTGGGTGCTTCCTGCAGAAAGACCTGGATTTAGAAAATGCTATTTATTCCCCTAATACATTGCATAATTTTTTTCGACTGGTAAATCCACCAGAGCGTGACAGGCAAAACATGAAATGAAACAAGATTACGAGCCAGAAACAAAGCATTGTGTTGATGGATTGAAAGCGTGTTTCAAAACAAGAACCATACAGTTACAGATTAAGTGCGGCTTTGACTCTCCATTGGGTTCCCAACAATGCTGATTCATTTTCCTCAACAAAGAAAGATTATATTAAAGGGTCAGCCCACACATTTCTAATAATTTATTGGTAGTAAACACCGACAGGTTGACCCATCTGGAAAAAATGTACAACTTTTGCATTTGGCAACAAGATCTCTGCCCCCCCCCAAATTGCCAGGACTGCCAACCTGTTATAAATATTGCCCTGATGAACTTTTAATTTATCCTATAAATACAGAAAGTGCAGCAGAATGAAGGAGAATCTAGGGCAGGGTTAGGCAACCAGTAGCCCTCCAGCTGTTTTGGAACTACATTTCCCGTGAGGCATTGCAAGGCTGGCAGTTACAATTACTCCCAGAGGCATGATGGGACTTGTAGTTCTGGAGGGCCCCCAGGTTGCCTACCCCTGCTCTGGGGAATGCAACAGGAAGAGTGACACATAGCAGGGAAGGGAGGAGCTTTAAGACCTACAGCCCAAAATAGCCGGTGCAGATGTAGCACCCTCCTAGGCTAGGTAAGTTAAGTGTTTCTTTTAGGCTTTTCTTTTAGTAAAGCAGATTGTGATTGCTCAGGGCTGTTCTGGGCTTTGCCGGATGCAGGTTTGATTGCTTCCCTGGTTTTCTGGAGGATTCCAGAATATAGTGGGTGGGAGGCAGCAGATCTGTAGCCTTAATATTTATATACACTATATTGTCAAAAGTATTGGGACGCCTGCCTTTACACGCACATAAACTTTAATAGCACCCCAGTCTTAGTCCGTAGGGTTCAATATTGCGTTGGCCCACTCTTTGCAGCTATAACAGCTTCAACTCTTCTGGGAAGGCTATCTACAAGGTTTAGGAGTGTGTCTATGGGAATGTTTGACCATTCTTCCAGAAGTGCATCTGTGAGGTCAGGCCCTGATGTTGGAGAAGGCCTGGCTCGCAGTCTCCGCTCAAATTTATCTCAAAGGTGTACTATCCAGTTGAGTTCAGGACTCTGTGCAGGCCAGTCAAGTTCCTCCACCCCAAACTCGCTCATCTATGTCTTTATGGACCTTGCTTTGTGCACTGGTGCGCAATCATGTTGGAACATGAAGGGGCCATCCCCAAACTGTTCCCACAAAGTTGGAAGCATAAAATTGTCCAAAATGTCTAGGTATGCCGATGCCTTAAGACAGTGGTCTCCAAACTGCGGCCCAGGGGCCAGATTTGGCCCTTTGCTTGCTTTTATCTGGCCCTTGGGGCACTATTTCATCCACTGATACCAACAATGGGGAAAATTACCCTCACTGACACCAATGAATGGGGAACATTTGCTCCCAATGACACAGACGATGGGGCACAATTCAACCCACTAACACCAACAAAAGGGGGCAAAATTCCTTCCAATGACACAAACGATGGGGCCCAATAACATCAATGAAGGGGTACAATTCCTCTCAATGACACCAATAATGGGGCGTAATTTCTCCCATTGAAGCAAGCAATGGGACATTATTTGTTCCCACTGACGTCGACACCTTTTCTACTCCCACTGACCAAAGTCCAGCCCTCTTGAAGTCTGAAGGACAGTAAACTGGCCCTTTGTTTGGAAAGTTTGGAGACCCCTGCCTTAAGAGTTCCCTTCACTGGAACTAAGGGGCCAAACCCGATCCCTGAAAAAAAAACACACCATAATCCCCCCTCCACCAAATGATTTGGACCAGTGCACAGAGCAAGGTCCATAAAGACATGGATGACATGGATGAACGAGTTAGGGTTGGAGGAACTTGATTGGCCTGCACAGAGTCCTGACCTCAACCCGATAGAACGCCTTTGGGATGAATTTGAGTGGAGACTGCGAGCCAGGCCTTCTCATTCAACATCAGTGCCTGACCTCACAAATGCGCTTCTGGAAGAATGGTCAAGCATTCCCATAGACACACTCCTAAACCTTGTGGACGGAATTCCCAGAAGAGTTGAAGCTGTTATAGCTGCAAAGGGGTGGGCCAACTCAATACTGAACCCTACGGACTAAGACTGGGATGCCATTTAAGTTCATGTGTATGTGAAGGCAGGTGTCCCAATACTTTTGGTAATATAGAGTGTATCCAGACACAGAAATACATTTCTGTACCTGTAAAGTAAAGGACACAGTACTCTTTTACTGCTATTTCAAAAAATTACGTCTACTTCTAGATTTCTCTTGACTGTACAGGACAAACTCCACTTTTTTGTCTTCTACGATTGTTAATCTTATGCTGTTGTCAGTGCAGTACTATAACTATGGTGAGAGTTAAATGTCTATGCAAGAGCGTGCAAATACTGAATGTGTTTATTTTATTCGTAAAAAACGGGCCGGCTGACCCCTTCCCTACACCTGCATGCCGAGACTCTGAAAGTAAATGACGGCACTTTATTCACAGGCAAAAGCAAACAGTGATTTTCAATCCGCATTTCTTTTAAGGTTCAACGACTGACATCTATGGAAAAAATAAACAGTTTAGCTCCCTGAATGCTCCTATCATCACAGTAATGTCTTTATTAACATAACTGAACTGGTAAGTTTCACATTCTTAGACGACATCTTCCACCTGTGCGTTATACCACAAAATACACACAACTTCAGGAAAAAAAAAAATCTGCAGGTAATTCGTCTGCACGGAGGAAAGGTAAACGAACGATTCAGAAGCTGGGGAGCAAGAAACTTTAGTTTGGCACAAAGAAATCTGATATGTAGCACTCCAGAGAGGCCTTGATAAGGTCATTGGTTTTTTCTTTTTTTTTTTATTCGTAATTGCTTTTGTCTACAGCCAGAGAGGTGAAAAGGGGAAGGTTATTAATAGAACGGGCCAGGGTTTCTCATGTGAAAGAGATGTTGGGGAATAACAATATACACATTATTGGTGCAGCTGCTTTAAAAACGAAATTCCAAGTATGGATTTGTTGCATCAGTCCAGCTTGGGACAATGTAAGTTTAGATATGCCAGACCAGTGGGACCGCCATGGAAGTAGAGGATCACCGTACTGGTCAGCGCTACTACAGTGATCAACGCTGTCTTCCTGGTCCTGTGCCAAGCAGATGCTGCATAATAACTACAGCAGTTCACTCACTTGGCACAGGCACCATTCACCATGGTGGATTTGATTTAAATCAACTCGATTTAAATCTTAATTTTGAAAGACCAACTGTCATCTCTGTCCCACAGCGGCTCCTCCTCTGACCCCGCTGTTGGCTTCTCCTCTGACCCCGCTGTTGGCTCCTCCTCTAACCCGCTGTTGGCGCCTCCTCTGATCCCCCTGTTGGCTCCTTCTCTGACCCCGCTGTTGGCTCCTCCTCTGACCCGCTGTTGGCTCCTCCTCTGACCCGCTGTTGGCTCCTCCTCTGATCCCGCTATTGGCTCCTTCTCTGACACAGCTGTTGGCTCCTCCTCTGACCTGCTGTTGACTCCTCCTCTGACCCGCTGTTGGTTCCTCCTCTGACCCCGCTGTTGGCTCCTCCTCTGACCCCGCTGTTGGCTCCTCTTCTGACCCGCTGTTGACTCCTCCTCTGACCCGCTGTTGGCTCCTCCTCTGACCCGCTGTTGACTCAACGACAGTCCCATTCACTTTAATGTAAGGACTTTTTCTTGCTGGTAGTATTTGCAAACAAAATGAAGGTTTCCTATTTAGAATAACAAGCTGTCAGGTTAGTAAAACAGCGATCTCAGAACCGGTTCAATCATACAGTGTCACGGTACTACTTACAGTGAGCCCACGGGCGAGCAGGTGACACGGGATCCCCAAGAGTGTGGAGTCTAAGGGCCAGCGGTATTCTGCCAGGGACCCCCTCACGAGGGTTTGGGCTTAGCTGCGTGCTGACCCCAGGTCACAACCCCCGGGTTCACCCCGCTCACTAGGGAAGTACCAGAAGACACTGTCAGACAAGGATAGATGGATGAAGCAGAGGAGAGCCGGATAGCAAGCCAAGGTCAGGGCGGGCACAGGCACCATTCACCATGGTGGATTTGATTTAAATCAACTCGATTTAAATCTTAATTTTGAAAGACCAACTGTCATCTCTGTCCCACAGCGGCTCCTCCTCTGACCCCGCTGTTGGCTTCTCCTCTGACCCCGCTGTTGGCTCCTCCTCTGACCCGCTGTTGGCGCCTCCTCTGATCCCGCTGTTGGCTCCTTCTCTGATCCCGCTAATGGCTCCTCCTCTGACCCCACTGTTGGCTTCTCCTCTGACCCCGCTGTTGGCTCCTCCTCTGACCCGCTGTTGGGGCCTCCTCTGATCCCGCTGTTGGCTCCTCCTCTGACCCCGCTGTTGGCTTCTCCTCTGACCCCGCTGTTGGCTCCTCCTCTGACCCGCTGTTGGCGCCTCCTCTGATCCCGCTGTTGGCTCCTTCTCTGACCCCGCTGTTGGCTCCTCCTCTGACCCCGCTGTTGGCTCCTCCTCTGACCCGTTGTTGGCTCCTCCTCTGATCCCGCTGTTGGCTCCTCCTCTGATCCCCCTGTTGGCTCCTTCTCTGACACCGCTGTTGGTTCCTCCTCTGACCCCGCTGTTGGCTCCTCCTCTGACCCCGCTGTTGGCTCCTCTTCTGACCCGCTGTTGACTCCTCCTCTGACCCGCTGTTGGCTCCTCCTCTGACCCGCTGTTGACTCAACGACAGTCCCATTCACTTTAATGTAAGGACTTTTTCTTGCTGGTAGTATTTGCAAACAAAATGAAGGTTTCCTATTTAGAATAACAAGCTGTCAGGTTAGTAAAACAGCGATCTCAGAACCGGTTCAATCATACAGTGTCACGGTACTACTTACAGTGAGCCCACGGGCGAGCAGGTGACACGGGATCCCCAAGAGTGTGGAGTCTAAGGGCCAGCGGTATTCTGCCAGGGACCCCCTCACGAGGGTTTGGGCTTAGCTGCGGGCTCACCCCAGGTCACAACCCCCGGGTTCACCCCGCTCACTAGGGAAGTACCAGAAGACACTGTCAGACAAGGATAGATGGATGAAGCAGAGGAGAGCCGGATAGCAAGCCAAGGTCAGGGCGGGCACAGGCACCATTCACCATGGTGGATTTGATTTAAATCAACTCGATTTAAGTCTTAATTTTGAAAGACCAACTGTCATCTCTGTCCCACAGCGGCTCCTCCTCTGACCCCGCTGTTGGCTTCTCCTCTGACCCCGCTGTTGGCTCCTCCTCTGACCCGCTGTTGGCGCCTCCTCTGATCCCGCTGTTGGCTCCTTCTCTGACCCCGCTAATGGCTCCTCCTCTGACCCCACTGTTGGCTTCTCCTCTGACCCCGCTGTTGGCTCCTCCTCTGACCCGCTGTTGGCGCCTCCTCTGATCCCGCTGTTGGCTCCTCCTCTGACCCCGCTGTTGGCTTCTCCTCTGACCCCGCTGTTGGCTCCTCCTCTGACCCGCTGTTGGCGCCTCCTCTGATCCCGCTGTTGGCTCCTTCTCTGACCCCGCTGTTGGCTCCTCCTCTGACCCCGCTGTTGGCTCCTCCTCTGACCCGTTGTTGGCTCCTCCTCTGATCCCGCTGTTGGCTCCTCCTCTGATCCCCCTGTTGGCTCCTTCTCTGACACCGCTGTTGGCTCCTCCTCTGACCTGCTGTTGGCTCCTCCTCTGACCCGCTGTTGGTTCCTCCTCTGACCCCGCTGTTGGCTCCTCCTCTGACCCCGCTGTTGGCTCCTCTTCTGACCCGCTGTTGACTCCACCTCTGACCCGCTGTTGGCTCCTCCTCTGACCCGCTGTTGGCTCCTCCTCTGACTCGCTGTTGACTCAACGACAGTCCCATTCACTTTAATGTAAGGACTTATTCTTGCTGGTAGTATTTGCAAACAAAATGAAGGTTTCCTATTTAGAATAACAAGCTGTCAGGTTAGTAAAACAGCGATCTCAGAACCGGTTCAATCATACAGTGTCACGGTACTACTTACAGTGAGCCCACTGGCGAGCAGGTGACACGGGATCCCCAAGAGTGTGGAGTCTAAGTGCCAGCGGTATTCTGCCAGGGACCCCCTCACGAGGGTTTGGGCTTAGCTGCGTGCTGACCCCAGGTCACAACCCCCAGGTTCACCCCGCTCACTAGGGAAGTACCAGAAGACACTGTCAGACAAGGATGGATGGATGAAGCAGAGGAGAGCCGGATAGCAAGCCAAGGTCAGGGCGGGCTGCAGACAGCATAATCAGAACAAGCCGAGTCGGTACACAAGAGATCAGTTCACGAGAGGTCAGGTTAAGGCAGGTTACACGAAGGGAGCTCAGAAACAAATGTTGCTCAAGCAGCCAGAACTAGTCAGAGAGGGATTTAAATAGAGAAGCACATGTGGGGCTGGACAGGAAGTAGCAGGAAGGAATCATATATTAAGCAACAGGTGAGGCTGGCGACACCAATAGCTGCAGAGTGCAGCAGAGCTGAACACAAGCTAGTGGAACAACGGGTGCCAGCCGACCTACAGCAGTAAAGGTGAGACACAGATCAGCTCCGCAGCTGATCTGTGACATACAGTTTGTAGTGTACACACAAATTTACAAAACAATGGGATAAATGAATATTGCTGATCTTTTGCTTTATCTCATGGTTCCTGTGAAATTGCGAGAATGCATCAATGCAGTGCGTGTTATCTCAGCTTGCAGAGCTTGGATTCATTGAATGAGTTTACCAAAAATGTAAATATTGCAGAATATACAGCCTCATGCTACATAACTAAGCTCCATTTCATGCTGAATAAACTAAATTATTAATGTATCTTATATAGAAAACTATCTTTAGATAGATTTATAATCCAAAAGCATTTTATGAAAATAAGTTTTTTATAAAAAATCTAAAAAAAACTGATTTAAATTTTAAAAAATCTGATTTTTATTTTTTTTGTTTTAAAAATCGTTGATTTTTATCCACCCTGCCATTCACAGGATGCCTTACAAAGTGTTCTCTAACTCAATGGTCATCAACCGTGACCTCAGGGCCCACTAACAGGCCAGGTTTTATGTATTACCTTGGGGAGATGCAGACTAGGATACTGCAATCACTGAGCAGCAAATTATATCAGCTGTGATGTATTTCAGTTATCTTGCAAACCTGGCCTGTTAGTGGGCCCTGAGGACAGGAGTTGATGACCACTGCTCTAACTGGATGAGGTGCAAATGAAGGACGGCATTTGAGGCTCCAAACCAACACATACAATAAATGTGTAAAAAAAAAAATATATACATAACAAGTCCAATGATGATAAATGTGATCATTACAGGGTGAATAAAAATAAATGATTTTTTTTTTTTTAATCTGATTTTTTTAAATTTAAATTTGATTTTTTTATTTAAATCAGATTTTTTTTGATTTTTATCAAATTTATTTTAGTAAAATGCTTTTGGAGTAAAAATCTATCTAAAGATAGTTTAGTTTTTCTATTTAAGATACATTAATAATTTAGTTTATTCAGCATGAAATGGAGCTTAGTTATGTAGCACGAGGCTGTATATTTTGCAATATTTACATTTTTTTGGTAAACTGCTTCAATGAATCCAAGCTCTGCAAGCTGAGATAACATGCACTGCATTGATGCATTCACACAATTTAACAGTAACCATGAGATAAAACAAAGTTCAGGAATATTCCTTTATCCAGCTGTTTTGCAAATCTATGTACACTACAAACTGTATGATTGAATAGGTTCTGATATCGCCGCTTTACTAACCTGACAGCTTATTATTCTAAACAGGAAACTAATTTTGTTTGCAAATATTAAAGATTCTAACTACCAGCAAGAATAAGTCCTTACATTTAAAGAGCATCTGTCATTTCAGATCCATCATGGCAGGGCATCCGCTCACCTGCTGCCGCCACGTCCCTCACCTTGTTGTGTCACTGCCGCATCACCAGCCGTCCCATTAAAGTGAATGGGACTGTCGGTGAGTTAATAGCGGGGCAGAGGAGAAGCCAACAGCGGGTCAGAGGAGGAGCCACTGCGGGACAGAGAAGACAGTTGTTGTTTAACCACCTCAAAACCGGGCACTTTCACCCCCTTCCTGCCCAAGCCATTTTTCAGTTTTCAGCGCTGTCGCACTTTGAATGAAAATTGCGCGGTCATGTTACACTGCACTCTAATGAAATTTTTATAATTTTTTCCCCACAAATAGAGCTTTCTTTTGGTGGTATTTGATCACATCTGTGGTTTTTATCTATTGCGCTATAAACAAAAGAAGAGGGATAATTTTGAAAAAACACAATATTTTTTACTTTTTGCTATATTAAATATCCAATTTTTTTTTTCTTTAAACAAATTTTTTCCTCAGTTTAGGCCGATATGTATTCTTCTACATATTTTTGGTAAAAAAAAAATCGCGATAAGCGTATATTGATTGGTTTGCGCAAAAGTTATAGCGTCTACAAAATAGGGGATAGTTTTATAGCATTTTTATTTATTTCTTTTTTACTAGTAATGGCGGCGATCTGCGATTTTTATTGTGACTGCGATATTGCGGCGGACATATCGGACACTTTTGACACATTTTTGGGACCATTCACATTTATACAGCGATCCGTGCTATAAAAATGCATTGATTACTGTGTAAATGTGACTGGCAGGGAAGGGGCTAACACTAGGGGGTGATCGAGAGGTTAATGTGTGTCCTAGGGAGGTGATTCCAACTGTGGGGGGAGGGGACTGACTAGGGGAGGTGACGATTGGTGTCCCTATGTACAAGGGACACACCATCGGTCTCCTCTCCTACAGGACGTGGATCTGTGTTTACTTACACAGATCCACGGTCCTGCTCTGTTACCCGGCACGCGCACCGGGTCCCGAGCGACGCAGTGGCCACGCGCACAGGCCCCCGGCAGTGCGCGCGCGCCCCCTAGTGGCTCGGGAGGGCGATCACGTCATATGACGTCCGCCCAGAACAAGAGCTGCCTCGTCCCGCCGTCATATAACGGTGGGCGGTAGCTTAGTGGTTAAAAATTATGATTTAAATCGAGTTGATTTCAATCAAGCCTTTTTACTAGCGATTTGAATCAAATCCACCCTGGATCATAAAATTTGTGAAATGTCCAAATCTTGAGGGTCACCATGTGTAAAGGGACATTTTCATAACAAGAATCCAGATACATCACGTGATCCACCACCAGGAATAGGATGGACTCTTACCAAAACATACGGACTCTATTACGCAGTCACATGCGCTCAAATTGACCACCAGGTCCAGCTGTGTGATACCTCAGAGGCTCACAGGTGTTCCAGGTACATCTCAGACAGGGATGTCGGAATAAGGTGTCACCGTATAAACAAAGCAGGAGAAAAATCCACACAGCGTAAAACCGTTAAAGGATATTTATTGATGCAATAAACTACAGGGTACACACATGTAGCACAATAAAACAGCGCTGTGTACAAGTATAAAAGGATCTAAATCACTGGGGATGACAATGAATTTGATGGTGCTCAGATTCATTTGCTATCAGATCTATCCAAGTAGAAAGCTGGCCCTTTGAAGAGCTTTAAGGGCTACTCCTAGAAATCTTCCGCTACAGCGTTCCCATGTTGCACACCACGTGTGCCGTCTGCTAAGTTGCTCCTCTCCAGTCCGGACCCCGCTCACCTTCCTGCTGCTCTTAGCTGCATGGCAGATATGACCGGCTAAGAGCAGCAGGAAGGTGCGCGGGTAGTAAATGTTAACCTAAAGCTACACTGTATGGCTAAGACTATGTGGACACCCCTCCAAAAAATTCATTCACGTGTTTACAGTGAAGTGTACTTTAATTGCTACAGCAAATCAATATAATTTAAACAATTGTGCATTTCCAACATTTTGTATAGGGTCCTTTTCTGTTCCAGAATCCATGTGTCCCCGTCACACAAGCCAACTCCAAAAAGGCATGGTTTGACCAGTTCGGCGTGGAGAAACTTAAGCATCCTGCACACAGCCCTGGCAAGGTTTTTTCGTCCAGCATAGCCTGATCTTACCGATGTTCTTATTGGCTTAGTGGGTGAAAATTCTCACATACACACTTCAAAAATCTAATTGAAAGCCTTCCCAGAGGAGTTTTTTTATGATGTGTTTTTAATGACACTTTAAATAGAGACCAGATACTTGAACTTTTGATCATATGGCCACCATTGGATAGAACTAGGAGCAGTGATTTCTTGAAAAGGGTGTTTCTGCCATTCTACTCTTTATTTATCCTTTGCAGAAAGTCTGTTATCATAGCCTTATGTTAACATCTTAGTATAGGTCTACTTTGAGTCTTTACAACATATTTAGTATACCCCTAATTAAAGCTAAACTGAAACCCATACATTTTCATAGGATACAGTTCCTTGGCATTCGTTTCCTATGCATACATTCTTTTGTAATTGGAGTGCCCGTCGTGGCACCATACTATATGCAAACAGGCCGAGGTGATGCTTAAAACAGTTAACACTCCCTACAAAATTATACATGCTGATCACTGGAAGCAATTCTTGGTTTGATTCCTAACAATTAAACCAAAGCTAAAACATCAACATGCAATTCTACTACCATTATAATATCCACAGAACATTTTGCAATGACACATTCAAACCACGTTCGACAGAAAGTCTTCAGTCAATGATCCCAGAGAAGTGTACGCAAGTTACCTTTCTAAGCAGGACTTCAGGAAAAATGCCTTCTTTAAAGTATATGTAAAGCTAAAAATGTTCTTTTAGTTTAGTATAGAGGATGGAATAGTTGACACGTTTTGTACTTCTTGAATCAACTGCTGAAGCCTACTTTCTCCCAGATACTCATATTCTGTTTTCTAACCTTTCCAATGGAAGAGGGTCCATTAGAATAGTGGTTCTCAACCTCAGTCCTCAAGTACCCCCAACAGGCCATGTTTTGGGAATTTCTCTTAGATAAAATAGCTGTCCGAAATACCAAGCCATTGACAAGATAAAGGGAAACCTGCAAACATGGCCTGTTGGGGGTACTTGAGGACTGAGGTTGAGAACCACTTCATTAGAACAACCAAAACTCATTGCATTGTATCTTTCAGTTATAATATAATTACATTAAATTATTCCGATTCTAAGCCATTGGTCTGGTGTTTCTTCTCTTCTAATGCCCCGTACACGCGGTCGGATTTTCCGACAGAAAATGTGTGATAGGACCTTGTTGTCGGAAATTCCGACCGCGTGTAGGCTCCATCACACATTTTCCATTGGATTTTCCGACACACAAAGTTTGAGAGCAGGATATAAAATTTTCCGACAACAAAATCCGTTGTCGGAAATTCCGATCGTGTGTACACAAATCCGACGGACAAAGTGCCACGCATGCTCAGAATAAATAAAGAGATGAAAGCTTTTGGCTACTGCCCCGTTTACAGTCCCGACGTACGTGTTTTACGTCACCGCGTTCAGAACGATCGGATTTTACGACAACTTTGTGTGACCATGTGTATGCAAGACAAGTTTGAGCCAACATCCGTCGGAAAAAATCCTAGGATTTTGTTGTCGGAATGTCCGAACAAAGTCCGACCGTGTGTATGGGGCATTAGTCTCTTAGTAATTAAAACCTGTTAAAATATTAAAATATTGTTAGTGTTAAAATATTTACAGGATCCCTACCAGGTCTTCCAGGTTTCCTCAAAGGATCCCTGCCAGTATTTCCAGGATTGGTAGGACCTCCACTACCTCCAGGACTTCCAGAGTCTGGGTGTGTCCTCTCAGCAGAAGCGTATTAAAGCTCCAGCTGTTGAAGGACTTGGTGCTGTGTCCTTTCACCAGCTACCTGAAAGCTAAAGAGCTATACAACTTAACCGCCAGTTGCCTGTCTACTGCCAACCCAGAATGACCTGACTACTCTCCTGCCTACCGCCTGCCTTAACCCCTGCCTGGATCTGACTACTCTCTTGTCTGCTGCATGCCTTGGCATTTTTGCCTGGAGCTGACTACTGTCTTGCTTGCCACCTGCCAGGACCCCTGCCTAGACCCAAATACTCTCTTGTCAATTACATCATGCTCCGCAAGGTTGCCTTTTTGACCCAGCAACCCCTTGGTGGGGAGATACTGAGGGTTACAACCTGGTACAAATTAGCAGCAAAGATAATCATGAACAACTCGGGTTACCTCCCTATTAAAAAAAATATAAAGAATTTGGTTTAGATTTACAACACTTTAATGAACTTCCCCCATGACTGGTCCTATGAAGCTTTCCAACATCAGCACATAGAATTCAGGGCCCCCCATGCCTGCATTGTACGTGAGGCATAGAGGGCCCACCCACATACCAGGAGCGGAGGAACAGAATATGAATATGGTAATTCTTCCTTTACTTTACTACCCCCAAAGACTAAATTATCTTTTAAGCCTTGCTATCCAGAAGGAGGAAGAGACATAAAGATATTATTATACAGGATTTATATAGCGCCACAAGTTTGCGCAGAGCTTTACAACATGAGGGCAGAAAGTACAGTTACAATGCAACCAATACAGGAGGAATCAGAGAGCCCTGCTCGTTAGAGCTTACAATCTAAGAGGGAGGGTCAAGTGATAGAAAACGTAATAGCTGTGGGGGTGTCGGAAACCATGAATCAGCCGAGACAGAAGTACAGTTAAATCACACTTGTTTAATAATAAAAGTAAAATAGAACAAACGTAGTCAAAACATAGCCAGAGTTCGGAAACCGTAACGGATAGTCAGCCAAGCCAGAGGGTCAGGGATCAATGTAGTGGAACAGCAAGCTGGATCTGGACCCAGAAGAGATGTCAGCCAAGCAAGTCTTTAACAGGAATGCAGGAGAGCGTCTCTGTGATGTTGATCAAGGCGAACGCCGAGCTCCTCTGGGCTGGACGGCTTAAGTAGGCAGGACTGACGAGCAGGATGTCATCAACAGCTGAGTAACTGTGGAGAGATAGGAGCTGGCAATTAGCCAACAGCTGAGCAGCCAGCTCAGAGAAGGAAGGGCTAAGCCCAGCCCTGACAGGGGGATGAGCTGATGGAAAAAAATAAAAATACAGTTATTAGGTAAGAGTAGGATAGGCTTCTTTTGAAGGGAAGGGTTTTCAGAGATTGTCTTAAAGCAGACAGAGTAGGAGATTGGGGTGTTCCATAGGGTGGGAGAGGCTCGGGAAAAGTCCTGGAATCAAGCATGGGAGTGTCTAGGCTGGCTCAGCCCTTCCTTCTCTGAGCTGGCCGCTCAGCTGTCGGCTAATTGCTAGCTCTCATCTCTCTCCACAGTTAACCAGCTGTTCTAGATCTGCTCGTCAGTCCCACCTACTTAAAGATCTCCAGCTCACTTCATTTCTGCCTTCGCCTTGGTCACATCACAATCTCCTGCGTTCCTGTTTAAAGACTGGCTTTGCTGACATCCCTTCTGACTCCTTATCCTGCTTGCTGTTCCTCTACTTCGATCCCTGACTTCTGGCCTGGCTGATTACCCGATCTGGTTACTGAACTCTGGCTTGGCTGATTACCAGATCTGGTTACTGAACTCTGGCTTGGCTAACTACCGATCTGGTTACTGGATTCTGGCTATGCTTTGACTACGTTTATTCTACTTAGCTTTTATTTTTATTAATAAACAAGTGTGATTTTACTGTACTTCTGTCTCGGCCTGGTTCATGGTTTCTGACATGGAGGAGGTGATGCGGGCGCTAGAAAGCAGGAGGTCTTGGGAGAAACGAGAACGATTTGGTTGGTATTTTGAGACTAGGTTAGTGATGTAGCTGGGGGGGCTGAGTTGTGGATGGCTTTGTAAGTTGTTATTAGTATTTTGAATTTAATTTGTTGGGTGAGAGGAAGCCAGAGGAAAGATTGGCAGAGAGGAGTAGCAGACACTGAACGGTTGGTAAGGTGAATACATCTGGCAGCAGTAGGCTTTTTATCATGGGGGAACTTGGTGGAACTCAGTTCCACCACCTCTGGCTCAGACCCTTTGGTGCCTGCTCACCACAATCACTTGTAAACACAGAAGTCTACTTTCTGTGTTTACAAGTGACAGCTCTGCACCCCCATGACCTCTGCACTCAGTATGTAATGCAATCCAGATATTTAATGCCCCTTTAAGACCCTTCTACTGTTTGTGAAATATGACCATACCCACTATTTCATGTGATTTGGAGGGTGTGTGTGGAGGGAGGGGTTTTGGGGGGTTGTGATTGAGTTCCATTAACTATTGTTTGAGAAAAAAAAGCCCTGGTAATCATGATGGACTGAAGAGGGGATAGCCTGTGTAAAGGTATGCCAATGGTAGTAGTCGAGGCAAGAGATAACCAGGGAGTAAAGCTTACTGGTGTCATTGGTTAGGAAGGGGCATATTTTGGAGATGTTGCATAGGTTGAGGTGGCAAGCTTTGAACAGTAATTGGACGTGGAGCTGAAGGGATAGTTCAGAGTCCAGGATAACACCTATCACCTTGGCATGTGGGGACGGGGTTAATAGTTGAGCCATCGATCTTGACAGAGAAGTCAGGGGAAGGGGGGGAGGAGAGATTATGAGCTTGCTTTTGGATAGATATCACTTGAACTCCAAAATGTCTGCATTAATCCATGGCTGAAACGTTATGAGACACTTACCAGCACTGAACAAAAATGGGCAACACAGACAGGCACAGAAATTACAACGAAGTTATTGGAAACTAAAAACAAAACACTGCGAATATTGACATTACTGAAAAGTAAGACGAAAACACCAGAACACAACGAGTCATTTAAGACAGCAGTGAAGTCAACAAGCCTCTTGCAAAACCACGGGTAACATTTCCCCTTTCCAGGGAAGCCTGCCAAACATATTTTTTTCTTTCACATAGTAACAATGCTAAAAGGAGCCCCTTGCTAAATGATTAACATTTTATGCGTCATATTATTTGCATTTTTTTTTTTTCATCAGCTCAATTATTTGTGGTTTCTGTCATGAACAGCACACACTGTTGTGTTTTAAAGAAGGCAACTCTAGTTTCCGTAAGGCTATAATTTATCTTGAATTGTTCGGAGTTTGGTATTTTTTTCACTGGGGTGAGTCACTGTACTACTGTTGTGAATAGAAAACAAACTGAGCAATTGTTCCTGTAAGAATGCATTTGTAGGAATTCCTTTTACTTGGGACCTGTGTCGGCGATGTGAGACTATAAGTTCAATGGGTACCTTTGCATTCAGCTTCTATACACTTGGATTTTTTTTTTCTTTTATTATGCTATTTAACGATATCTCTTGTTAATACAAATATATTTATTTTAACCACTTCAGCTCCAGAAGGATTTACCCACTTCCTGACCAGGCCATTTTTTTTTTTGCGATACAGCACTGCATCGCTTTAACTGACAATTCCGCGGTCATGCAACGATGTACACAAATAAAATTTATGTCCTTTTTTTCCCACAAATAGAACTTTCTTTTGGTGGTATTTGGTCACCTCTGCGGTTTTTATTTTTTGCGCTATAAACAAAAAAAGAGTGACAATTTTGAAAAATAAAAAAAAAAAATATTTTTTACTTTTTGCTATAATAAATATCCCCCCCCCCAAAAAAAACAACAAATAAATTTCTTCATCAGTTTAGGCCAATATTGCGCTATAAACAAAAGACCGTCAATTTTGAATAAAAAAAACAATATTTTTTTACTTTCTGCTATAAAACATTCCCAATAAAATTTTTTATAAAAATCTAATTGATTAGTTTAGGCCAATATGTATTCTGTTTCATATTTTTTGGTAACAAAATCCCAATAAGTGTATATTGGTTGGTTTGCGCAAAAGTTATCATGTCTACAAACTATTGGATAGATTTATGGTATTTTTATTTTTTACTAGTAAAAGTGACTCTATTTGGGGACCAGTGACACCGATACAGTGATCAGTGCCAAAAAAATGCACAGAATAAAAGACACTGGCAGGGAAGGGGTTAACACCAGGGGCGGTCAAATGTGTGTCCCTGGGAGGTGCTTACTAACTGTGTGGGGGACGGATACACTGGAGGAAAAGAGAGATCCGTGTTTCAGCTTAGCTGAAACACAAGATCTCTCTTTTTCTGCCTGACAGATTAGTGGTTTGCCTTGTTTACATAGGCAGACCGCTGCTCCGTCTCTCCGCTGAACGATCAACGGGCCGCATCCTGGAGTAGCTGGAGTAGCATTCCAGCAGCGCGCACCCCCTGCACTGCGTGCACAAAATCACATACAGGTGGGAAGACACAAGTAAAATTTTAGGCACCCCCTACAATAGGAATGATATTTTTAGTGGACAAAACTGCCTAAGAGTTAAAGCATTTTTAAAGGTTCAGAATTTTTTTTTTATATATACAACAAACATGTTTATATAACAAACATGTTATACCTGCTCTGTGCAATGGTTTTACACTGATCCTCCTCTTCTCGGGTCTTCCGCCGACGCTCTGGGCGCACTCGTGTGTGCTAACTCCTAAGCTGCCTCGGCCTGGCCCCACCCCCTCCTCACTGGCTGTGATTGGCAGCATCGGGAACCAATGGCTCCCGCTGCTGTGTCTCAGCCAATGAGGAGGGAGAGACCCGGAAGAGCTTCTGCTTTCATGCACATCGATGGATCGGGATCTGGCTCAGGTGAGTATAGGGGGGGGGGGCTGAAGGGGGAGCTGCACACTGAAGGTTTTTCACCTTCATGCCTTTATGCATAGAATGCATGAAGGTAGAAAACCTTTAACCTTTATAACCACTTTAATTACTTCTAATGGGATGCAGACACTGCAATTTTCCTCATTATAACACTGCAAGTGCATCAGATGATTATAATGAACACAGGCACACCCATTTAGGAATCAGTATTTCAAGGATATGGTGGAACATACATCTTTTTCTTAAGAACAGAAACAGGTAGGTGTCAGGGTCTGAACTTGGGACCTCCCCTGTGTCCGACAGTAACTCTGCCTAGTGAGCCATCCAAGTTGCTGGACAGCTCCCTGGATAATCCTGCCTTTACCTTGCTTCTCGTGAACTTTGAACTCTTTGCTACTCCCTTGAACTCCCTATTTAGGCCATGCCTTTGCACTTCCTGTTTGCCAGATTATTCTGATCTCTCCAGCCAATATCTTGCTCTAGTCACTCCTGATGTCATCCATATCTTGGTTATCACTTGTTACCGACCTTTGGCTTCTTCCTCGACTATTCTTCAGCTTGATACCAACAAGCAACCACTTGTTACCAACCTTTGGCTTCTTTACTGACTACGTTTTATTTGATATCTACCACTTATATCTGCTACTGAACCCCGGCTTGCTTACCTCCTGGTGGGGTGATCCTGAAGACCGTGTCCTGGTACTAACACACAGCAAAACCCATCAGGAGCTCTGGTAAATACCAGTTAGTACTTAGACCCTGCACCTCAGGTGGGCCCGCGTCATCCGCCATGGTGTATACTGTACCTATCCTGCTAGTCGGTGAGAACTACTCTACTGCTATAGCTACCTTTTCTCTGAGCCTGACCCTTGACCGTGATGATAGGGCTCTGCTACAAAGTTTGATAAATTCCTTGCAATATACATAAATCGTGACAAGTATGAAAACTCAAACCAATACGCCCTCCTTGAGTTCTCACCACTGCGCTCAATGCCAAGCAAAGGGGTGTTAGCCCCCTGCAAAAGATGTAAAAAAAATACCCTAATGGGGTTAATCCAAAGCTGCCACTTTATATATAAAAACTGAGCAGAACTTCCTATTGTTTCCAAGAGCCCATACACGACCCCTGCAAATCAATATAAGTGGCGCTAAATGACAGTGATGGCACTATCTAGTGTTCAAAAGCTGTGCAAGCCTTTATGCTAAAGTGATCTAGTGCAGTAACAAAATGATATGATGTACCATGCGTGGGACAATCTATACCAAAAATCTAATCGATGTACAATGTGAAAGTGAATATCGTGACAGTGCATATAAAAGTATACCATACACAAAGCAATTTCAATCACAGATTGTATCAAAAGTGAAACTATGTAAATTAGTCCATAAAAAATCCATAGAGAGAACACCGTGAAGGAAATGTGCAGTTTCTGAAAACAGTCCACCAATTCACTCAGTGCCAGTGATTCCTCTCCCCTGGAACTCAGCACTCACCGACTCAATATGCCTCACACTCTCGTGTTTTGACAATGAAGCATGAACATATAGTTGGTCAGATGAAGGTGAAAGCTCCGAATTCCTTATTTACCCCAGTGTCACCTCATTGCATGAAAAATGAAAATGCTCAAAATAGTGTGATACCGTAAAACATATAAAATTTATTCAACTTAAAATCTTCAATCATTACACTCACAAAAAAGCCTCTTGAATCAAGCCAAAATGACACTGCAAATCAAACTCAATCCTCCTCTGTGAAACGCCCAGCACCACTGTGGAATGAAGGTCGCGGCGGACCCAAGAAAAGCGTTGGATAGGTTCTCACCCCGCTCGCTGACGCTCTGCAGATGTAGATCTCCTACTGGCACACAAGCCCAAGAAGCAGCTCCTCTGTCGCGTTCAAAAGCTCCCGCTGGTGCACGGAGATAAACAGCAGCGTCCCGTCCGTCACTATCTGCTAATTGTAGATGCCGTCCAGCCACGCCCCGACATGTTTCGTCATACCTGACTTACTCATGGGATTGGCCTATCCCATGAGTAAGTCAGGTATGACGAAACATGTCGGGGATGTGTCATTTTGGCTTGATTCAAGAGGCTTTTTTGTGAGTGTAATGATTGAAGATTTTAAGTTGAATAAATTTTATATGTTTTACGGTATCACACTATTTTGAGCATTTTCATTTTTCATGCAATGAGGTGACACTGGGGTAAATAAGGAATTCGGAGCTTTCACCTTCATCTGACCAACTATATGTTCATGCTTCATTGCCAAAACACGAGAGTGTGAGGCATATTGAGTCGGTGAGTGCTGAGTTCAAGGGGAGAGGAATCACTGGCACTGAGTGAATTGGTGGACTGTTTTCAGAAACTGCACATTTCCTTCACGGTGTTCTCTCTATGGATTTTTTATGGACTAATTTACATAGTTTCACTTTTGATACAATCTGTGATTGAAATTGCTTTGTGTATGGTATACTTTTATATGCACTGTCACGATATTCACTTTCATATTGTACATCGATTAGATTTTTGGTATAGATTGTCCCACGCATGGTACATCATATCATTTTGTTACTGCACTAGATCACTTTAGCATAAAGGCTTGCACAGCTTTTGAACAAAAGATAGTGCCATCACTGTCATTTAGCGCCACTTATATTGATTTGCAGGGGTCGTGTATGGGCTCTTGGAAACAATAGGAAGTTCTGCTCAATATACATAAATCACTAAGGACATGGATAACTGGAACCATGCCCTGTGGTCTGAAGAGACCAAGATAAACTAATTTGGTTCAGATGGTGTCAAGCATGTGTGGCGGCAACCAGGTGAGGAGTACAAAGACAAGTGTGTCCTGCCTACAGTCAAGCATGGTGGTGGGAGTGTCATGGTCTGGGGGCACTGGGGAGCTACAGTTCATTGAGGGAACCATGAATGCCAACATGTAGACTGGGCCGCAGGGCAGCATTCCAACATGATAACGACCCCAAACACACCTCCAAGACGACCACTGCCTTGCTAAAGAAGCTGAGGGTAAAGGTGATGGATATACATAAATCACCCAGCAGGGATTTACTTTTTCTCAGCAAAAGTGGTGCTACTCTTTAAGACACGATTATAGATTGTAAGCTCTATTGACCGAAGTTTCCTTGTTATACTGCTGTGCCTTTAAGTGTAGATTTTACAACTAACCTGCAGTCTGTATGGCATTTGGGCATGCACACTGCACATTCAACCCACTCTGCCAAATATGAATAAAAAGGTAAAAGTTTTTGTAATGTATGCTACATGTATACAATTTGGCCTCATATCTGGCTGACAATTCCTACAGCTGCTTTTAAATAGATGCATGAAAGTCTACAAAGCACACTATGAGAGCAAATGTCACATTGCAGTAGGCTTTATATTTGCTCTCTGAACACTTGAGAATCACATGTGGGTCAGACAATACTTATATGCTGCCCTGAGACACCCCTGCCAAGCGTAGCTGCTTCTTATTGTGTGAAACTGTTGACATTTGTCTCAAATGACCTCTGATAATCCAGCTTCTGTGTGACGCTCCTGCAACCAAGGTGTACTTTCTCCATTTTCCGCTCACCCTCCCTAGTCTTTGAGTTGTACACTTCTAATGTTCCCATTACACGGCCTAAATGACTAATTCCCTGACCATGCTGAGGGTAATGTGTCATTTCCCACCGCTGTTCAATGCCAGGAAACAAAGCAGAGAAATTTACAATTTTATACTAAGGAAACTTTTTTTTTTCTCTTATTAAGGCTGATCGAGTTGAATTTTGTCCTACGGTTTATTACCACTTTCTCAATCAACAAGAACTATTTTAATCCTTATGCTGCTAGCAATAGGAAATAAATAGGAAGGTATAATATATTTACTTGTTTTACACATTTTTTCTATTTCTTTAGTTGCTTCCTGGTTTCTGGGCTAGGCCAAAATGATGTCAAACACCCCAAGAATCTTCATTCGAAGAGGGAAGGAGGGGCTTTCTCAGCTAAGCACATCCTCCTACCTGCATGCCTGAGCTAAGGGCAGTGTCAGGACACAGGTCTGAACCTACAACCTCTGCTGTCTGGCAGTATCTCTTCTTGTTGAGCTGCCTGAGATGCTAGACAGCTCCATGCCTAGGGTCCTGTTTCTCTTAAACCTTGAACCCTTTGATCTTCCAATGGACTTCTTATTTATACCATGCCTATGCACTTCCTGTTTATTGTCTTCTCCAGCGAATACCTTGTTCTTGTCACCCCTCCTGCTGTCCATATCTTCACTACCACCAAACTTGGCTTGTTGCTCGATGATGCTTCTGCTTGATCCCAACCTGTGACCACGTTACCAACCTTTGGCTTGTTTACTGACTATGCTTCAGCTTAAACCCAACCTTTGACCATGTGTTACCAACCTTTGGCTTGTTTACTGACTATGCTTCTGCTTAAACCCAACCTGTGACCATTTGTTACTAACCTTTGGCTTGTTTACTGATTATGCTCCTGCTTGATCCCTACCTGGTATAGGATCCTGGCTTGCTCACTTCCTGGTGGGGTGATCCTGAGGACTGCAACCTGGTACTAACACGCAGCAAAACCCATCTCCACCATCAGAAGCTCTGGTGAATACAAGTTGGTGCTTAGACCCGACACTTTGGGTGAGCCCACATTATCTGCTAGGGTGACCTACTTGTATACCAATCCTGCTGGTCTGTGGGAGACTATCTACTGCTATGGCTTCTGGCCTAGGAGCCTGACCTCTGACCACAACAGGCAGATGGATTCCAGGAAGTAAATGCTACATGAATCATTTGCCCTTACTCAAGATGGCCATGGCTAGAAATGTTAGCGGGGTGTTTTTCAAAGGGATTTCTCAACAAAATAAAGCAGGGAGACATGTATGGATGGGGGGAGTTTGCTTCGAACATTAAAAATGTATTGAATAGTCTTTTCAGTTTGTGATGCTCAGATACAGTTAAGTTCCACTTAAAATACTTACCTTTTCTGAAGAAACCACAGATCTGATCTACCTCTGGTGTTGGTCATATGACGTACAGTAATACCAAGGCATCGTCCATGTGGTCTCAGCTGCTGGTGAGTATCAATGTTCAAGCAGAGCTGTTCTAGTGTTTGCCACCACTCAAGTCAGCCTCTACCATAAAGAATGTTTTAAAGTTATATGTAACTCTACACTGGGTACACATTGAACAACCCGACTGTGTGATCTCTTTTAGATTTACTAAGATCCATGCAACAGACTGCCTAAACAATTTATTCAATGTATATCTAATCATTAAATTCAGGTAAATTCTCACATTACTTACTCTTAGGAAAAACAGATATTGCAAGCAGAGTGTGTTGCAATGTGTGTTGCCAGCCTACTTTATAACTAAATCCAACTTTTTTTTAGTTTTGGATAGAATAAGGAACATCTAAAATTGCCCTGTATTTGGCTCCATCCATCTTCCCATCAACTCTGGCCAGCTTCCTTGTCCCTGCTGAAGAAAAGCATCCCCACAACATGATGCTGTCACCACCATGTTTCACAGTGGGGATGATGTGTTCGGGGTGATGTGCAGTGTTAGTTTTCCGCCACACATAGCGTTTTGCTTTTAGGCCAAAAAGTTCAATTTTGGTCTCATCTGACCAGAGCACCTTCTTCCACATGTTTGCTGTGTCCCCCACATGGCTTCTCACAAACTGCAAACTGGACTTCTTATGACTTTCTTTCAACAATGGCCTTCTTCTTGCCACTCTTCCATAAAGGCCAGATTTGTGGAGTACACAACTAATATTTGTCCTGTGGACAGATTCTCCCACCTGAGCTGTGGATCTTTGCAGCTCCTCCGGAGTTCCCATGGACCTCTTGGCTGCTTCTCTGATGAATGCTCTCCTTGGACGGTTGTCAGTTTAGGTGGACGGCCAAGTCTTGGTAGGTTTGCAGTTGTGCCATACTCTTTCCATTTTCCGATGATGGATTGAACAGTGCTCCGTGAGATGTTCAAAGCTTGGGATATTTTTTTAATAACCTAAACCTGCTTTAAACTTCACAACGTTATCCCTGACCTGTCTGGTGTGTTGTTTGGCCTTCATGATGCTGTTTGTCCACTTATGCTGCGTACACACGAGCAGGCTTTTCAGCATCAAAGGTCCGACGGTCTTTCCAACTGACTTTCGACGGAGTTACTACGGACTTTCGAATGACTGGACTTGCCCACACACGAACGGACTAAAGTCCGTTCGAAAGTCTGTTAGTTTGAATGTGATGACATACGAAGGGACTAGAATAAGGAAGTTCATAGCCAGTAGCCAATAGCTGCCCTTGCGTCGTTTTTTGTCCGTCGGACTAGCATACAGACGAACTGATTTTTTGACCGGACTTGAGTCCGTCGGAAAGATTTGAAATATGTTCTAAATCTAAAGTCCGTCTGATTTTTCAACAGCAAAGGTCTGATGAAGCCCACACACAATCTAATTGTCCGGTGGATTTGTTCCATTGGACCTTTGCTGTCGAAAAGTCCGCTTGTGTGTATGGGGCTTAAGGTTCTCTAACAAACTCCTGAAGGCTTCACAGATCAGCTGTATTCATACTGAGATTAAATTACACTCAGGTGGACTTTATTTACTAATTAGGTGACTTCTGAAGGCAATTGGTTCCATTGGATTTTATTGTGTAACAAAATTCTAAATAATAAATCAAATTCAGTTCAAAAACATAACAATAATGCATTAAATAAAGTCCACATAACGTTCATATGTATCCACAATCTTCATAGTGCAGATTCTAATTGTGCAAAATGAAAGTGCCAAGTGATAAAACATGTTTATTTGTAAAACAAGCATTGTGATTGCGAGAGAGAGAGAGAAAACAACAGTTTTAAAAACACAAACCTAAATAAAATTGATTGAAGAGCATTGCAGGTTTCTTTACACAAATATATAATGTCAGGAGCGTGTGCGCTCCTGTTATTAATATTATTTAAGGTACTTATATAGCGCCGTCAATTTACGCAGCGCTTTACATTTACATTGTACATTCACATCAGTCCCTACCCTCAAGGAGCTTACAACCTAAGGTTCCTAACTCACATTCATGTACTAGGGCCAATTTAGACAGAAGCCAATTAACCTAAGTCTTTGGAGTGTAGGAGGAAACCGGAGTACCCGGAGGAAACCCACGCAGGCACAGGGAGAACATGCAAACTCCAGGTAGGTAGTGTTGTGGTTGGGATTTGAACCAGCGACCCTTTTTACTGCTAGGCGAGAGTGCTACCCACTACACCACTGTGCCACCCGTTCCGTCATAGCTGCTGGTTCCAGCATCCTGGTTTTGTCTGTGGCATTCTCCTTGTCTGTCTGTCCACCTGCAAGGTGATTGATTGTAGACATGTGCACTGATGAAAAAATTGTTTCATTCGTTTTTTTGGGGGGTTTTTTTTCTTTTTTCATGTCATTTTGTAAATTCAAAAAAATTGTAAATTCGAAAATTTTCGAAAATGTTAAAAATTCATAAATTCACAAATCCGAAAATTTGAAAATTCGTAAATTCTAAAGTCCTGAAATCCGAAAAATCAGAAATTCGTAAATTCAAACATTTGAAAATCCAAAAATCCAGAGATATGAAAATCTGAAAATTCGAAAATAAGAAAGAAAATGAGAAAATTCGAAAGAATGAAAATCCGAAATAATAGCTAACTTACTAATGATAATCAGAGCTTTTTTTCAGGGGGAACTTGGTGGAACTCAGTTCCACCACCTCTGGCTCAGACCCTTAGGGGGGAGGGCTGCTCACCACAATCACTTGTAAACACAGAAGTCTGGTTTCTGTGTTTAAAAGTGACAGCTCTGCACTCTGTGTGTAACCCCCCTGAACTCTGCACTCTGTATGTAATACAATCCTGGTATTTAATGCCCCTTTAAGACCCTCCTACTATTTGTGAAATTGAAACTGACCACACCCACTATTTGATGTAATTTGGAGGGTGTGTGTGGGGGGGGGGTCGTGATTGAGTTCCAGCACCTATTGTTTGAGAAAAAAAGCCCTGATAATAACTAAGTATTACATTATAGGTATTGGAATTTCCTTTCAAATTTGGCTGTTATTGAACGTAACGAATACGAATTTATCCGAAGTTTAGAATTATCCGAAATAACGAAAGCTGCATCTAAACAAATGGAACAGAGCAAATTAATAATAACACATTTTTATTATTATTACTGTTATTTATTAATTTTAATTTGTTACGTTCCACTCGTTATTTTGGATAATTCATAACTTCGGATAAATTTGTATTCGTTTCACTAACAGCCAAATTTGAAAGGAAATTACAATACCTATAATTTAATAGTTAGTAATAGTTAAGTTATTATTAGTTAGTTATTATATCAGATTTTAGAATTTGCCGGTTTTTGAATTTTCTGATTTTCACTCTTATTTTATGATTTTTGCTCTTTTAAGTTTTCATTCTTATTTTCAGATTTTCAGATTTCGAATTTCCAATTTTCCGAATCTTCAAATTTTCCGAATTTCTGGATTTCCAAATTTTCGAAATGAAGAATTTACGAATGTTCAAATTTACGAATTTCCAAACTTACAAATATTCTGAAAAATTTGTTAAACGGGTTTTCGTTAATTCGGATATTTCCAAATTAACTAATTTGTCGAAATTCCTTAAAAAACTCATTCGGAATGATATGAATTGCACATGTCTAATTGATTGTGGCCAGACTCTGGGTGGAGACCAAACCTGATATAAGCTAGTCAAGCCTGCAGTCTCATGCTTGTGATAGAGTGTTAAAATACCTGATCAAGCTACCTGTTTGTCTGCCCTGCTCTGCTAGATTGGATTTCCCTGATTATGACCTCAGATCAGATATTGACTATTCTCTGAACGCTGCCTGCCTTTTACCTATACTGTCATTGAACCACTCTGCCTGTCTTCCAATCGCAAGCACCTGTTTGCTTTCCTCAGTTCGCACATGCCCTGGCGTGGTAGCCAGGCACAATAGCATTGTGTATAAGTCCTGGGGGCAACCGAGTACCGGTAGGCCTGGTACTTGCCTTATGGGAAAGGGGGCTGCTATAGATGAAGAACACAGTAGCCAGCTATAGTGTCTGACCACCTGCATTAGGGGTAAGCGTGGCATAATAAAATGTCAAGGGTGGCAGAGACTGGGTAAAACTGAAATTGAGGGTACATTATAGCTTTTATATATGTAATATGTGTGATGTGTGCTCTCAGGCAGTAGAGAAATGATAGATGACATCACTGGTTACTGTAGGCAACATCTCTTTTCTTGTGCATTAGGTTTTCCAAGGCCCAGATATAATTTTATAAAGTGACAGTAATAAAATAAAAAAAAAATAAAAAAAAAAAAGATCTTCTGTATATTTATTTTAATCGCTGTTACAGTAAAGCTGTGTAAAATACCCATTTAATTATTAGGCAACAGATTTATTTGATTAAAGCTGGAATAAGTCGAGGCAACTCAGCCAAACTTCTCTGATATCTTTGTTTAGCCTCTCAATTAAGCAATTATGCTGTACAGCAAAATTAGATTACTTTTTTACAAGTACACACCGAGAACAATCTTTCAACGGTAAGCTGCCTACCACGATGGAACGCGCGTTTACAAAAACTTCAGTAAATTCTCATGTTATTTTTTTTTTTCATTTAACTTAAAGTATTTGTAACCCAAAAAAGAAAAAAAAAAAAGAAGAGAAATCCTGTTCCCTTATAGCAGGTTAAACAGCACAGTGCTTGTATTGTCTCACCTGCCCCCCCCCTCGGAAGCTGTAAAAAACCTGCCAGTTTCTGCCCTTCCCCCTGTAAACTGACCACGGCTTATCGTGGCCGCTAAGCCCTGACACCGTGGTCAGTTTATGTGCCTCTGTCATCCGCAGCTCTCCTGTCATCCTCTATCCTCTCCCCCTCCCTGCCTGTGGGCTCCCGTGTCTGTGTGAGTTGTCTCCGCCCCCCCTCGCCCCTGTCGCCATTAGTATAAACATTTTAAAAATGTCACTGGCAGCCCCTCTCTTGTATACAGCAATACGACATTCTGTAAGTGTCTTTTTAAAACGTTGCCTCTAAATACTTTTTTTCTGTTATCTTCAGGCCAGTCACTGACTCCCGGCCGCTCTCCTACTCCGATCCAGGGCTACAACGGGAGGGCCTCAACAGCCAACACGGCGGTCACGTGATCTCCCGGCTGACGTCAGAGGGAGATCTCGGCTCCTCCCGCGGTAGCCCCGGATCGGAGTAGCAGAGCGGCCGGGAGTCACGTGACCGGCCTGAAGATAACAGAAAAAAAGGTATTTACATGTAGAGGCACCGTTAAAAAAAAAAAACACTTACAGAGTGCGGTATTGCTGTATACAAGAGAGGGGCTGCCAGTGAATATACCTATTTGGGTAACAACCACTTAAATGTAAAATTAAATAGAAGTGAGACATTAAAAGCATTCATTTAAAAGTAGAGCTTAATTATCTTTCTTTTGCAAATACTGTAAAAGTGCAAGGTAAAACAAAATGCATACAAACTTTCAAATCTGTTTTAACTTTTGCATTAAAGTCGTTATAAAGGAAATTTTTTTTTCTAAAATAAAAAGAACTTACCTGCTCTGTGCAATGGTATTGTACGGAGCAGTCTCTTGCCAACTCTTCTGGGGTCCTTTGCTGGCACTCTCTGCTTCTCCTCTTCTGCCAGTGCCCCATAACAAGCCGGCTGCTATGGGGGCCCTCATGTAGGTGCACTAAGCTGGGCAATGGGGTCCATAGACACACACAGTGAGGTTTGGCCCTGCCCCTCCTCACAGGATTTCATTGACAGCCATTTGGCTCCTGCTGTTGCCTCTGTGCTGAGAAGAAGAGGAGAGGAGAATGCTGCTGCAGACAGGAACAGCACTGGATCGAGAGAGGACTCAGGTAAGTGTTTAGGGAGATGGGGGGGGGGGGCAATACAACTACTGAATTTTTTTTTTACCTTAAAGACATTGTATACTCGGAAACAAAACAAAAAAAACTGTAAGATAAAGGCATAATGAGCTAGTATGGATCGCATACTAGCTCATTATGAAATACTTACCTTAGACAAAGCTCTCTCAGCGACGCCCACACACCGCTGAGATGGCTGACATTTTCCCCGGAGCTTCTTCCAGGTTCGTGGGCTCCGGCGCTGTGACTGGCCAGAGCTGCTGGTCATGGCACACGGCCTTGAAGAGACTACACGGGCGGACGTTTCTTCAGAGCGTATGCGCCGATGACGTTGGCGTATATAGTAAATATCTCCTAAACTGTGTGTCAGGGCTGGGCTCAGCCCTTCTTTCTCTGAGCTGGCCGCTCACCTGTTGGCTAATTGCCAGCTCCCATCTCTCCACAGTTACTCAGCTGTTGATGATATCTTGCTCGTCAGTCCTGCCTACTTAAGCCTTCCAGTCCAGGGGATCTCTGCCTTCGCCTTGGTCAACATCACAGAAACTCTCTCCTGCGATTCTGTTCAAGACTTGCTTTGCTGACATCCCTTCTGGCTCCAGATCCTACTTGCTGTTCCACTACATTGATCACTGACTTCTGGCTTGGCTGACTATCCGTCCCGGTTACTAAACTTTGGCTATGTTTTGACTACATTTTGTTCTTTTTACTTTTACTATTAAACAACTGTGATTTAACTGTACTTCTGTCTCGGCCTGGTTTCATGTTTTCTGACACCGTGCAAGTTTTGGAGATATTTACAGTATCTATAGGTAAGCCTTATTATAGGCTTACGTGTAGGTACAATTAAAAAGGAAGACTTTACTTCTTCTTTATTGCAGAGAATGCATTAAGGTTAAAAAAAAAGTCTTGAATTTAGAACCACTTTCTAAGTTCCTTGCAGAATCATCGTACTCTAGGTTTGACCTGAAGGATCTGGCACTTTCATGCATGAGGATGAATAGGCTAGATGCCCTAGGCAACCATCAGATGTTTCCAGACTGCATGACTAATTATTGTGGGATAATACCTACATTTCGTCTCTGAACTAGTCTTGGCTGAGAGTGCTGATCAGTAGCTGGCCGACTTCTGTCAGACCGACTGACATACACACAAGCCGAATGTCAGCTGGTTTTTACCGGCCCTGGCCGAAGTCCCCTGAAATTCGGCCTGTGAGTACTCGGCATTAGCCCGGGTTCTGTGGCACTCTATTGTTCCTTCAGAGGTTGCTAGGGGTACCTTGGGCTGTGGCTGAATGACCTCCTATCTGATGGTGCTTGCAAAGTTCCAGGGCCAACACAAATTGGCGAAAACAGCAGCATTACCTTTCAGCCGTTTGCAAGTATGTCATATTTACTTGTCTTAAACTTTTTTTTTTTTACATTTCTTCAGTTACTTCCTGGTTTCTTGCCTAAGCAAATGATGTCATACATCCCAGGAGTGTTCAGGTGGGGAGGAGAGGAGGAGGGGTTTTCTTAGCTAAGCACACTCTCCTGTATGCATGATTGAGCTAAGGGCAGATGGATTCCAGGAAATACAGTGCCTTGAAAAAGTATTCATATCCCTTGAAATTTTCCACATTTTGTCATGTTACAACCAAAAACGTAAATGTTTTTTATTGGGATTTTATGTGATAGACCAACACAAAGTGGCACATAATTGTAAATTGGAAGGAAAATGATAAATGGTTTCAATTTTTTTTTACAAATAAATATGTGAAAAGTGTGACGTGCATTTGTATGGCGCCCCCCGGAGTCAATACTTTGTAGAACCACCTTTCACTGCAATTACAGCTGCAAGTCTTTTTGGGGATGTCTCTATCAGCTTTGCACATCTGAAGAGGGACATTTTTGCCCATTCTTCTCTGCAAAATATCTCAAGCTCTGTCAGATTGGATGGAGAGTGTCTGTGAACAGTAATTTTCAAGTCTTGCCACAAATTCTCAATGTGATTTAGGTCTGGACTTTGACTGGGCCTTTCTAACACATGAATATGCTTTGATCTAAACCATTCCATTGTAGCTCTGGCTGTATGTTTAGGGTCGTTGTCCTGCTGGAAGGTGATCCTCCGCCCCAGTGTCAAGTCTTTTGCAGACTCTTATGCCGCATACACACGATCGGAATTTCGGCCCGCAAAAGACCGATGAGAGTTTTTCGTCGGAAAATGCGACCGTGTGCATGCTCCATCGGACTTTTGCTAGCCGAATTCCAGCCAGCAAAAGATTGAGACCATGACCTCAATTTTTCGGTTGGAAAAAGTTCCTATCCGAAAATGCGATCGTCCGTGGCAATTCCGACGTGCAAAATTCCTACGCATGTTCGGAAACAATTCGACGCATGCACTGAACTTCATTTTCTCGGCTCGTTGTAGTGTTGTACGTCACTGCGTTCTTGACGGTCGTAAGTAACTTTTGTGTGACCGTGTGTATGTAAGGCAAACTTGAGCGGAATCCCGTCGGAAAAGCCATTATATCTTTTTCCGACGAGAAGTCCGATCGTGTGTACGCGGCATAACAGGTTTTCTTCTAAGATTGTCCTGTATTCAGCTTCATCCATCTTCCCATCAACTCTGACCAGCTTCCCTGCTGAAGAAAAGCATCCCCATAACATGATGCTGCCACCACCATGTTTCAGGGTGGGGATGGTGTGTTCAGGGTGATGTGCAGTGTTAGTTTTCCACCACACATAGTTTTTTGCTTTTAGGCCAAAAAGCTAAAATTTGGTCTCATCTTACCAGATCACCTTCTTCCACGTTTGCTGTGTCCCCCACAAGGCTTCTCATAAACTGCAAACAGAACTTCTTATGGCTTTCTTTCAACAATAGTTTTCTTCTTGTCACTCTTCCATAAAGGTCAGATTTGTGGAGTGCACGACTAATCGTTGTCCTGTGGACAGATTTTTCCACCTGAGCTGTGGATCTCTGCAGCTCCTCCAGAGATTCCATGGGCCTCTTGGCTGCTTCTCTGATGAATGCTCTCCTTGCCCGGCCTGTCAGTTTAGGTGGACGGCCATGTCTTGGTAGGTTTGCAGTTAGTACTGCCATACTCTTTCCATTTTCGGATGATGGACTTTTTTTATAACCTAACCCTGTTTTAAACTGTTCCTTGGCCTTCATGATGCTGTTTGTTTACTAAGGTTCTCTAACAAACCTCTGAGGGGTTCACAGAACAGCTGTATTTATACTGAGATTAAATTACACATGGGTCGACTATTTACTAATTGGATGACTTCTGAAGGCAATTGGTTCCACTCGATTTTAATTAGGGGTATCAGAGTAAAGGGGGCTGAATAAAATGCCCACCCACACTTTTCAGATATTTATTTGTAAAAAAAATCCATTTATCATTTTCCTTCCACTTCACAATTATGTGCCACTTTGTAAATAAAGGTTAAGAGAGCTGCGCTGACCATATACATTCAGTACTTAATTGTGCATATATATAGAAAGTGAATGAAAGTCCACAAGATCATTAATTAGAACGATCAGTTGAGCCCGTAAGGGTAAATGTCCATGACAGGTTATTCCACCACACCAAAAGCGCATCTCCACCACATATAAAACATGCTTACCATGCTTACTTGGAAAGCTTGTGGCTATTACCCAGCCAGGGCCTTTATCCTTGGGAGAAAACTGATGCCAGCTCTAGCAGGGATATCACTCAGTATGGGAAAGGCCAACCAGACATCTCACCACTCTCGCAAGGGTCAAGGAGTACACCTCCACCTCAGCATTCGAAGGAAAATGAGTCAAAATACCCAAAAAGAAACATTTGCTATAGTGTAAAACCAACTACACCTTTAATGGTAAAAAATGGTATTGCACTTAGAGCAAAGAGCTGATAAAAAAAGCAAGGGAAAAAAAACAGACAGGCTTGCTTAGACCACCTGTCTTTCCGGGATCGTAGTAACGTGGTGACATCAGCACGTCCCTCGTCCCGATATGTTTCGTCACAAGATGACGTCGTCCTGGGGCCACTTTGTGTTGGTCTATCACATAAAATCCTAGTAAAATACATTTACGTTTTTGGTTGTAACATGACAAAATGTGGAAAAGTTCAAGGGGCATGAATACTTTTTCAAGGCACTGTAAATGCTATATGATTTATTTGCCCTTACTCAGGATGGCCACAGCCAGAAATACTGGGGGGGGGGGTAATTTCTCAACAAAATAAGGCATGGAGACATGGATGGATGTGGGAGTTTGCTCTAAATGTAAAAAATGAATTAAATTGTGTTTTTGGTTTTATGGTGCCTAGATGCAGTGAAGATCCACTTTAACAAGGTTTCCCCAAGACCAGAAAATTATTTTAGGGGTAAATACGGTATGTTGAGAAAAGCTAAAATAGGAGATCATGAAGAAAATGATCTAACTGTAGCAAACAGCATATTTCTGGAATCACCACACCAGTGCAATAGATTAACATTCCTTTATATGTCCTAAATCTGGTAAGAAAACACAGCTGTGTCAAACTGGTTTATTGGGAGTGAGCCCCGCATATTCAAATGTGTTCTGTGACCATAATTTATCAAGGCATTTACAGTTTTACTTCTCTGTATTTACCCTTAAGGAAATAAACTTTGGCAGCCGATAGAAACATAACCTTTCCACCTGTCAGCGAGAAGACAAGATGCTAACACCCATTTCAATTTCCATTCGATGACACGGTTCAGGTCAGACTGCTGGTTGGAAGCCAAACAGTGGGGACCTTGAGTGGAGAGCGTGAACAAGTTTTGCTTTTGACTGTTGGCGATTGCTGGGTTGCATTTTTAGGTTCTTTTTGGGGCTTTTCCTTGTAGCTTCTTAACACCTTTTTCTGTCACTTTTTAAACAGCTTTTTTTTTCTTTGCTTCCTTCAGCCCATTAATTAAGGGGAGTGGTTAATTGGTCACAGGTGCTTGAGGCCTATATAAGCTTCTGTAAAACTCAATGTGAGCCTGCTCATCTGTGAGCTTGCTGGAACTTAGACCAAGTGGAACTGGACTAAGTGGCGAGTTAAAAAAACAGAGTTAGTGGAACTGGACTAAGTGGTGAGTTAAAAAACCAGAGTTAGTGGAACTGGACTAGGTGGTGAGTTAAAAAAACAGGGATAGTGGAACTGGACTAGGTGGTGAGTTAAAAAACCAGAGTTGAAAACAAGAGGTTGTAACAGGGGTCAAGTAGCTGTGTAGGGTCCGTGTGTACCTGTGTATTGTAAGTACATGAGTGCTGCGAGTGCACGTGGGCTGTATTGAGTATTAGTGTCAGGTAGTACCTGTGTATTGTGAGTACCTGAGTGTTGTCTGAGTAGTGTGTGTGGATCGTTAGTACTTGTGTATTGTGTGTGCGAGCACGTTGCTCTGCAAGTGCACGTTGGTCAGCAAGTACCTGTGTATTGTCTTGTTGAGTACCTGTGTTGTTTTGTTGAGTACCTGTGTATTGTCTTAAGTATTAGTGTCAGGAAGCTAGTTGTTAGGTAATTTGGACAAGGTATAATCCCCAATCCTCATTAAATTAGTAGGTACGATGCCCAGTGGGTGTGGAGATGCGACTTGGTGTACATCTTGCGGCATGTATGCATTCCTTGATCATCCGATCGAGGGCGAATACTGCTGTGCAAAATGTAAGCACATTGTTTCCCTGGAAGCCCAGGTTCTGAATCTGGGGAAGCAACTGTCAGCACTGAGAAGTCCCTCCATACTAAAGGAGAGCCAGGAACGTACCAGGCAGGTGCAGGCAGGGGCCAGCACAGAGGCGGGTGAAGACAAAGAGGCGCAGGCACTAGGAAAGAGTAGATGGGTGACAGTCAGAAAGGGTAGAGGGGGAAGTGCCAGGGAGGCCGATCCAGGGCTGGAGCATCCCAATAAGTATGCTCCATTGAGTGACATTGGTGAAATCAGTCAGGGACCAGCATTGCTGGAGCTGAGGGACTCTCCAAGCTGCCGGGGGAAGAACTCCTCCAGTGAGCGTGGGGGAAAAGCAAAGGGAAAGGAAAGACAGATTCTGGTAGTAGGGGACTCAATTCTTAGAAGGACAGATAGGGCAATCTGTAACAAAGACCTTAAGCGCTGAACTGTATGTTGTCTACCGGGTGCTCGGGTTCAGCACATCACAGATCTGGTGGACAGATTACTGGGAGGGGCTGGGGAAGACCCAGCTGTCATGGTGCACGTTGGCACCAATGACAAAGTCAGAGGCAGATGGAGTGTCCTAAAAAATGATTTTAGGGAACTTGGGAGCTAAATTGAGGAAAAGGACCTCCAAGGTAGTGTTCTCAGGAATACTACCGGTACATTGAGTCACACCAGAAAGGCAGAGGGAGATTAGGGAAGTAAACAAGTGGCTGAAAAGCTGGTGTAGTAAGGAGGGGTTTGGGTTCCTGGAAGACTGGGCCGGTCGATCACCAGTACTATAGAAGGGATGGACTGCACCTAAATGAGGAGGGTACAGATCAGCTGGGAGTAAAGATGGCCCAAAAGTTAGAGGGGTTTTAAAACTAGGTGACGGGCCCAGAGGTAGAGATAGTCAGGGTGGAACATATTCCAGAGGGTAGTATTGGGGGCATTAGTGGTAGGTTGACTAAAGCACATAAACTCAAGGTACCATGTATACTCGAGTATAAGTCGAATTTTTCAGCCCCTTTTTTGGGGCTGAAAGTGCCCCCCTCGACTTATACTCGAGTCACTGCCGTCTGCCTACATGATCAGCGTGTCATGCAGGCAGACGGCAGCCAGCGTGTGCTACATAGCACTCGGCAGCCTCTCACTGTTCAAAAGCCACGCCTCCTCGTCTGTGATAGGCAGTCAGTGTACAGCCTATCACGGACATTCTCTCATCCTTGTCCGTGGTATGAAGATGAGAGAATGTCCATGATAGGCTGACCGCTGGGAAATGGAGTTTTCTGGACGAGGAGGAGGCGTGGCTTTTGAACAGTGAATGGCCGCCGCACACGCTGATCGGTGCAGAGTGGCACACGGAGGATGCACAGGACACACGCACACAGGTACATATACACATAACACATGCACACATACACAGGACACAGGTACATATACACAGGTACATGACACATGCACATATACACAGGTACATGACAAAGGTACATATACACATGACACATGCACATATACACAGGACACAGGTACATGACATGTACATATACACAGGACACGGGTACAGGACACATGTACATATACACAGGTACATGACACATGCACATATACACAGGACACATGACACATGCACATATACACAGGACACATGACACATGCACATATACACAGGACACATGACACATGCACATATGTACAGGACACATGCACAGGACACATGCACAGGACACAGTGAGGTATACAGCTGCAGATGGGCATTGTTGACCCTCTTTTTCAACTTACAGTAGCTGCTGCATTTCTCACCCTCGTCTTATACTCGGGTCAATAAGTTTTTCCCATTTTTTTGTTAAATTGTTTTTTGGTAAATTAGGGCCTCGACTTATACTCGGATCGACTTATACTCGAGTATATATGGTAAGTACAGTAACAAGTCCTAGTTGCAATCTCGGAACACCCAATAAGAGGATAGATGCAACCGATCTAAACTATGTGGCATGTTCACCAATGCCAGGAACCTGACGGACAAGATGGGTGAACTAGAGATACTGTTGTAAGAGGAGGATTTGGATTTTGTGGGAGTTTCAGAGATCTGGTTCAACAGCTCTCATGATTGGCTGGAAACCATTCAAGGGTATACCCTTTATCGCAGGGATAGAGAGGATAAAAAAGTGGGAGGGGTATGCCTATATATCAAGAATAATGTACAAGTGGATGTGAGAGATGACATGACTAAAGGAGCTAGGGAGGAGGTGGAATCCTTATGGGTAGAGCTCCAAAGGGATGAAGCTAAAGGGAAAATAATACTGGGAGTAGAAGGGGGGGGGAAGATCTCCTATCACAAGTTGGATTAGAAGCAAGGATGGGAAGTGTTATCATAATGGGGGATTTTAATTATCCAGACAGACTGGGCGGAGGGAACCACGCATTCGTCTAAGGCTCGCTAGTTCTTAAATGTCTTGCAGGACAATTTAATGGGTCAGATGGTAGACGCATCAACTAGAAATAAAGCGTTACTAGATCTACTGATTACCAACAATACAGACCTGATCACGGATGTGGAAATACGGGACAATTTAGGAAACAGCGATCACGGGTCAATTGGCTTCAGTATAAATCACACAAATAGGAAACATAAGGGGAATACAAAGACACTGAAGAGCCAACTTCCCTAAGCTACGAACCTTGTAAGAAGGCATGAATTGGGATAAAATCTTAGGAACAAAGAACACGGAGGAGAGATGGGTTTGCTTTAAGAGCATATTAAATGAGGGCAGTAGCCAATGCATCCTATTGGGTAATAAATTTAAAAGAGCGAACAAAAGTCCTGGATGGCTTAATTCCAATGAAAAAATGCATATAAAAGCAAAGGAGAAGGCCTTCAAAAAATACAAGGTTGAGAGATCATCATCAGCATTCAGACTTTATAAAGAATACAACAAGAAATGTAAGGATACAATTAGCATTGAGCAGTCTGAGTCCTTGTCCAGAGCTCAGCAATGCCCTAGCTAATCTACGGCTGGAGGCCCTACTTCCAGACAGACTTTAAGCTAAGAAAGTGAGATTTCACCTAGGATCCAGTCTGGAAAGTCCACTAAGAAACTGTGTGCCAATCTCTAAGTGAGGCATCGGGGGTGTCAATGATGTCAGTTATGACAAAACTAGTAGGGTGGAGTCTATGCTAATTCTCATCAAGCTAGTTCCTATGTGATCTGCAGGTGTTTTTTTACCTTGGAAACTGTTTTATCCCTGTCTGATTGGACTTATGCTACCTCAATAAACCATCACGGTTTTATGCTACGTTGGTGTTCTTCTCCTTTCTTTTATCGTACTTGGGAGCGAGAAACTGTCACCTGTGTTGATACTTTCATCATCCTGTTTATATCCAAAGGACAGATCGTGTGTATTACACTCATCCACGCTTTACTAGGCTACTATAAAGTGGAGTCTAGTCACCTGGTAAGGGCACAGCCTTTTTTTTTTCATGGTGGAAGGTGCACTTTGGGTGTTCAATCATTTATTATCACCGAGACACAAATATTTAAGGACTTCATTTATGTTGGATTTCCTTACAGATTTGAACATTAATATTTTAGATGTTCCCATGGACTTATCATTGTTTATTTAATTTGCATTTTGGCATTATCACCTGCTATTTTAGCCCTGCAATTTTGGGTTATATATTTTAAATGCACGAATGTTCTGTTTTGTAATTGCCAGCTGCTGTTTTGAATATTTAGTATTTCACCTGCGCAATTTCCATCCACATTTTTACAATACTACTGACCAATTTCTTTGTCCTCTACTTGCCATTTTGGACCCAGATTTTACAGTTGAGGTCTTCTTTAAACAGATCAATTACACTTGTACAGTATATTAGAAACAGGGAAAAAAAAAACACCAAAAAGCCTGCAGCTCCCCTTTTAAGCCAATTTTGATATTGTCAAATCCAATGCAGCCAGATTACCAAACTTCATACTGGGCTCCTGAACAGCATGGCAGCTTAGAACTTGCATGATTTATTACTATAATAACACCCTGTGAGGTGATAATGTATGGGTTAGGCTACACATGCTGGCTCCACATACAGCAAAGCTCTATTAAATTCAGTCACTTTTATCCGGCTTACAATTAAAAAAATTACCAAACAGAAAAAGGTAGCCTAACCCCTGCCAATTCTACTAGCGTGTCTTAAAGAGGAAGTAAACCCTAATGGGTTTTACTTCCTCTTTCGTTCCCTGCAAAGTAAAAGTCACGGCACGGGCCCTTTAGAAATAGCACAATTGTGCCCTTTCTTCAGTGCACATGCGCCCATGATGTTGGTGCAAGCGTATATGGTAAATATCTCCTAAACCATGCACCGTCCTATAATAAGGCTTACCTGTAGGTAAAATTGGTGTAACTAGGTTTACAACCACTTTAAATGTATATGTAAACCCTCACCTTGTAAAACAACCCATCCAGTTTAACAACCTCCCACCCGCCATATAGTAAAATGATGGGCGCAAGGTGGCTCTCTCGTTCTGGGATGATGTCACATGACGTCCCTGGTACACAGTGCATCACTGATCTCGGTACAGAGCCGATGACGAGTCTCTTTATCCATATGATCAGCTGTGTCCAATCACAGCTGACCACATATAAACAAGGAAATGCCCCTTATCGGCTCTCTTTTCCGCACACTGACAGTGTGTGAGAAGAGGAGAGCCGATCAATGGCATTTCCTCACAGGAGGGATCCACACAGATAATCAATGCCCTGATTATTAGTGCAGCCCCAACAGTGCCCAGCAGTGATGCCAATCAGTGCCCAGCAGTGATGCCAATTAGTGCCCATCAGTGATGCCTTTCAGTGTCCATCAGTGCCGCCTATCCATGATGCCTATCAGTGCCCATAAGTGCTGCCTATCAGTGCCCATCAGTGCTGCATATCAGTGCCACCAATCAGTGCTGCATATTAGTGCCTCCTCATCAGTAAAACCTCATCAGTGCCCATCAGTTCCCACTCATGAGCGCACATCAGTGAAGGAGAAAAATTACTTATTTACAAAATTTTATGACAGAAACTAAGAAAAACTTTTTTTTTTTCAAAAGTTTTGGTCTTTTTTTCATTTTTTTAGCAAAAAACAAAAACTCCAGTGGTGATTAAATACCACCAAAAAAAAGCTCTGTCTCAAAAAAAAAATTATAAAAATTTTGTTTGGGTACAGCGCAGCATGACCACGCAATTGTCATTCAAAGTGTGACAGCTCTGAAAGCTGAAAATTAGGCAGGAAGGGGATGAAAATGCCCAGTATCGAAGTGGTTAAAATATAAATGAAAGGAAAAGGATTTGTGTATACACACAAAAAAAATAAATACCTTTTTTCCTCTTTTTTTTAAGTGATCACTTTACCTTCTGTTCTCAGCTGCATAAGTTGCTCAGAGAGCTGTAAGTGGAAACACAACCCACTGATCTTCCCAATGAATGGCTGTGCCAGGGGGGGAAGGATGTGTCAGGACAAATGTAATCATTGGAGGAGAGCAGGCTGAGTTTTCGCACAGCTAGAGCACTGACCACCCTGTGCTCTTGTGCTTATTGTGGTCAGTTTTTGATAGGAAAGCAGAGGGACTGGCAGGAACACCAGGGATTTAACACAAAGGAAGCAATACAAAGAGAACGAGATACTTTTTCATATAAGTACATAGTACGGCAGGCACATATTAGGAATAGCAAATATTGAGTTTACATATTCTTTAATCAAAAGCTAAAGAGTAGGGAATGGCTTGTGCTTTTTGCGTGTCCCGGTGTGTCCCCTGAACAAGAGCTTCAAGCTGAAGATTTCCCCTGTTTACTCCTGTTCCGGAGACAAGTCAAAATTTTTAATTTTCCCTTACTTTTATCCTCGGTGGTCAAGGTCACCAGGAGAAATCTTCCTAGCAAGGACACGTCAATAAAAACCTGACAGGTGGTTTAGCCCCCTCACCTCTCTATCCAATCTAAAATTAAAAAAAAACTAAAAAACTAAACAGAGTTTGGAATTTAGATACACTTTAAATTAAGTACAAGTGCTGAAGGTTGGATGTCTTGATCTGTATGGTTGTTTTTCAACCTAAAGCTTTAGTTTACATCAAAAGCACTGGAGAATATCAGCAGGTATGTTTACACTAAAGAATGCCTAAGGCTATGTGCAGTAAAGAGTTGGATAGTGTGAACTCATGGAGGTGTGCCATGGGTTAAACTGCAGGCTTAGGTAACCTTTGACCAACTTTCAGTTTGCTCAGTGAGAAGCTGTCTCTCTATCTGGTTGTCAAGCAGTAGAGTCCCTGACCCCCAGGCTATCTTCACAGCAATACACATTAGTAACAGGCTGTGTCTCTATCTTGCCATCAAGCAGTAGGGTCCTTGTGCACCAAGCTATCCTCGCAGTCTTCCAACTCAGAGTGAGAAGCTATTTCTCTGTCTTGTCATCAAGTAGCAGAGTCTCTGTCCACCAGGCTATCTTCCCAGTCTTCCATGTCAACCAATGAGAGATTGTCTCTATCTGGTCAGCAAGAAGTAGAGTCATTGTCCACCAGGCTATCTTCACAGTCTTCCAAGTCAAACAGTGGGAGGCTGTCTCTCTATATGGTCTTCAAGCAGCAGAGTCTCTGTCCACCAAGCTGTCTTCACAGTCTTCCAACTCAAAGAGTGAGAAGCTGTTTCTCTATCTTGTCATCAAGTAGTAGAGTCCCTGGACTTCCGGCCGGATGTGATTGAGGCAGGACGCACCTCTCCACAGCTCCGCTCTCCGGCTCACCATCCGCAGCTACAGACCGCAAATTCCGACCCACAAACCTTGGATCTAGAGGGGGAGAGAACGCTGAACCTGGGGATGCCCTCCTCAACCTCGAAAAAGTCCGGTAAAGCACCGATAGATCAGCGACAGACGCGCTCCATTAAGGACACGGCGCCTGGCCCCGCCCCCGCCATCTTGTCTTCCTCTCCGAAAGAGCAGAGAGCCAAGACACATCCTGGTAAGATGGATCCGACGGAGAGAGCAGGGGGGACGGAGGGAGCAAGTGAGCTGAATCATGCATCAGACGCTGAGGCTATCACAAGGCCGATTCTTGAGGCAATTAATGCCAGTAAAGCAGAGCTCATGGGGCGCATTGACCATCTCTCCTCAGAGTGCAATTTAATTAGGCATGATCTGGATAAGATCAGAGGCCGTCTAACCACTGTGGAAACACGTGTCTCAGACATAGAGGACACTTCTCATGATTATGGAGCGCAAATTGCAGAGCTCAGAGATCAGGTCAGATCCCTTCAACACAAAACCATTGACGCAGAAGACCGCCAGAGGAGGAACAATGTGAGAGTGGTGGGACTCCCTGAGGGAGCTGAGGGAGACAGGCCTGCTCAGTTTGCTGAACAATTCTTCAAACAACTGCTAGCTATGCCTGATATGCCCCCAACATACGTGGTTGAAAGAGCACACAGAGTCCCGACGGGCAAAAGACCCCCTGGGGCCTTCCCCAGACCATTTCTGGTTCGCTTCTTGAATTTCCGTGATCGTGACATGATCCTGATGCAGGCCAGGCAAATACAGGAACTGAAGCATGACAACGCACGCATAATGCTGTTCCCAGACTTCTCAGCCGCGACTCAGCAAAAACGCAGATCCTTCAATGAAGTCAGAAGACGCCTGAGAGATAAAGAAGTCAAATACAGTATGATGTACCCCAGCAAACTCAGGATCCAGCATAAGGGATCGGTGAAATTCTTTGAGAATCCAGAGGAAGCCAGCGAATGGATGGACAAGGAATTCTAACATGCTGAATATACGAAGATATCATCCTTCCGCAGTGAAAGATATGGGGTGAGGCCTTGTGAAATAGGCTTGCATTATTATCTCTCATTTTTCATTCTCATTCATGTTGTTTTATCCTTTTTCTTTTCACATTTTTTACTTTTCTTGGAGATTTTTTTGTTGTTTTTATTTTTTGGGCTATATTTTATGGAGTATGTGCTCAGGAACAATGCTGAGGAGGCATAGATCTGTTGAGCTCTACATCATCATAACTTGGCATGAAGGCTCATATCCTCTTACAAGGAATCCCTAACAAGGAACATTTCCTATTGACACCCCCCCATTTTATTTTTATTTTTTATCTTAATAACTATTACGATCTACGCTTCGGGGGATACAGTGCGGGTGAACATTCTGCATGGTACTGCTAATTACAGCCAAATTGTTGACGCACATGTTTTGTACTCCTTGAAGAGTTAAAGAGAGAGAGTCTGAAGCCCTACTCAGGGATTCACGTGGTCGAGCAAAACTTTACCTACCCATTTACCCTTATTTTTTATTACTATTTTTCCTTTTTTTGTTGTTTTTTTTCTTTTTTCTCTTTTCCACTCAATATAAGTTGTTCTCCCCTACCAGCACATCCTGAATTCTCCATATGTTCTGTGGGAAAAGAATTAATGTGATCCATATGGAAAATTCCCTAATAGTCTCTAATATTACAGAAGGAGTGTGTGGAGGTGCTAATAGACAAGTTTAAGAGCTGCCGAACTTTCGATTGCTGCGGCGGGAGGTCACCGCAAGTTTTTTTTTGCTGCTGTTGTTCTGTTTAGGGAATAAGCTATATACTGGATTGGGGTGTTCTGTTTCTGGTATAAAAGCAGGGGGGGGAAGTTTTGCAACCACAGCTCGACATAGGGACTACTGTTTTATTTTAACTTTTTGTACAGTAATGATGGATAAGATAGGTTGGGGTGACCCCCATATATGGATAAACATCCGGTTGATGACAGACGGTGGTAGATATAATGATGGTGGAGGTTAAAATTATGTCTTGGAATGTCCGAGGCATGAACCACAAACTTAAGAGGGCCTCCATATTCCAATACATTAAACAGACACGCCCACACATAATATTGTTGCAGGAAACACACCTGGATGGCAGCAGAATCCTCTCTTTACGCAAACCATGGATTCAAAGGGCAATACACTCAACATACTCCACGTTTGCTAGAGGAGTGTCCATCTTGATATGCAAAAATCTATCTTGCACGATACATCAAGTATTCACAGATCCAAATGGTCGCTATGCAGCAATAGTCCTAGAAATATATCATAAATCTATGGTGATAATTAATGTTTACGTACCCCCCCCATTTCAGTCTAAAATACTATATGACCTACTACCTAAATTGGCACCCTATGCTCACTTCCCTGTGGTGGTTATGGGCGACTTCAATGCGGTTCTTGACGCAGCATTGGATAGCTCTAACCCATCTAGGGGAAGCTCCAGTGATCTAAATGGATGGCAATCTATAGCTGATTTCACAGAGGTATGGCGTTGGAAGCATCCAACCGATAGATGCTACTCACACGTGTCAACAGCTCATAGATCTGCAGCAAGGATTGATCTTGCTTTCGGGAATAATCTCTTGTTACCACTGGTGAAAGGCACAGAGTACTTGGCTGGTGGTCTGACTGATCACAGTCCCCTAGCTCTTACTCTGATCCTTGGGTCGGGATCACGGGGAGGGGGATAGAGACTCTCACCTGGCTGGATACAAAATGAACAAATTTCCGCCCAGGTAACTGAGGCCATGAATACATACTGGTCCTCTAATGTTGACTCGGCGGAACCTCATGTGGTATGGGATGCCTTCAAGGCAGTGACCAGGGGGGAATTTATCTCAGCCATCAAAACAACACGTAGGCGGGATAGAGAAGAGGTAGAAATTCTAGAGAACAAAGAAAGGGAAGCTGCAGAAGCCCATGCGGGATCCTCTACGAGAGCATCTTATGACGCCTTACTGGAAGCGAGACGGTCCATCTCAATACATTTTACGGGACAGGCTCGGGTAGAAATGGTTAAAGGGGCACAAACTGTCTTTGCAGAGGGGGATAAAAACGGGAAACTGCTGGCCATGCTGGTAGCTGACTCTAGACAGACTACGAATATTCCATCAATTAAAACCCAGGGGGGGTCCATACTTAGTGAACCTGAGCAGATTATGCAAGAATTTGCCCGGTTCTATACCTCTCTCTACTCTCCAATTCCCGATTATGACCAGACTGACTTAGACTCCTTACTTGAGGGCTTGCCGATACCAAAACTTACTGAAGCGGATAGAAACACATTAGAAGCCAAAATTACCAAAAAGGAAATCGAAATGGCAATTTTTTCATTTCCCCCAAATAAAGCTCCTGGCCCAGACGGGTTTCCAGCAGACTTCTACAAGGCGAACGTGGAGGTCCTGGCCCCGAGAATTAACACACTACTAGCCTACTGTCATGAACACAACGCCCTGCCTGACTCCATGTTGGAGGCATATATGATCCTCTTGCTGAAGCCAGGAAAGGACCCACAGGACTGTGCCTCTTATCGGCCTATAGCATTACTAAATACAGACCTTAAAATCCTGACTAAAGTATTGGCCATGAGGTTAGCGGCGATAATCCCCTCGATCATCAACATTGATCAAACCGGCTTTATGCCAGGGAAGTCAACAGACACCAATTTAAGGAGATTATTTACTCATCTACAAGTGAACTCAATGGCACCTGGTTCTAGAATAGTGGTATCTATAGACTTTGAAAAGGCCTTCGACTCAGTAGATTGGGCCTTTATGTTTAAGGTCCTGGAGATCATGGGATTTGGGCCATACTTTAGGAGATGGGTGACCATGCTGTATAATCATCCAAAAGTAGCCATCAGATTGGGAACCTCCACCTCGGACTTTTTTGGAGTGGGTAGGGGAACTAGACAGGGGTGCCCACTATCCCCCTTTCTGTTTGCCATTGCACTGGAACCTCTGGCAATTGCACTGAGATCAGCCAGCGCAATAAAACCCATTAGGATAGGCACCATAAAAGAAACCTTGGCACTTTATGCAGATGACATGCTGCTCTTTTTGGAGGACCCCAGGGAATCCTTGAGAGCAGCATTGGAAATTATTAACCGCTTTGCAACGTTTTCAGGTCTAAAAGTAAATTGGAATAAGTCATCAGTTCTACCGATAGACCCTGGGGCTAGAGTAGATGCAGATCCTGACTTGCAATTAGAGTGGGTCTCTTCCATTAAGTACCTTGGCATACAGATCACAGCGAACATTCGAGATTACATATCTCTTAACTTGTTGCCCTTGATAACGTTGCTAAAGCAGAGGGTGCTGACATGGACAAAACTACCGCTATCACTAATAGGCCGTATCAGTCTATTGAAAATGAAATTTCTCCCGGTGGTACTATATTTTCTGAGGCATGCACCTGTTTGGGTCCCGAAATCATATTTTCGGAAGCTGGACAGTATTATATCGTCCTTCCTCTGGGCCCCTAAACCTCCGAGGATTGGGTATAGGGTGTTGCAGGAACCAGGAGATCAGGGAGGTCTGGCGTTGCCAGATTGGCAGAAATATTACATAGCGGGACAGATGGTCTTTGCGCACAGGTGGCTGACGACTGAGGATGGTGACGCAGCTACAGTACTAGAAGCGGCACACTTGGGATCCTATGAAAGTCTCAAATTTGCTCTGTATAGAGGATCCAGGTCTGAGTTACCCTTGACTTTGACAATGAAGGCCACTATTAAGGCCTGGGAAACAGCAGTTAAATTAGCATGTCCCAGCTATGGGGGAGTGTCACCATCAACTCCCATATGGATGAACCCAAAGTTAACACAATTTTATAACTTACCGGATCCCATGATCTGGGCAATTAAAGGTATAAAAACGCTGGGGGATATTACAATGTATGGTGAACTTTTGACCTTTTCACAGCTACAGTCAAGGCATGACCTCCCAAACTCCTATCTATTTAGGTTTCTGCAAATTCGGCATGCATATCAGATGCAGTTTCGAGAGGAGAGGGTGGAATCACTGCCCTCGTCTCTTGAGACTATGTTAGTAAATGTGGACCTGGTCAAGCCTCTCTCAAATACTTATAAAGAACTATTTAAAGTAACACCAACAGCGTTGGCTAGAAACAGAGAAAAATGGGAGGGAGAGGTCCCTGAGGTACAGGGAGAGGACTGGGATGACCTATGGACACAGCCATTTAAACACCTGGTATCGGCGAGAGACAGGCTAATTCAGTTTAAATTCCTTCATAGAAGCTACTATACGCCTGCTAGACTGAATAGGATCTTTTCCATGGTATCGGCGGAATGCTGGAGATGCTCTTATTCTCCAGCTGACGCTGATCACATTTTTTGGAGCTGCCCACACATCCAGAAATTTTGGACTGACGTCACGACATGTATTTCTGAAGTGATATCAGTACCGATCCCAATGAATGTTAAGGTGTGTTTACTAGGATGGGTGGATGAAGTTGTACCCTCACGGGCCATGAGAACAATGATAACTGTCCTGCTTTTCTATGGTAAAAAAGCCATTCTCTTGGAGTGGAAAAAACCTAAAGCCCCGAGTTGTGCGGCCTGGAAAAGTCTGGTGAATACTATGCTCCCATATTATAAAGCAACATACGAGGCCAGGGGATGCAAGAAAAAATTTGATAGGGTGTGGCAAGCGTGGTTTAAATCCAATAACACAGTGGGATAATGGGGAAATAATCTAATGTAATGTACCGTAATACAAGCTAAGCAAAATAATATCCTGTGTTGGACAATGGATGCCAGAAGGTCCTAACCACTTAAGGTCTTAAAAATACATTCGGATAGTAGAGAAACAGAAGGTTACAATTTTTGTCATAGGGGGAACAGAGCGTATATACCATAAAATGCTGTATGGAAGTGGGAAACATGTCGAGCTGTGGTTCAAGGGGTGGGGAAGGGAGGGGGGGAATGATTGTTAGACAGTTGGTCTTTGTTAGATAGGCATGAGGCCATGTTGGCCTTTCGGGCACGTTTCCCTTGGACGAGCCCACTGTTGTATGATATTAAAATCAAAACAATAAACAGAATTTTATAAAAAAAAAAAGTAGTAGAGTCCCTGTCCACCAGGCTTCATAGCCTTATATGTTAAACAACGAGAGGCTGTCTCTCTATCTGTTCGTCAAGCAGATCTTTCAACCAGACTATCTTCACTATCTTCACAGGCCTTCATGTCAAATAGTGAGAGGCTGTTTCTCTATCTTGTCCTCAAACAGCCGAGTTCCTGTCCACCGGGCCATTTTCACAGTTTTCAATGTCAAACAGTGAGAGGCTGTCTCTCTATCTGGTCATCAAATTGCAGAGTACCTGTCTACTAGGCTACCTTCACAGAATTTTACATTTAAACAGTGAGAATCTGTCTCTCTATCTGGTCATCAAGAAGCAGAGTCTCTGTCCACCCTATTTTTTACAGTCTTTCACATCAAAGATTGTCTCTATTTTGTTATCAATCAGAGAGTCCCTGTCCGCCAGGCTTTCTCCACAGTCTTCCATGTCAAACTGTGAGAAGCTCTCTCTCTCTCTCTCTAGTCATCAAAAAGTAGAGTCTCTATCCACCAGGCTATCTTCATAGTAATCCACATCAAACAGTGAGAAGCTGTCTCTCTGTTTTGTCATCAATCTGAAGAGACCCTGTCTACCAATCTATCTTTATATTCTTCCAAGTCAAACATTGGGAGGCTATCTCCAAATCTGTTCATCAAGGCAGAGTTTCTGTCCACCAGAATATCTTCACAAACTTCCATGTCTAAGGCTAGCCATAGACGGTTTGAATCTCGGGCCTGTTCAGCAGGAATGTACCAAGTTGACCGATCGATTACCTTGGGTACACCCAGCCTGCTGGATTCACTTGCGATTATCACTAGCGGCTCCTATAGCCATTAGTAATTATTATTATTATTCAGGATTTATATAGCGCCAGCAGTTTACGCAGCGCTTTACAACAAAAGGGCAAGACAGTATAGTTACAATACAAATAAATACAGAAGGAATCAGAGGGCCCTGCTCATTAGAGCTTACTAACTAGAAATTACTATCACCCCTGGCGGGGTGATGGCTTCCTCCACCTGCCCCCGCTGGGAGCAGGCAGTGGTTGCAGGAAGACTTTACACTGTCTATGGCCTGCCTATGTGTGAGCGTCTGTTTCTCTATCTGGTCATAAAGCAGCTGAGCCCATGTCTGCCAAGTTATCTTTAGTCTCCCATGTCAAACAGTGTGAGGATGTCTCTGGATCCTCTTGATGACCGTAAAGCTGCCCAGTCCTCTGTCTGCCAGGCTATCTTCACAGTTTCCAATGTCAAACAGAGGCTGTCTCTCGATCTGGTCATCAAGCAGCACAGTCCCTGTCCAGGAGGCTATCTTCACTGAATGTCATGTCAAACAGTGAGAGTCTGCCTCTATCTGATTGTCGAGCAGCAGAGTGCCTGTCCACCAGACTATCTTCATAGTCTTCCACTTCAACAGTGAGAATCTGTCTCTCTATCTGGTCATCAAGCAGCAGAGTCCCTGTTTGCCCAGGTTTTTTTTCACAGTCTTCCATGTCAAACAGTCTCTCTATCTGATCATCAAACTGCAGAGTACCTGGCTACTTTCACAGTTTTCCATGTGAAACAGTGAGAGGCTCTTTATCAGGCCATCGAGCAGCAAAGATGCTGTCCACCAAGCTATCTTCAGAGAGTTCCATGTCAAACAGGGGAAAATTGTCTATCTGGTCTTCAAGCAGAAGAGTCTTCGAGCTATCTTCACAGTCTTCCAAATCAAAGAGCGAGAAGCTGTTTCTCTATCTTGTCATCAAGCAGTAGAGTCCCTGTCCACCAGGCTATCTTCACAGCCTTCCATGTCAAACAATGAGAGGCTGTCTCTATCTGTTCGTCAAGCAGGTCTTTCAACCAGACTATCTTCACAGGCTTTCAAGTCAAAAAATGAGAGGCTGTTTCTCTATCTTGTCTTCAAACAGCTGAGTTCCTGTCCACCCGACTATTTTCACAGTCTTCCATGTCAAACAGTGAGAGGCTCTCACAGACTCTCTACAAACATTGCAGAGCCCAACACAGCTCTCTGGGCAATCCTATTATTATTTATGAAAAGGCTCTTTCTGTCCTAAAGTACTTACATACTTTAATCTTTAAAAAATGTAGGTAAATAAGCTCCCTCTCAACCCACAAATTTATGACAAGCTTGTATAACAATAATTCAGAGATTCCAAACCCAGTCCTTTTGTTTTTATAATCACTTGTAGCACCTCCTCTGTCCTGCTCTAGCACAACCTCAAAGAACACCATTTGACAGGCATTAAACAGAAAGCTTGTCAGTAGAGAAATAATCTGACATGTGTATTATTAGATCGATAGTATCGCTTACACTAGTTCCTTCAGGTCTGACAGTACAACGCCTCCATTTCCACAAAGATACTACCAATTAAGAGCTGCGGCCCCTGAGGCCTCGTACGTGACTAATTTATGTCAGAAATCATACCTCAGCAGATTTGTGCTCGGTGCCTAGAGATGGAATTGACATTAGCTCAGCGCTTCAAACGCTCATAATCCATTTGTAAATTACTTTAATGAACCATTAGGTAATTCTTGAAATAATTTTTTTTTTTTAGATTTCAAATATAATTGTCTTTGTTTCCCCTGAAAGAGGACATGATTATACCAAATTCAGGATTCCCATTTCTGTGGGTCACATGATGCACAGCATGACCCAGGGTCAAACTTTCAACCATAAAGAGGCCGTGATTTCATAGTTCTTGAAAAAGCCGTTACTGCGAAGTGTGTTGAGCGAGCGCGATGTCAATATGTACTACACGGATGACAGACTAACAGCGTACTGAGTGGCATGTGAAAGATGGACACCACCGTCTTTGTATATGTGCTGAAAAATTTGCAAGGGGAATTAACCCCCTAAATATACCCAGGTGCAGGGTTTGCCAAAGGATGCCTAAGCGCATAACCATGCCCATTTATATCTCATATGACATCATCACGGACGTCTGGTTGGCCTGCAACACTTCCTTGCTGTCCACAGTGGTTTTCATTCATGTAATATACACACACGGTCTGCTGCTTCTCTTGGCTCGACCTGGTGAGCCTATGGTTAACTTCCTGGTTCCAAGCACCTTCCATCACATCCACCCGGATGGATTTGCTCACCACTGACCACCTGGGAGGTCACCACCTGCTGGAGACTTATTGATGTGCTTTTCGATACCTTGTACATGTGCATTAATAATGGTTTTACATTTTATAAAAACTTTTAAATAAATCCTACACCTAAGTCTCCTTCTTTTCGTTCATATAGTATACAGTTTATAGTGTGTACGATGCTGGTTTTATTTATTTATTACAGGTACTTATATAGGGCCATCAATTTATGCAGAACTCTTCATATACAGTCAGGTCCATATATATTTGGATTTGGTTTTTTTTTTCAAGTATTTACCAAAACATAATAAAGTTATAGTTATATAATGGATATGGGCTGAAAGTGCACACTCTCTGGTTTAATTTGAGGATAAGTACATCCAAATCGGAGGAAGGGTTTAGGAATTACAGCTCTTACAAATAACCATCCCCCCTTTTTTAGGGGACCGAAAGTAATTGGACAATTGTATCAAAAGCTGTTTCATGGCCAGGTGTGGGCTATTCCTTCGTTATTTCTTCATCAATTAAGCAGGTAAAAGGTCTGGAGATGATTCTAAGTGTGGTATTTGCATTTGGAATCTATTGCTGTGAACCTACATCATGCATTTAAAGGAGCTGTCCATGCACATGAAAAAGGGCATTGTAAGGCTGAAAAAACCTTCAGAGAGATAGGAGCAACATTAGAAGTGGCCAAATCAACAGTTTGGTACATTCTAAGGAAAGAAGAACGCATTGGTGAGCTCAGCGACATAAAAGGCCTGGATGTCCAGTGGTGGATGATCGCAGAATCCTCTCTATGGTAAAGAAAAATCCATTCACAACATCCAGACAAGTAAAGGACACTCTCCAGGTGGTGGGCATATCATTGCCAAAGTCTACAATCAAGAGAAGACTTTACAAGAGGAAATACAGAGGGTTCACCACAAGGTGCAAATCACTCAAATCATGCAAATAATTCATAAGCCTGAAGAATAGAAAAGCCAGATTAGACTTTGCCCAAAAAAATCTAAAAAGGCCAGACCAGTTATGGAAAAGCATTCTTTGGACGGGTGAAACTAAAATTTATCTGTACCAGAATGACAGGAAGAAAAAAGTGTGGAGAAGGCTTGGAACAGCTCATAATCCAAAGGACACAACGACATCTGTGGTCACATGGTGGAGCTTGCAGTGTGATGACAAGGGCATGCATGGCTTCCAGTGGCACTGGGTCATTGGAGTTTATTGGTGATGTGACAGAAGACAGAAGCAGCCAGATGAATTCTGCAGTGTTTAGAGATATCCTGTCAGCCCAGATTCTGCCAAATGCAGCAAAGTTGATTGGACGGCGCTTCACAGTACAGAAGGACAATGATCCAAAACACACCGCAAAAGCAACCCAGGAGCTTTTGAAGGAAAAGAAGTGGAGTATTCCGCAATGGCCAAGTCAATTACTTGCTCTCAACCCAATTGAGCATGCATTTCACTTGCTAAAGACAAATTTTAAAGGCAGAAAGACCCACAAACAAAGAACAAGTGAAGACAGCTGCAGTTAGAGCCTGGCAAAGCATCAGAAAGGAGGAAACCCAGTCTTCGGTAATGTCCATGGGTTCCAGACTTCAGGCAGTCAGGATTCTCCAAAACATATTAAAAATGTACATTTTATTTATGATTATATTCATTTGTCCAATTACATTTGAGCCCCTGAAAAAAAATGGGGGGACTGTGTATAAAAAATGGTTGCAGTTTCTAAAATTTGTACTTGATATTTTTGTTCAACTCCTTGAATTAAATCTGAAAGTCTGCACTTCAAATTCATTACAGAGCCAAAAGTATGAAAATTGTGCCTGTGTCCAAATATATATGGAACTCACTGTAAACAGTGGTGGCAAAATTGTGGACACAAGTAATTAGAAGGTCTAAACACACTCCATTGTCACTCGTCTGTTGTAAATAACCTTATGTGATTCCTTTCCTATTTTTCAAATTTGACTGAAGTCGTCCAACCCTCATAAAACAAGAGCTTTTATAGTGTAGTGTCCACATTTATTTAGCCATATTAAACCTCTTACATTAACTGGTGCCTAAAACTGTGCCTGTGTGGGTTTCCTCAGGGTACTCTGGTTTCCTCCCACATCCCAAAGAAACGCTAGAACAAACAGCAAAACCGACTACAGAACAAACAGCAAAACTGACTTTCCTCAACTTCTCACAAGATTTATTTCAGTTGCTGCCAGGACGGTCTAAGCAGGGTCTGATTGGTTGGGGCTGTCCATGTGACAATGTCTCCTATATGTACCTTTACGAGGTAAGTTTAGGGGATTAAGCCACAGGGGATTTCACATCCCCAGGCAGGTGAAGTGGCGACCTGATGTCTCCTAGCAGGTGACCGACGGTCTCAGGGCTTCAGGTACAGCGGGACCGGGGGGGGGGGGAGGGTCCAGTGTAATTTCACCTTACAGATTTTCATCCGCAATGGCTGACAATACTTCTTTAAATGTGAAATGTTTCCCTGCATGGTGCATTATTTTTAAATTGTGACAGCGGGTGCAGGGAGAAGTTCCCCTGCCCACTCTCAAAGGGAGGGGGAGGATGGGGGGGGAGAGGCTGCAGACGCTGAAACATGTTACATGGCCAGTGCAATATGGACACTCTTCTGGCTTGTCTCTGTTTAGAGAGTATCCATTATATTTAGTGATGGTGTATTTTACAAACAGAATATGGCGTCAGAAGACCAATCGACCAACAGAACTTGTTATGTACGGTAATAAACCAAGGACAACCAGCTGCTTAACCTACCATGTCATTTTTGTCATCATCCACCGTGCCTGGGACTGAAGATGACCTCAGGGAAGAGCATAGATGAATGTCAAGACATTTATTTTGGTATTTTTTAAAAGCTTTACCTCAGGCAAACCAGTTGAGACAAATATAGGAGCTGTTTTACCTGTCAAAGTTTTTGCATTTCTGTCTGTCCAGTCCTGATGTTTGTACAGCTCAACCAGACAGCAGATCCTGGTTGCTGCCCTTGACTTTTGTCTACTGCAGTAAGCAATCATTCCAAGCCATCTCCCACCACTAGACTGTGATTGGACAGTGAAGGAACAGGAGGACACTGATGAGGTCCCCTGTTTGCTCTTTCTGTCAGCGTATTTCCTTTTAGCTCGATTGGCTACCCCTCTTCCAGTCTGGATGTCGCTGTACAGGGAGTTACTAAAAGCCGATTCCAAGGCTCCGTTCACACTAGTGCAATTTCAGATGCAGCTTGAGTCACACAGACGATGCATGATAATATAAATTACATTGTTTTTAATGGTGCCCCTTCACATCAATGCACATGAACTGCGCCAATTTTGGAAAAGGTTCCTGTACTACTTTCGGTGAAATTCCAGCGCGATTTTTGCCCTATAGAATATGAAAACCACATTCAAGTTACCTTACAAAATCGCACTGAAAAATCGGATCAAGGTTGGATCGCAGCAGTGTGAACCTAGCCTAAATCAAGTTTAAGTGCTTACATTTAAAAAATCCAGAATAATATACTCAAAGAGGCGCTGGTAATTTTTAGGCTTGCACTTGCTGTCAGATAAAGGAAAACTTTAAACAAGCTTGATAGCTCTGGTGAAGCGGCTCCCACACAGCAAGGCTTTCCCTCGATGGACACCCAACAGTAGCTCAACCCATAATAAAGGAGCACCAGACCAAATTCTGATAAACGAGTCCAAGAAAATCTTAAAGTGGTTGTAAACCCTCCACTTTCACTTTAGCTCATTCTAATCTACAGTGATAAGCCTGCTGATTGCTGCTTGTGAAATTTCACTTACTGTTACAGTCTTTTCATAATCCGTCCTGCAATCTTTAATGATGTCACCGACGCATGCGCAGTCGGTAGTTCCGTTAACGGCACACTATGTGTGCCGTTTCAATAGCTCCTGCATACCAGGTTAATTCCTTCCACTTAGAACGGCACAGAGGAAGATTCGCGATAGTGTGCCCTCCTCCACACCTTCCCGGTTCTCCCCTTCTGACTGTATAAGACATCACACAAGGGGAGTGAGCCAGAGTATCACATAGACGTCCATAAGAGCACACGCGACTGCACAATTGCGCATGCGTGAGATTTAGCCAGGGAAAGATAGGAAGGGCGGAATGATGCCCACATAAGAGCCAGAAATCAGGAGTAAAGATGGCGTAGCCGATTCCCAGAAGATGATCTATTTTTTAAAAGCAAGAAAAGGTATATCCTAAACTCGTTTTAATGACGTTTTAATATGGAAGGCATCTATATATATATTGTTGATTGATAATATGTAAATAAAAAGAAACAAAATCTGGCGTTTACTACCTCTTTAATTGTTGATAGGAAAAAAAAAAAGTCATAAAAAAAGTCATATAACAACATCCAACGCATTTTGAGGGCAACATCACTCCACCTTCATCTGGACTACAAGAATTAGCTAATTTGTTTTTATAGTACTTTTTTTTTTTCTTTCAATCATTTTTGTTGAAATTTTGAACTCAGGCAAAAAGAAAATTTCGTTAGCGTTACAACAGCCAGAACTCTGGCACAGGATTTACATTCACAGTGAATGACAAACATCTTTGCAAAACTAGAACGATTGTTAAAGATGGAGAGAATCAAAATTAACATTGTGAAGCTAATTAGCCTCGCGCCATGTCCGTCACAATGGTAAGCAGGACAGAGCATCTAGACAGGGCCGTCTTTAAGGCAGGGCAAAAGGGGCAGCTGCCCTGGGCCCTGTCATTGTTGTGGGGCCCAAAGCAGCTGCCTCATACTTGCCAGCCATCCCAGTTTAAATTCCCTTGTCCCTTGAAGTTTTAGTCCTGTGCTGTGTCCTGATATCTCAGTGTAAAGTGCTGCTACTAATGCTGGCCAGCTCTGCCCTATTGTTGTGTAAAGATGACTCACCTGTAGACCCTGTGTTTACATGTAAATAACCAGCATTCATATGTAAATAGCTGCATCCGGCGGCATAGATATGTAAATAAGGGGGCATTCATATGTATATGATGCCCCCTGCAGTGAGATGATGTGCTGTAACCTCTAGCAACCAATCAGTGAGCAGTATTACTGTACAGTAATCTCTAGCAACCAGTCAACAAGCAGAAATCGTGTGCTGTAACCTCTGGCAACTAATCAGTGAGCTGTAATGTGTGCTGTAACCTCTAGCAACCAGTCAGTAAGCGGTAATGATACACTGTAACCTCTGGCAACCAATCGCAATCGATGCCTGATCTGATACAGTAAACTGATTTTAAGTCTAGCTGCTATTTATTGTATGTCTCAGAGCAGGTGGAGAGCGAAATTGTATGGGGGGGCCCAAGAAACCGTTTGCCCAGGGTCCAATCAATATTAAAGACGGCCCTGCATCTAGAAAAAATTGTTACACAACTTACCTCAAAGACTACATGGAGAAACTTCTCAATTCACTATGCAAAATGCGCACACAAAAAAAAGGAGCCATGAATACCAGCTATAACCATTATAAAAGAGGAGAAGTCCCCAGCAGGAGGAACCTCAGACGTGACAGAAAAGAATAGGAGTAAAGAAAAAAGAAGGGGAAATAGAAAAGAGTAGGGAGAGAAATCCAGAGAGGAAAACAAGAAGCAAAGCTCCCAGGGGGGAGAACAGAACTTGTTCAGATCCCCAAATCGCTTAGTAGTATCATTGACCACACTGGCAATTTGTTCATTGAGCATTATCCAAGACACCTTTTCGTCTATATAGTGAGATACACATCAAAGTCTTTTTCCATGAACGGGTTATAGAAAGTTTTGCAGCCAGGAGCATAAAGAAGATCAGATGATCAGACGCCTCCCATGACCATATCCAGCCCGGCTATTTATGTAGGAGAAGCTCTAATGTTCAACTAATTTTATTTTTGGATAGAGTGAAGTGGAGCGGAGGGCCAGAACCTACTATATGTCAGGTTTTCATGTTAAGATTTCATGTTCTGTTCACATGAACAAGGGAATCCGCTGAGGTAGAAACCTCCAGGATCAGGGAAAACATGAATGTCATATTAAGGTTCAGCTTACATTGCCGCGACTTGGGATCCGACTTGTGAGACCCCAAGTCGCATGACATGTGAAATCCCATGCTTGTCAATGAGAGCTGTCTTAATTAACACTACTGAAGTCGCTGCGACTTTAGAAAAGGTTCCTGTACTACTTCAAGGCGACTTCTATCAGACTTGTGCCTTAATGTAGTACTCAAATCGCCAGGAAGTTTCCTGGCAAAGTCTCACCATAAGTCGTGCAAGGTTCAGGTCGTGGCAGTGTGAACCGAGCCTCATGGTTTAGGCCCTTATGCACACTGGATGTTACAAAAATGGCAGTAGCTTTAGCTGTAGAACTCTACATTAAAAAAATAGTCATTTCTTTTTTAGTTTTGCAGCGTTTTTGCATTAGCGTTTTTTTTCAGCAAAGCTATACTCACACAAAAGCTTAGGGCTCAAAAACACTCATAAATGGTAAATTGCCGCGTTCTTCAGCTTTTTTCAGCGTGTTTCGGAGTTAGAGAGTTTTTTACAGCTGAAAAACTCCTCTTTCCAGACAGAATACGCCCCTGTCAAAAACTGCTGATAAAATCCCATGTGTGCATGGACACATAGGATAAGATGCTGGGGAGTTTACTGGCTGTAGAAAAAAAAACGCCTAAAGCTAAAAACCAGCAGCTGTAAAAACGTCCAGTATGCATGAGGCCTTAAAGTGATTGTAAGGGCTCGTTTTCTTTTCCTATAAAAAAAACAAACATGTTATACTTACCTGCTCTGTTGCAGTGGATTTGCACAGAGCAGCCTGGTTCCTCCTTCTCTCGGGTCCCTCTTCTGTGATCCTGGCCCCCTCCCCTCCTGTTCAGTGCCCCCCCACAGTCAGCAGCTTGCTATGGGGGCACCCAAGCTGAGTCACAGCTCTCTGTGTCCATTCAGACACAGAGCCCCAACCCTGTCCTGCCTTCTCTCTCCCCTGATTGGCTGGTTGACTTTGATTGACAGCAGCGGGAGCCAATGGCGCAACTGCTATGTCTCAGCCAATTAGGAAGGAGAATCTCAGGCGGTTGAGAAACTTGTGGACATCGCTGGACAGAGAGGGACCTCAGGTAAGTATTAGGGGGGCTGAGGGGGGGAGCTGCACACAGAAGGCTTTTTACCTTAATGAATAGAATGCATTAAAGAGGAAGTAAACCCTGATGGGTTTTACTTCCTCTTTTGCTCCCTGCAAAGCCTGCAAATTAAAAGCATAATGGGCTAGTATGCATCGCATACTAGCCCATTATGTGACACTTACCTGTTTAGGAGATATCTCCACTACCTATAGGTAAGCCTTATTCTAGGCTTACCTATAGTTAAAAGTCACTAGGGAGGGTTTACAACCACTTTAAGATAAATAAAAACCTTTTGACTTTACAATCACTTTAAAGAGGAACTGCGGTCTGCTCACATAATTTGTAATAAAAACATCTTTGCCATTCTGAAGCTTCCCTCCAACCACTTTGCATATTATTTTATATATACTGTGATTCTGTACTTGCCAAAATATGCTGCAGAAATCTCCCTCCACTGAGTCTGGCTGCAGCCATTTTAACTGTGGGCAACTGAAGCTGCTGCCTGTTCACTTCTTGGACTTACACAGACACACAGGAGGCACACCTCCAGCTCTCATTTGCCCTTTTATGACTCACCCCCCCCCTCCCCCTTCCCCCCAAACTCTCACTAGAGTGACAGCTGTGCATGATGTTATAAGCCTAGGCTAATGACCAAACAAGAAAAAGGAAGTGGGCTGTATATATTTCATCGTAGCAGTCCAAAGACAACAAGCCAACATGTATCAGTGGCTATAAGGTTCTCCTTCATAAGGGTTAAAGAGAATTAAAACCATATAGGTAAATGATATTTATGAAAGAGGAAGCTTATATTCCCTGAAATATTTTGTAATCTTGAAATTGGACTTCTGTGACGAAATAAAGACTCTCGAGACTCAAACTCTTGGTGTTGCGCTCATTTTTACTACAACTTCTAATGTTTAACCGAGGGCCCCTTCGTGTTATGCAGCTTTCTAACCAAAACCACTGTACTGTTTACAGTATAGACTTACAGTATCTTCACTAAACCAACTCTGGATCCAGTGCCTTCCACCTACATCTTTCGAGCAATAGAGCTTGACAGCTTGACAGAGGTTTCCAACCCTTTCCTAAAAAAAATAAAAATAAAATAAAGCAGAAAATTGTTTACACAGCTCTACATATTAAAAAAACAATAAAAATACTGTATTACCATAAAAACATCATAAGCCAGAAGGCCTGGCTTTAGTCAAAGCATGTATTCTGTCGTTAGAAGTACAAAAAGCAGAGTTGTTCTTGGCATAATATGAACCATTTGTCGCGGGGGCAATGTGCAGGCTGTGATGAATGATCTCTGATAAATTAGTTTTGAGTTCTTCTCCAAGCCATGAGCACTGAGCTGATTCACTGACTTGCTGAAACTACAGAATGCAGTCAGAGGTCGTGGGAAGGAAAGTAAAGTTAGCTTAACAGTGCCATTCTTACTTCGCTCATCACATATACTACCCCTGCTCATTTCTAAGGAGACTATGACAAGCATAAAGATAACATTCTATATTGTGTGCTCACAAACTGGGGCCAAGTTTATCTTTAACCGCTTGCCGACCAAGCGCACGACGATGTACGTTGGCACAATGGCACGGCTGCGCAAATGGGCGTGCCTGTACGTCCCCTTTAAGACGCAGCATTGTGGGCATGCGCGCCCGCCACGTACTTCGTGACCGTGCCCGCGGACTTGATGTCCCACGATTATGTCACGGAGCGGCAGAACGGGGAGATGCCTATGTAAACAAGGCATTTCCCTGTTCTGCCTAGCAACATGACAGAGATCTACTGCTCCCTGTCACTCCTCTCAGAACAGAACAGGGATTTGTGTGTTTACACACACACTTCCGTGTTCTGTCCCTCGTGCTCGCAGTCGCTCATGGCCGGTGATCATCGTGACCATCGGCCACGAGCATTGGCACCCCCGCTGTGCAGCTATCCCCATCCCGCGAGCCGTTGTATAGCTACAACCGTTCGCGGGATCCTGCCGACCTGCCGCGGCTGGTCGGCAAGCGGTTAAATCTGAGTCAATGGCTTGGTATTTTGGACAGCTAATTTATCTAAGAGAAATTCACAAAGCACCTGTGCAACATAAAAGGAAAACCTGCAAACATGGCCTGTTGGGGGTACTTGAGAACAGGGTTGAGAACCACCGATCTAAAGGACAGGAAGAGCAGTTTTACAGATGTTGGTTGGAGACTGTGGTGCACACTGAAGTCTAGGGCTGCTGTCTCCTGGTGAGCAGAGGCTTCTATGTGAGTGTCTTTTTGCAGGTTTGTTTTTATGCTTGGTTGGAAGCATATTTGCACTCTAAAAGGTAAATAAATGGCTCCTAGCACACCAACAGATATATATCGTTAAGTATGGTGAAAAGAGTGCAGTGCTTAAAAACCAATGAAAACACCAACCACATGTGACAATAAATCAAAAAACCGCTCATAGTAAGTTAGCATAAAAGTCCACCATCCAATAAACAAATTGGGGCGTACCTTCCATTCACAGAAATAATGAAAATCCCACACCGCAGTGTTCCTTCACCTCATGTTCTATAAAACAGGCTTACCAAAATAATTTGACCCTGTTACTCAGAGAAGTCAATATATGTATGTGAGGGATCCTCCATGGCACAGAGTAATCATCCTTCTATACGGGTCTCTGTTAATTATTCTCTAAGGCTGGGTTCACACACCTATGCGAATTTTCTCCGCATCCAATTCGCACACCAGTAGATTGTGACCAGCTCTCTATGGAGCCGGTTCACACATCTCCGCATCGGATCCAGGGGGGTGGGAATCGCACAGGAGTCCTGTCGTCTTTTGGTCCGTTTCAGGTCCAAATTCAGCCAAAAATACGGTCTGAAATCAGACCTGCAACGGTGAATGGAGACACACCGGACTCCTGCTGGGAGCCGCTCCATATTATAGTGAAAACCCAGCCTTAGGCTACACGATAACCATAAAAGGAAAGCCAAGGAAGCCAAAGTTAACAAAAAAAGGTAAGCCAGACTCGATGGACCACTTAGGCTTTTTTCTGCCGTCACTTTTCCATGTGTAAAGGAAACCTGTGAGTTCTGTATATAATTCTATTTTATATGTATTGCACACTGCTCTCACTGTGCACACGGCCCTAATAATGTTTTCAGTACATGTTTGCATTCTTTCGAGTCCTGATTAGAATTAGCCTGCCCATGTTACGCCCCTTGTTTCCATAAAAGTACAATTGTAATATTAACGTGATGCCTACGTAATCATGTGTATAAAAACCTTCAATTGCCTCATAATAAGGCAGAACAGTTATTTGGAAAGATGTGGAGTGTATGTTTTGTGTCTGTTCCTTACTGCAGTAGTTAATAATTTGGAAACACTATCAATATGGAGGATAGGCGTTGCCCATCTAGAAATTCCCATGTCACATGTAAAACTGTAGTCTAAAATGTTTAAAAATTACCATAATACTTACATACATAAAAGAAACATTGCCTGTAACGATATCATGCCTTTCCTGGGGCTCAGATGGGCCGCTCCCGGATTCCAAGATACATGACGACATCACGAACGTCAGCTTCGACCTACGCATTTCACCACAAATTACATCTTCAAGGGCGTGACGTCTTCCACGCTTCCGGAAGACGTCCTTTGTGCCAAAATGCGTAGGCGATTGCCGGTGTTGGTCTTGCACATGAAGATCACTGCTGTATGGTGTTGAAGGACAAGGATGTTATACTTGGACTTTACTAGGCAAGTAACCAAGTAACCTTGGACTTTTGTTTTGCAAATCTTGTTTCTAAGGTATGTTAATATTGTGGAAGGGCTGCATTATATTTACTGCTCATTGAGAGTGTTTGGCACCTCAGCCAATCAGCTAAGAGGTGTTCAAGCTATGCCTAAGACAAGCCCCCGGCTGCATTCCTTCATCCTTGCTTATGTTCCAGCAGCCTTTGTGACTCCAAAGTCTCCAGTGACCTCAGTTACTTGAGACTTCCAATGATTCTACTGCATCCTGTGTCATCCAGTGACCCCCTACCATTCTGTGTCTTACTTTGACTCCAGTACACTCTATGACACATGCATCTCCACAAAGCCTCAGACATGCTTGTCTTTCCTGGACTGTCTCTCAGTGGATACAAACCTTTGTCCAGGACATCTATATACTGTTCCACTATTCAGTTTTAATCAAGGACAGTGCTGTATACATATTACATCTTGAATATAATTGAACTAATCCATGTCTATACAAGTCTGCTTCAAATCTTGGGAGATATTGCATTTCCTTTATTAGGTTCCTTATTTTCAGTTATCTACCACCATCATCATTTGGAAAACTTACAGATGAAGTCCTTTATTAGAAACAAAAAAACTAAATCTCCTGAAGAAGTCGTTTTGGGGGGCGTAACGTGTATAGGAGTGGAACCTGTCGGTGCTGTCATGACGTTTTATATCTGGGAACTGGCAGTGAGCTAAAGTAGGAGTTATATGTGATTTTTATATATCTTTTAGGTGAGTATTTTAAACCCCTTTTTATTGTAATAAATTACATAAGGAGAGCACTATTAGTCTAACCTTTTAATTTTATTCCATTCCTTTGATCGTGAGCTGTTGACGAAGTCTGCTGGAAGAGTAATTTTTGGAGGTCCAATGCAGAGTTAAGCAGACCCACATAAAACACTGGGTGAAGTGTATATGTTGTTATCTATGGAAGAGGATCATCACTTTTATCACAGGAGATACTGGCACATTGCACTACAGGTTTTTTGATTTTGACTCATCATTCACTTTTCGTTATTGCATGGTGTGAGCTCCACATGTATGGCGTTTGTATGTTCTCTTCATGCGTTTTAACTCCAACTCTTTCTTCTCACAGCCCAAAAACCTACAGTCAAGTTACCCAAAGTGAGTAAATTAACTCAAAAGACAATGTTAATGAGCTTTGGGCTTGTGTCGAGGGAAACCATCAGCTTGCTTTCAGGTGCATTCCGCTAGTATTTGAAATCAGGTAAAGATGCTTCAGAGATTTAGCTTTTTTCACATTATTACACATTCTGTAATTGCATCAGTGTGTCATTAAGATATGCTGCATCAAGGCAGCGAAATGATTTTGATTGAGCTGGTAGCACACCGTATGGCAGGAAAGAATTGCATATAGTTACCATTTACAACATGGGTGTTCTGCACGGAAGGTACACTTGCTTCAAAATGTGGCATTGAACACGCCTTTTTTTTTTTTTAACCGCTTCCAGACCAGCCGCCGCAGTTATACTGCGGCAGGTTGGCTCCCCTGCGCGAAACCACATAGCTGTATGTTGGCTCGCGGGGTCAGGATAGCAGTCGCACGCGCCCGCTGCACGGTGGGAGTGCCGATGCTCGTGGCCGACGGTTGCGATGACTGCCTGCCATGAGCGATCTTGTAACCAGGAGAGACAGTACAGGGACGAGTGTGTGTAAACACACACTTCCCTGTTCTGTCCTGACAGGAGTGACAGATCGTGTGTTCCTAAAAGCTAGGAACCACGATCCGTCACTTCCTCTAGTTAGTCCCCTACTACTTCAGTTAGAATCACCTCCCAGGAAACATAGTTAGCCCCTTCACTGCCAGTGACATTTTTACAGTAATCAATGTATTTTTAATCGCACTGATCGCTGTATTAATGCCAACGGTTCCAAAAATGTGTCAAAATTGTCTAATGTGTCTGCCATAATGTCGCAGTTACGATAAAAAGAAAAAAAAAAAAAAAAAAAAAGAAGAGCAGATCGCCATTACTAGTAAAAAAAAAAAAAAATGCTATGAATATATCCCCTATTTTGTAGACGCTATAACTTTTGCGCAAACCAATCAATATACAAAGTATGAACTACGATCTGTCATCTCCCCTAGACAGTCCCATCTCCCCTTCAGTTAGAACACACACTAGGGAACACACTTAACCCCTTGATCGCCCCCTAGTGTTAACCCCTTCCCTGCCAGTGATATTTTTACAGTAATCAGTGCTGTATAAATGCCAGTGGTCCCAAAAACGTGTCAAAAGTGTCCGCCATAATGTCGCAGTCCCAATAAAAATCACAGATCGCCACCATTACCAGTAAAATAATAATAAAAATGCCATAAATCTATCCCCTATTTTGTAGATGCTATAACTTTTGCGCAAACCAATCAATATACACTTATTGCAATTTTTTTTACCAAAAATATGTAAAAGAATACATATTGGCCTAAACTGAGAGAAAATTTGCTTTAAAATAAATTATATATATAGATATATATATATATATATATATATATATATATATATATATATATATATATATATATATATATATATATATATATAGATAGATAGATAGATAGATAGATATATCTATATATATCTATCTATATATATACACTACCGTTCAAAAGTTTGGGGTCACATTGAAATGTCCTTATTTTTGAAGGAAAAGCACTGTACTTTTAAATGAAGCTAACTTTAAACTAGTCCTAACTTTAAACAAATATACTCTATACATTGCTAATGTGGTAAATGACTATTCTAACTGCAAATGTCTAGTTTTTGGTGCAATATCTACATAGGTGTATAGAGGCCCATTTCCAGCAACTATCACTCCAGTGTTCTAATGGTACAATGTGTTTGCTCATTGGCTCAGAAGGCTAATTGATGATTAGCAAACCCTTGTGCAATCATGTTCACACATCTAAAAACAGTCTAGCTCCTTCCAGAAGCTACAAAACTGACCTTCCTGTGAGCAGATTGAGTTTCTGGAGCATCACATTTGTGGGGTCAATTAAACGCTCAAAATGGCCAGAAAAAGAGAACTTTCATCTGAAACTCGACAGTCTATTCTTGTTCTTAGAAATGAAGGCTATTCCATGCGAGAAATTGCAAAGAAATTGTAGATTTCCTACAACGGTGTGTACTACTCCCTTCAGAGGACAGCACAAACAGGCTCTAACCAGAGTAGAAAAAGAAGTGGGAGGCCGCGTTGCACAACTAAGCAAGAAGATAAGCACATTAGAGTCTCTAGTTTGAGAAACAGACGCCTCACAGGTCCCCAACTGGCATCTTCATTAAATAGTACCCGCAAAACACCAGTGTCAACATCTACAGTGAAGAGGCGGCTGCGGGATTTTGGGCTTCAGGGCAGAGTGGCAAAGAAAAAGCCATATCTGAGACTGGCCAATAAAAGAAAAAGATTAAGATGGGCAAAAGAACACAGACATTGGACAGAGGAAGACTGGAAAAAAGTGTTGTGGACGGATGAATCCAAGTTTGAGGTGTTTGGATCACAAAGAAGAACGTTTGTGAGACGCAGAACAAATGAAAAGATGCTGGAAGAATGCCTGACGCCATCTGTTAAGCATGGTGGAGGTAATGTGATGGTCTGGGGTTGCTTTGGTGCTGGTAAGGTGGGAGCTTTGTACAGGGTAAAAGGGATTCTGAATAAGGAAGGCTATCACTCCATTTTGCAATGCCATGCCATACCCAGTGGACAGCGCTTGATTGGAGCCAATTTCATCCTACAACAGGACAATGACCCTAAACACACCTCCAAATTGTGCAAGAACTATTTACAGCAGAAGCAGGCAGCTGGTATTCTATCGGTAATGGAGTGGCCAGCACAGTCACCAGATCTGAACCCCATTGAGCTGTTGTGGGAGCAGCTTGACCGTATGGTACGCCAGAAGTGCCCATCCAACCAATCCAACTTGTGGGAGCTGCTTCTAGAAGCGTGGGGTGCAATTTCTCCAGCTTACCTCAATAAATTAACAGCTAGAATGCCAAAGGTGTGCAATGCTGTAATTGCTGCAAAAGGAGGATTCTTTGATGAAAGCAAAGTTTGATGTAAAAACAATGTTATTTCAAATACAAATCATTATTTCTAACCTTGTCAATGTCTTGACTCTATTTTCTATTCATTTCACAACGTATGGTGGTGAATAAGTGTGACTTTTCATGGAAAACACAAAATTGTTTGGGTGACCCCAAACTTTTGAACGGTAGTGTATATATATATCTATCTATATCATGGGGATATACATTATAGCAAAAAGCTCAAATTTTTTTTTTTTTTTTTAAATTGTCACTCTTTTTTTGTTTATAGCTCAAAAAATAAAAAACGCAGAGGCAATCAAATACCACCAAAAGAAAGCTCTATTTGTAGGAAAAAAAGGACGTAAATTTTGTTTGGGTACAACGTCGCACGACCACACAATTGTCAGTTAAAGTGACGCAGTGCCAAATCGCAAAAACCGATCTTTTCAGTAAGGGGGTAAATTCTTCCGGGGCTGAAGTGGTTAAAGTGCTCTGAATGCCAATCTCCATAAGCGATGTTTAAAAATGTCTACAGGTTACCAGTTTTGAGTTACAGAGGAGGTCTAGGGCTAGAATTATTGCTCTCGCGCTAACGATCAAGGCGATGCCTCACGTGTGGTCAGAACACCGTTTTCATATGCGGGCGCTACTCACTAATGCGTTCGCTTTTGCGCTCGAGCTAGTCAGGACCGGGCTGAAAAAAATAAAAGTTTTTCCTATTTATTTAAAAAAAAAAATATTTTGACTTTTTTTGGGGGGTCACTTTTATTCCTATTACAAGGAATGTAAACATTCTTTGTAATAGAAAAAAAGCATGACAGGACCTCTTAAATATGAGATCTCAAAAAGACCTCAGATCTCATATTTACACTAAAATGCAATGCCATGGAGCCGAGCGGGGGCCATCTTCCCTTCAGTCGGCAGCCAGGCATCCACGGGAGAGGACGCGATAGTCTCTGCTGCTACCGGTGGAGACCACCGGAGCACGGCGGGAGGGCGGTGTTCACCTCTCCCACCGCCAATAAAAGTGATCTTGCAGCGAATCTGCCACGGAGACCACTTTTATCTTAAAGAGAAATGCCTGGCGTTCCCCAAAAAACCAGGGTTATGGCAGCAAGCTAGTATTTACGTCGGGTACGTCGCTTTGCGTGAAGTGGTTAAAGCTTCGAGAAATGTAATATGCATTTAAATGCATGGTACCACACTGTGAAGATATTAAAGAGCCTACACTTTGTAGGCAAGGGCATTTTACCTCCTCCTGATATGCATTAAAAACCTTCCTTTAAGCAGCATCTACATTCTTAATAAATTATATGCGAGGAAAGGCCATCCTGATGTGAACAAAAGCCCGCTGACACAAGCACTAAATCTTTTACTCCATCAGGGTTCAAAACAACGATGACAGTTGGTTGCAAAACTAGTAACTTGATGCTGTAAAAATAAATGGTTGGCCAATAAAAATTTTAGGAAAATTGTTGCCTGGTGTGCCCAGTACATATAAAGAATCTTCCAGAATAAACCACGACACAGAGATCCATGGCACACGTTGGTCAGGAAATAAATCACAATACTTTATTAGAAAAGTCAGCATTGAGTGCAATTCCTCATGAAAGTTTTAAGAAAACATTACAGCTATGAAACAAAAGTAAGCAGAAAAAGTTGGCAACATACAACCAATGAGAACTCATGTCCCAATCATTTTATTTACCTTGGAACTTTAAACAATTTTTTAGGTCTCATCTTTAAATCCACCAGACCTGTCCAAAATTCCAAATGAAGAATCAGAATTTTGGGCCTCGTTTTCATGTCCTTGTCCAGAAGCAGAATACTCGCCAATATTATAATTAGGTCTTGATTTTTCATCATTTTCAAGGCGGTTCATGAGACCCAAATACAAAGTATAATTAATAAGGTATTCTGCAACCAATCTCTGGTCTTCTCTCATTTTTCGCAATTTGCAGGCCACGGTCTGACCCAGCATATCCAACTCATCTTCCTTGGTGTTGAGCAGCTCTGTAACTTGGGTAAGAAAGTGTTGGCCGTTCAAATCTTCAACTTGACCTTTTCTCCGTCTCCGGCGTCTTTGCTTACGAACTGTAGGTTCGGTGGCTGTCTCCTCCTCCATCTTCCAAAAGGAAAGAAAATGGAAAAATTAAATGTAGACAAATAGAATAGCATAACTGTCATTAAAAAAAAAAAAAGGCGTAGTACGCTAACATTAACCACTTGCCACCCACTAACATACTGTTACCACCAGATCACAGTGATTGGTACCCAGCTGCTGTGAGTAGCTGGGTATCATGCCATCGCTAGAATTGTACCAAATGTGAACAAAACAGTCATGAATGGAAGCCATTCATGACCGTTTTGCTTACTACTGTGATGCTGTGATTAGCCCACAGCTATCACATGGTACCTGGGCCAATCACAGCACCCTGTACCATTTGATTTAGCCAACCACAGATCACAATAGTTAGCAATCTGTCATGAATTAAAGCATAAACTATTGCTTACAACAATGATGAACAGGGTTATAAACAATAACTGTTAGGAAATCCCTGATCCACTCCCCCAGAGTAGTACAGTGTCACTATGTTGACACTGAACTACTCCCATGACAGAATGAGGAATAAAAATAAATTCATGTTCCAAAAAAGGGACAAAAAAAAAAAAAAAAACTTGCCATGCCTCTTACTAAATATCTCAGACTGTGGGGTCATTTGAAGGGAATTCTTACTGTCCTGACATTTTAGGGCCTCAAAAAATGAGGAGATCGGCCGTCGGTACATCAGGTTTGATTTTCAGATATATCCCATAGTTTGTGGACGCTAACATTCCTACAGACTAAATAATATACAGCAAATATATAGTAAATAATATATTATATGACTGTATATATTATATTACTGTATATTATATTATTATAAATATACAGTAAATAACAATATATAAATATATATTTATTAATTTATTCATTTAGACAAGCAGGTTACTTTATATTGAGCACTAAGCACTTTTTATGTTGATTAAGACACTATGTATGGTGTAACAAGCACTAATAAGCACTAATTTAAGGTGTAACCAGCACTTGTTTTTTAATACCTTGTTTATTTATTCAACATTCATATTATTTGTATTTAATACTATCGCACTAGTAAGCACAGAGTTGGTTAATATTAATTTTGTTTTTGGGGTCACCCAAGCGCAGCGCATAACTTGTAAATTTTTGTAAAAATAACATACAGTAGTACCTTGGATTACAAACATAGTTCGTTCCAGAAGCATGCTTGTAATCCAAAGCACTCATATATCAAAGCGAGTTTCCCCCAGTTTCAATGCCAGCTAACCATTCTATATACTTGGTTCCATCCTTCTAGTCTTAAGACTACAAGGGGATGTGGTGTGGACACGCACTGCATTGCTTAAAGATGAACGTCACCCAAAAGGGGAAGTTCCGCTAGTTTATCTCTTCCTCTCCCCCCCCCCCCCACCAATCAAGCAATTTTTGGTGGGGAGGGGGAGCAGGTACCTGGTTTCGACAGATACCTGCTCCCACTTACGGTCAGATGTGCCACGGAGATCTGAGCTGTGAGTGTTTAACACCCACCCCACCCACTCCTCCCTCGCAATCTTCTGCAGGACCATTCACAATGCGCAGCATGGCTCGTGCATGTGCAATTGGAAACTGGCTGTGAAGCCGGCACTTGCACCCAAAGCCAACTGAAAAATCGGCTCAGACGAGGACATGCTGTATCCCTGGACAGGCAAGCATCCTTATATTAAAAAGAAGAAAATCATCAGCTACAGTATTTGATACTGCTGATTACATTTTTTTGGGGGGGCCTGGAGCTCCTCTTTAATATGGGTATGCCACTCCCTTCCTACCCAGTTAACACACAAATTAATCTGACAGTGCTTAGTATTGCAAGGGGAAAGAAAATGCTGCAATAAACAGACATTGAAGCCCATAGCACCACCCCTGTCCCATCCTAGAAGATATACAGGCTATTTGACTCATGGGAGATGTCGTTTTCTAGCAAATTGCTATGTCAGCAGTTCTTGATTGTTTTCGGTGTACCTTATTTCTATATGGATTGCAGAGGGTGGGGAAGGGATTACAACCAACATCAGGCTTTACTGCTATGGTATTAGATTGCCCCTAGCCTACTTGTCCTAGGGACAGAAAACGTACAGAAATAAAATGTGTTTTTTTTCTTTACGCAAAGACGACGACGAACGATGTTCAGCATTTTATTGTAACCTGTTGAGTGCCACCACCCCCCGCTTCCTGGTGAATTCATTGTCACCAGGTTAGGGGACATCTCTCAGTCCCCCAGTAGCAGCAACACTTCCCTATTTATGTTCTATTACAGTGATGGCAAACCTTGGCACTCCAGATGTTTCGGAACTACATTTACCATGATGCTCAACTGTACTGCAGAGTGCATGAGCATCATGGGAAATGTAGTTCCAAAACATCAGGGGTGCAAAGGTTTACCATCACTGCTCTATTATGTCCCGCAACATGTCATATGTTCTCATTTACGGAATGACGTTGCACTGTCCGACAGTCACCTGAGAATGTATGATGGTTGGTACAGGTTTTATTTAAATCCGGTTACAGCAAATATGTATATTATACTTCAAAAGCAGCTCATTTTTACATCTGTAGCTTGCACTATTTACTTTATGGGGATTAAAGTTGGTTTACAGGCTCTGTAATTTCCATACAGCAATGGAAGTGGATGACTAATCCGATCGCAAAAAATTAGACAAAGGAATCAGCAAAGAAACCAGTAGTGTGTTTAGCTAACTTATAGTGCTTTAGGGATCCTTTGTATTTTTATTTGTTTTTAAATGTACCAACTTTTAGTGCTGGTTCACACATAGGCGACTTGTCAGGCGACTTAGCCGCCTGACAAGTCGTGCTCCGTTCTGTACTATGGAACCGTTCTAATAGGAGCGACGCAAGTCCCTTCCAACTTAGAAAAAGGTTCCTGTACTACTTTGGCGATGACTTCAGGGCGACTTGCATTGACTTCTATACAGAAGTCGTTTTGCAAGCCGCCGCTGAAGTGGTGTCTAGATCGCCTTGCAGAGTTGCGCTGTAAGTCGGGTTGCCCCTTTGTGAACAGGCACTTAGTTTCCACTTCAGTAAAATTGAACAACAATAACCCAGTTCCCATACATATCCTAAACTAGCCTTTTAGTTGACCCTAAGGCCCCTTTCACACTTATACGACTTCAAAGTCACGCAAATTTTACCGCAATTTCACAGCAGTACTACTTTGTACGACTTTGCCACAACTTTGGCATTAACAAATGAAAACATACATGGTGTGAGGCTTGTGCTTACAAAGTCGTACTGAAATTGTGTCTATATTATTCAGGTACGATTTGCATGCTACTTGAGGGTTTAACATTGAGGTCTATGGAGTACAACTGGCATGGAAGTTGGACCAAAGTAGTGCAGGGACTACTTGGAAGTCGGCACGACCTAAAGTCATGCCAAAATGAATGGTAGTCATTGAAAATCATGGAGAATGACTTGTCATATGATTTTGCAGTACAAAATCGTGGGACAGGTCGTATAAGTGTGAAAGGGGCCTTAGGCTAACCACAAGTTTTCCCACTCACACAAACACCAAGCCATAGCCTAAATTTCACCCTATGAAATAATAATAGAATATAGGCCAGTTATGTATGCATTAAAAAAAAAAAAAATAAACACACTATATGTACATAAAAAACAGAACTAGCACTAAGTACCTTATGCTGTCTTTATATCAGCCTCCTGTTATCCCCTGTAAAGCATCACACAGCCGAAGACCGGGAGGGTCATTACTCTGCACCAATCAGGGCTCTAATGCTTTGCACGGCACAAGAATTTAGGTAGATGGATGAAATAACCAATATTCTCTGCTGCTCAATCACTGTCCTGGAACAGGCTGTATTATCCAACTGCAGTGTAGTCTCCAGGACCTGGCTATGGTATCTGACAGGTGCCTGTGTCACAAGGTGGTCTGAATAGAATTACAAATCATGTGGAAACCAAAACTATTAACTTTAGACTTTAACTGTATCTGTATTTAGTTTAAACTGAAATAAAGCACATACCACTGTGTCTGCACTGTAAGGTTCATTGTGAGTCTTCTAACAAGCAGCACCTAGGACGTGTTTTGTTCATTAAGAAACCCATCATGAGAAGATGCTGCCAATATAGTTCTCTCCTGAAAATACTGACTGCCGTACTGTTTTTTTTTTCTTTTTGGTCTTTTTTTTGTTTTCTTTTTTTAAGTCATACATGACAAAATTATGAAGGGGGAAAAAAAAAAAAAAAAAAAAACACAAAACACACACCACTAGGTTCTCTTAGACTCTTCCTGTTTTGCATACTTGTCCCATGCATTTTTAAAGTATTGAAGCCAAAAGATCAGTAGAAAATCCAAGTAAATAGCATTCTCAGAAGGCTATTCATCAAAGGGCCGCAAGATGACTTTTCATTCAAAGTACAGAGCACCAGAGAAAGAAAAACACAAAACCTTCAGCTACTTGTACTACATTTTTGCACTTTTAGATAACAGACAATTCTTAAAAGCACAACTCCAGGCAGATGGAAAAAATAAAAATAAAAACAAATTGAATATTGTTCTCTAAAAACAGTTGGTTGTGGGAGCCAACTCTGTGCATTACAATACGCACAACAATTAGGATGTGTGTCACCACAGAAAAATATATTCAAAGCAAAAGAGAAAAAAAATGTGGAGAGAGCCATCAAATAGAAGCTGCCAAAAAAAAAAAAAAAAAATTAAAAATAAACCCACACAACAAAACACAACTTAAATAAAAAAAAAAAAAAAAGTTTACACACAATATCAAATCACCTAAAAATGTGTATATACACACACTATTAAAATATATATATATATATATATATATATATATATATATATATATATATATATATATATATATATATATATATATATATATATATATATATATATATATATATATATATATATGTAGGAAGGCCAGTATGGTGGCCTGAATTTATGGGAGGAGCCCGGGGGGTATTTAAGCAGCCCGCTCACCTGTGGTGCTTGTCGGTTTCCTGTGCGCGATATACGTCACTGAGCCGACTATTCGATATACCAGCGTCCGCAAGTTCTTGCCTCGCAGTTCCCGTATTCGATACTCCGTACTCTAAAACTTTCGAAGTCCGCGTTTTCGTTCATAGTTGTACCACGCGTCTGGCTTGGCTGTCGCAGGTAAGGTCCCGTCGGACTTTTCGTTTTTCATATCATGTCACTAAACCGTGAGTTCAAATTTCGTTTCACCCGCATCGCACAAACTGCAATGTATATCGCTCGTACTTTCGATATGTTACAATTCGATAGCACGGCGACGCTGACGTCGCATCATTTCTAGCATGTCGGTATTAGTAGACAGCCATAGCCAGTCGCAGCTTGTAAAATTATCAAATCAAGTTAGTTCGGTACCAATCATTTCTCATTTCTAAAACATTTCAAAAAACTCATTTCGGACATTTCAAATCATTTCTCATTTCTGGAACAACATTTCTAAAAATCATTTCGGACATTTCAAATCATTTCTTATTTCTGAAAACTCATTTCTGACATTTCAAATCATTTCTCATTTCAGTCACCTACCGTGCTCCGATTCGAATCCAATCGCACCAAAGATGCGCCGATTCGTCCCGGTGTGCCCCAGTTATTACGGCCTCATTTCTATACATGCTCCAGAGTTACGTTATTGTCAGCCAATTGTACCTCTGCCATGGTTATCATTTCATTTCCATGTATCACGTTCCGACATGAATTCAGTCGCATAAAAATGCACCGATTCGTCTCGGCGTGCCCCAGGATTGGCCTCATTTCTATACATGCTCCAGAGTTACGTTTATCAGTCAATTGTACCTCTGTCATGGTTATCATTTCATTTCCATGTATCACGTTCCGACATGAATTTAGTCGCATAAAAAATGCACCGATTCATCTCGGCGTGCCCCAGGATCGGCCTCATTTCTATACATGCTCCAGAGTTACCTTATCAGTCATTTGTACCTCTGTCATGGTTATCATTTCATTCCCACGTATCACGTTCCGACAGGAATTCAGTCGCATGAAAATGCACCGATTCGTCTCGGCGTGCCCCAGGATTGGCCACATTTCTGATACATGCTCCAGAAATCCGGATCATAGCTGAATCGCAGATACCGGGGATTGACCCATATCTCTGTCACGCAATTTCTACCATGGTACTCTCACAACGTATCACCGTTTCGAAACCAGTCGCATCCAAGGCGCACCGATTCGGCACGGCATGCATCACAGGTTTCGATCACATTTCATAACCACACCAGAGCTCGGTGGGTTGCCAGTCGCTAACACGGCACAACCAATACGAGCCTCGGTCAAAACAATCATTTCTCTCATTTATTCAATACCGCACTCCTATTCGAATCCAGATGCAGCAAACAAGCACCGATTCGACCCAGGAGCACCAGTATTTTAGTTGCCTCATTTCAATACATGCTCCAGAGCCCGGTCCACGGTCGAACAAATCGTGACACGACCAGGCCGCATCTCTGTCATGCAGTTCATTCATTTCACAATCAAGGCAAACATTTCGAACCATTTCATTGTCACAAATTGCAAGCACCATACAAATCATTGCTTCAAGTTACTTAGCAATCCCTTCACGAATTGTCACCTTTCATCTTCCTCAGGTCAGTCAAAGTTCAGTAGGTCCACCCTGCACCAGGTTGGACGATATCCCCCCAGGTAAAAAAAAAAAAAAAAAAAAAAAAAAAAGGGAGAACAAGTCGGGTAAGTATGACGCAGCGGATCAAAGAAAAACTTGAAATCCATCTCACCCCCAATAGGTTACAGTCAACCAGGAGATAAAGCTCGAGAGATCCTCACCAGAGCAACCATGTCCCAGGCCGGCAGTGAAGACTTCACGGCCCCTCTATCACCTACTCCCGTCTCAGAAAGCGGCAGCGTGCAATCCCTCAGGGGATGGACTATCCCCAGACTGACGGCAGAGCTCAGACGCAAAGGTGTCCCCTTCCCCGCCACAGCGAGGAAAGGCGAGCTCTTCAAACTCCTCTTCCCCCCACCAGCAGCAGGACCCAGTACCCAACAGGCATCCCTCCAGTCCATATCATCGGCCATCTCGCAGTTACACACAATGGTATCATCTCTATCCACCTCAGTGGCAGACGTCCAAGCCAGGGTGGCACTTCTGGAGGCCCGACCGGCCACAGCTGTCCCCGACCCAACGGCAACTCAGACCTTGACACCTCTTCCTACAGGTACCTCAGGCTCAAGCGTCATTGTCTACCCCTCCCACCTGGTCCCAACCAGTATCAGGAAGGACATTTTGGACGGCAAGGACGTCAACCTGGCCTCTCTCCTTATCTCCGTGCATGATTAGCAGAAAATAAAGCCTACTCCTGGGGCGACATATCGGTGGTCATTAAAGCCAAAGACCCCAGGCTGAACCGCAAGCTATCAGTCCCCGAATTTACCCTGGCCTTTGGCATGCTCAGAGATGTCCTGTGCTCAGCCACCCCCAGCAGGCGGGAAGAGCTGGACTTATACCTCCATACTGTGGTAGACTTGGGCCACAAGTATGGAGGTTTCGCTTTCTACGATTATCATCGTTCCTTCTCAGCCAAGGCCGCCGCTAGATTCGCACAATTCCAGATCGCGACAGATTGGAGTCTCATGGACACAGAGCTCTTCTGCCGCCACTTTGCCGGCTTACGCTCACCTCTGTGTGCAATTTGCCAGTCTTCTACCCACACTGCCACCTGGTGCGCCAATACGGCGATCAGACGGCCCTTTGAGTTCCCCTCTACCTCAGGTACAGTACAGGGCCAGTCACCCCCTGAACCAACGCCTCAGGTGGACAAACTCGGACGCCCAGTCCGAACCGTGGGAGGGGCAGCCATCTGTAATAACTACAACTATGGGTCCTGCAACTTCAGCCAATGCCGCCTACTTCACATCTGCACTTTATGCCAAAGAGCACACCCTAGGAATTTGTGTGAAGTCAAGCAAAACAAGAGGGCATGACTAAGCCGAATCAACATCTTATGGCTAGGACTGTATCTCACTTCACACCCCACCCCTTCCCTGGCCACCTACCTTATCCAAGGCTTCACAATAGGCTTTCACACCGGCCTCATTGCACTACCCCACAGTACTCACGAATGCGCCAATCTTCGTTCGGCAGCCATCGACGAACAGGCCATAGATCAGCTCTTACAGGCAGAGGTAGATCGAGACTATGTAATAGGCCCTTTCACTTGCCCCCCTTTCAGCACATGGAGAGTCAGCCCTATTGGGCTTGTCAAGGGCAAATTCTCTAATAAATTGCGTTTGGTGTACGACTTGTCTGCGCCTCATTCTTCGCACATACCCAGTCTCAATTCCCTGATCCCCTCCGAAGAGTTTTCCCTAAAATACTCCTCCGTGGACATGGCAATACAAGCGATCATCAAAGCAGGCACAGGTGCCTGGCTCTCCAAAGCCGACATCTCGGATGCCTTCAAGCTCCTGCCCATCCACCCATCCCTTTGGTGCTGGCATGGCATCAAGTGGAAGGAAGCGTATTACTTTGCTACGAAACTCACCTTTGGTTCGAAGAGTAGCCCGTGGCTCTTCGACACGTTCGCACAGTCCCTCGTTTGGATACTATTACACAAGGGCCAATGCCATGAAGTCATCCATTACCTGGATGACTTCCTACTGATAGAACCGCCCAACAAGCCCCCAGGAGATCTTGACAAACTGAGAGTAATTTTTGGAAACCTCAACGTTCCTATCGCCGAGCACAAAGTCGACGGTCCAGCAAACATCATCACCTTTCTCGGGGTCAGCTTGGATACCTGCGCAATGCAGGCCAGTCTCCCCCCCGACAAATTAACACGCATTAGGGCAGTCCTTCACGAGTTTTCACACACCAAGGGCTGTACCAAAAAACAGTTGCAGTCTCTCCTAGGTATGCTCAACTTCGCTATGCGAATTATCCCACAAGGCCGCACATTCGTATCACGCCTACTTAGATTTCTCTCAGAAACTCAAGACCCTGATCAGATTTTGAAATTAGACTCCGCAGCTATAGCGGACCTATCAATGTGGGAGGAATTCTTGTCCGCCTGGAATGGCATATCTTTATTCATACCTATGGTTTCGATCCATTCACCCCAGGTAGTGACTGACGCTGCAGCCTCCACAGGTTTCGCGGCAATTTTTGGCCATCATTGGTTTTCAGGACCCTGGCCCCAACAGATACTATTGATACCTGGCTTTTCCCAAACATCTGCCCTGTTTGAGCTTTATCCCATAGTGGCAGCCGCACAACTCTGGGGCCACCACTGGACAGGACAAACCGTAGTCTTCACCACCGACAACCAGGCCACGGCAGACATCATCAACAGAGGCAGGTCCAAGTCCCTAGCAGTCATGTCCTTCCTGCGCAGGTTGGTCCAACTGTCTTTACAACATCAGTTCAACATACACTGTGAATTTATACCCGGCAGATACAACTCAGCAGCTGACGCACTATCACGTTTCAATTATCCCTCCTTTTTCAAACAGGTTCCCGATGCCGACCCAATGTCGGCCCCTATCCCCGTCTGGTCACAACTGACCCTGGATTAGTGCAACATCTACACGGAGCTACGCAACTCATAAATAATTCCCTCTCCCGCAACACACTCAAAGCCTACCAGACAGCTTGGAAGGCTTTCAACAAATTTCTCACGCCCTGCCGCAAAGAACCAACAGATATCAAACAGGTACTGGCCTTCACGGCACACTGCCACACGCAGCTGGCCTTATCCTACAACACCATCCGGTTATACCTAGCCGGCATTCAACATTTCATGGCGCTTGAAGACCCGACGAAGTCGTCACTGTTTTCATCCCACGCTATACGAGCCATCCTAAGGGGAATACAGAAACAACAACCAGTCATCAGCACTAAGCGTTTGCCCATTACGGGGCCCATCTTTAGGGACATGTCAAACATACTGGCTACTTCGCCATTCGGTCTGCTCCCCAGCACGGTTCTACAAGCAGCCATATATTTAGCTTACTACGGGTTCTTGCGGCCTGGCGAATTCACCACTAACAAACCCACAGACCTAGTACTATGCAGACGACACTTGCTTCGACACCAAGACCACTTTATCCTGCACCTCGAGGTCTCTAAAACCCAGCAAACTGGCTCGGGAGTGAACATCCACCTCTACAGAACCAACAACAGCTGGTGTCCAGTCGCTGTACTCAACCGACTCCTATCTCTCCTACCTGAACAACCAGACAGCAGTCCCCTTCTACCATTCCCAGTCAAACCCTTAAATGCCTCTCAGTTTGTGAGCCACATAAGAATACTTCTCCGCAATCTCCACCTTAACCCTAGTCAGTATTCCGGACACTCTTTCCGCATCGGAGCAGCCTCCGCGGCATCCCGCCACGGAGTGCCAGATCACATCATTAAAAGGTTAGGCAGGTGGAAATCAGCCTGCTTCGCCCGGTACATCCCCAATCCACAAACAGAGATGGCACAGGCATTCTCCAAATTGGCTCAATAAATAACTGAAAACCAATAAAAATTATAACCCTACCTGAATGTTTTTGCCCCCTTATTTTGGCATACCGGCCATTAGACCAAGGCACACTTTCAGGTCTATTTCATATGGTAAGTCCACACTTTCAGGTCTATTTCCGATGGTAAGTCTTATCTTTACTATAAGTGTTATCTATGTCCATATCGGACATAGGGCTCCGACCATAAGTAGGAAGGCCAGTATGGTGGCCTGAATTTATGGGAGGAGCCCGGGGGGTATTTAAGCAGCCCGCTCACCTGTGGTGCTTGTCGGTTTCCTGTGCGCGATACCCACCCTCCCATCCCCATTTCACAGCATTTCTCAACTATTCATTTCATTCATTTCTCTTACAGAATAATCATTTCTTAAACCAGGGTATGCCCCCTTATTTTGGCATACCGGCCATTAGACCAAGGCACACTTTCAGGTCTATTTCATATGGTAAGTCCACACTTTCAGGTCTATTTCCGATGGTAAGTCTTATCTTTACTATAAGTGTTATCTATGTCCATATCGGACATAGGGCTCCGACCATAAATATATATATATATATATATATATATATATATATATATATATATATATATATATATATACACACACACACATATATACATACACACATACATACACACGCTCACTTTTTTTATTATTTATTTTAATAATCCCTTGTTTTGGGGCTATACCCACACTGCAAGGGTCAATAGATCGTTCTGTCCAGGGGAGGAGAAGAAACCATTTTCTTTACCTGATCCTCCACTAACCCCCGGGCCCCCCCCTGCCAGCAGAAGGTGCTCCCCCAGGATCCTGCAATGGACTGTCCCTTGGTATCCTCACATCCAGAGCAGGGCTATGGACCCTGCTCTGGTCTTGAGGATGCCAGGACTCATGGGGGTGAAGAAGCTGCAGGGACCATAGCATAGCTATGGGGAGGAGCAGAAGGTCAGGTAAGTACATCCTTTATTGTTGCCCTAGACATAAACAAGCAATTCACTCTTGGGGAATATCCAAGGGATACACTTTCTCCAAGGGAATATCCAAGAGATACATCGTATCTCTACAGCAACATTCATCAAATTAGAACAATGATTAGGAAAACCAAGAAGGAGTAAAATGAGCAAACATCCTACTCTCTATTTCTTGATTTCTGCCTAACAACCAATACAAAACCAAATGGGGGGGGGGGGGTATATCTGCAAAAATGTCACCAATTCGCAACTGAGTTATCTGCAGTTTTTGCTCTTTCCATTGCAGTTTTATGAAGTGCCTTGGTGAAAATGTTACTCATTTTTCTAAAATGCAATATAAGACAATAGTTTCCCACATAAGGGGTTGCTACCAATCTCTGTAATTATGGTTTTTAAACAGCTATAATAATGATGTCTGCTACAAAGCAGGCAAGGTCCAATATAAGTAGGTGTGCAAAACGCAGTTCATGTTATTACAGGTATTTGAACATTATGTTTACCACTAACCCATGAAAATGGCTCAATCATGGCTGCTAATTAAAGGCTGCTAAAAACCGGCAATTACAGTGCGGGGTCATAGAGCAGAGCTTGCGGTCCCATGAATGATTCAGGTACAGCGGCCTTCATAGAAAGGTAGGAGCCAATAAAATCATAAAGTAAAATGATATAAGTGAGTAATAAACAGGCCACTGCTCCTGGTCTGCCTGCATTACAGGACTTGTTTAACTGGGATTAGGAAGGTGCTAGCACAGCTCATAACTGTTCCAGGTAGGAACAAAGGCATTCCGGAATTCTGCACTATTCGGATCCAACAAAAGGCCATCTTTATTTCCCATAAACATAAAAGCAGTGAAATCACAGTTGGTGGGGAGCAAGACATGGTAACCTGTGCATGAAACACGTTACCATGTCTTCCCTCCCAACCCCCCCCCCCACCCACCCACTTTGATGTTGCTGCTTTTGATACGTTTATGTGAAATAAAGATGGCCTTTAACCACTTCAGCTGCGGAAAGTTTTACCCCCTTCGTGACCAGGGCATTTTTTGCGATACGGCACTGCGCTGCTTTAACTGACAAATAGAGCTTTCATTTGGTGGTATTTGATCACCTCCGCGGTTTTAATTTTTTCGCGCTATAAAAACAAAAAGACCAACAGTTTTCAAAAAATAATTAAAAGTGTATATATATATATATATATATATATATATATATATATATATATATATATACATATATACACACACATACATACATACATATATATATATATACACACACATATATATATATATATATATATACATATATATACACATATATATATATATATACACATATATACATACATACATATACACACACATATATACATACACACACAATTACTTTCTTTCTTCATCAATATGTATTCTGCTATATTTTTTTTGTTTTTTAAGTTCTCCACTGTGTTTTTATTATTTGTATATTTAGAATTATGTTTAATTTGTATGTAGCACCGTGGCCCTGTGGGATATCACATTTCGTTCTACTGTATGTCCTCACGTGTAGTAGAATGACAATAAAGCTTGACTTGACTTGATTTTTGGTAAAAAAAAAAAAAAAAAAATCCCAATAAGCGTATATTAATTGGTTTGCACAAAAGTTATAGCGTCTACAAGCTATGGGGGTAGATTTATGGACTTTGTTTTTTTTATATCGTTTTTAATAGTAATAGGAGCAAGTCAACGCTTTTTAGCGGGACGGCGACATAGCGGCGGACAAATCTGACACTAAGTGACACCAAATACAGTGATCAGTAAATTATTATAATAATAATCACTGTCACAGTATAAATGACACTGGCAGGCAAGGGGTTAACATCAGGGGCAATCAAAAGGTTAACAATGTTCCCTGGGTGTGCTTTCTGTGTGTGGTGTGTGTGTGGTGTAGGCCGGGTGGACTGACTGGAGGAAGAGAGACATTAGCAGGAACACAAGATCTCTCTCCCCCTCTGTGACAGAACAGCGGTCTGCCATGTTTACATAGGCAGACAACCATTTTCTCTCCTAGGAACGATCGTCGTGTCGCGGCCGCTGGATCTGATTGGACACAGCGGGAGCGCGTTTCAGGTCTGCCATGTTTACATAGGCAGACAACCGTTTTCTCTCCTAGGAACGATCGTCGTGTCGCGGCCGCTGGATCTGATTGGACACAGCGGGAGCGCGGCTCCGGCAGCGTGGGCACCCCAGAGCACACAACGAGAATCACCCACAGGTACGTAATTTTGCGCTTAAGCACTGCCCCACATACATTTACTGTGGCAGGGCAGGCCTCAAGTGGTTAATTGGATCTGGAGAGTGCAGCCGTCTGCAATGCCTACATGAAACAGATAACCATGAGCCTAAAATAACAAAGTCTGATCAATATTCACAATCTTAGGTATCTTTAAAGAAGTATTTCAGATTGTAAGCGCTAATGAGCAGGGCCATCAGAATTCTCATGTATTGAATTGTATTGCAACTGTACTGCCTGCCCTCATTTTGTAAAGCACTGAGCAAATGTTTGGCGGTATATCCTGACTAATAAAGTATTATTAAAATAAAAAAATTATATTTTTTTATTCTTATTACAAAACAGCTACCATAAAAACGCTCTTCATCCTCCTCCGCCACCAGGAAACAATGTGAACGTAGCACCACATTTATAAGTGGTGCCCACACTGGCAGTTTATGATTTACTTCGTCCAATCCTATAACAGAAGAAGGCTGTACCTTCAGGTTGGGTTCACACCATCACCGCATCAGTCTCACAGCAAGGGTCCGGTGCGTCCTGGTTCCACCGTTTCAGGTCCACTTTTAGCCCGAATTTTGTGCTGAATTCAGACCTGAACTGGCTTCATAGAGCGTCAAAATCTCCTGCTATTGCAAATTGGATGTGGAGAACGGTAAAAGGTGTGAACCCAGCCACATACAGGCCGGAGGCTGAATGGTAAACAAAGCAGGACCCGGTGTGCTGCCCCTGCAATGCACCCATTGCTACTGCAGGCTTCAATGCAAACATGTTTAATACATGCATATTTGTTTTATCACTTGAGTGTATTTACTCAATTTTTTGCGCACTACGGACAATGACTTTAATACTTTATGTCGGCAGCAACAGGCGCTAGTGTCTTCAAAGACCTTTGCATCTCATCCACACAGCCTAGCAATACTGTTTAGACAGCTGTCAGAGGGAGCGGGTCCCTGTGATGTTAAAAAGGGGATCTGGAGATGCCGTATCCTGCACATAACATTGCTTTGTATCCACCTTTGCGTTTCCTAACATCTATGCTAATATTCAAAAATTTTAACTGTGTGTTATATTTTTCTTTCAATAAAATACATTAATGTATTGCTAATGAGGCTCACACACACCTTAAATTTTGTCTTGGAGTTCAGTTCTAAACACTAGTTTGCAATGGCAGGTCAGTACTTGGTATGAAAGGCATTTGTTTCAATACTTACCCTAAATGGGGCGTTATGCCAGCTCTGACCGAGAGGAATCTATTATATACACACAGCACAGTCAGTGTCCTCAATGTAATATGATTTGCTAACGAGTTTGGTATGATTAATCTTAGGTTATTGGCCCCTTTATTCAATTTATGTGATTGAAAAGGTTCCTGAAACAGTGAATGTGTGTCTTAACAAAGAACCATTATATGTGTACATAGAATACAATACATCTGTTTTGCAAAGATCTGTTGTCTAATATAGGGAGTCTACTAAAACTACATCTTCCCTGCAGAAAAACAGTGAGCCAACTTAAATACGTTTGTTAAGATTTTTTTATTTAAATATTTATTTATATATTTAAAATAAAAATATAATTAATCAATACAAATTCTAAACTTGATTTAGTGCTCCCCCCCAAGGAAAATTCTTTCCGAGACTCCCAAAAGCCATTGATATAATCCTTTTACATAAATACATTTACACCTCTGTATATAAAATAGTTAAAAAGCTTTCTACAGCACCTTTACTATTTACGAGGTTTGGTGACCTCTGTGTTATGCAGTAACATGACATTTGTCAATGAAATCATTCATCACTCTGTCAATTATTACATATCTATGGCCTGTAAAGATTATTAACCTTTAGCTGTCTGTACACGCTTAGGATACAAGTAAGGTCACTCTAAAAATGAATGAGAGGTGTGTGTGTGTGTGTGTGTGTGTATATATATATATATACACACACACACAAACAAAATTTTGCTTATAAGTTTACATACTCTGGCAGAATTTATGATTTCTTGGCCATTTTTCAGAGACTATGAATAACAAAAATGTTTCTTTCACTCATGGTCAGTGTTTGGCTGAAGCCATGTATTATCAATCAACTGCGTTTTACTCTTTTTAAATCATAATCACAACACAAACTATCCAAATGACTGTGATCAAAAGTTTACATACCCCCGTTCTTAATACCGTGTACTGCCCCCTTTTAACATCAAAGACAGCTTGAAGTCTTTTGTGGTATTTGTCGATGAGGCTCTTTATCTTCTCAGAGATGGTAAAGCTGCCCATTCCTATTGGCAAAAAGCCTCCAGTTCCTGTAAATTCTCAGGTCGTCTCTTGTTTGAGATCTCCCCAGAGTGGCTCAATGATATTGAGGTCAGGAGACTGAGGTGGCCACTCCAGAACCTTCACTTTATTCTGCTGTAGCCAATGACAGGTTGACTTTGCCTTGTGTTTTGGATCATTGTCATGTTGGAATGTCCAAGTACGTCCCACGCGCAGCTTCCTGGCTGATAAATTAAAAATGTTCCACCAGTATTTTTTTTATAACATACTCTATTTATCTTGCCCACAATGTTGACCAAATTTCCTGCGACTTTGTAGCTTACACATCCCCAAAACATAAGAGATCCACCTCCGTGTTTCACAGTAGGAATGGTGTACCTTTCATCATAGGCCATGTTGACTCCTCTCCAAATGTAGTGTTTATGGTTGTGGCCAAAAAGCTCAATTTTGGTCTCATCACTCCAAATGACTTTGTGCCAGAAGGTTTGAGGCTTGTCTCTGTGCTGTTTGGCATATTGAAAGCGGGATACTTTGTGGCATTTGCGTAGTAATGGCTTTTTTCTGGAGACTCGACCATGCAGCCCATCTTTCTTCAAGTGCCTCCTTATTGTGCATCTTGAAACAGCCACCACATGTTTTCAGAGTCCTGTATTTCACCTGAAGTTATTTGTGAGTTTTTCTTTGAATCCCAAACAATTTTCCTGGCTGAAATTTTAGTTGGTCTACCTGGCTGTGGTTTGGTTTCAACAGAACCCCTCATTTTCCACTTCTTGATTAGAGTTTGAACACTGCTGATTGGCATTCTCAATTCCTTGGATATCTTGTTATATCCCTTTCCTGTTTTATACAGTTCAACTACCTTTTCCCGCAGATCCTTTGACAATTCTTTTGCTTTCCTCATGACTCAGAATCCAGAAACATCAGTGCAACACCGGATGAAAGATGCAAGGGTCTGTCAGGAGTCCAGAAACTCATTGACCTTTTTTATACACACACTAATTACAAGCAAACAGATCACAGGTGAGGATGGTTACCCTTTAATAGCCATTCACTCCTTTGTGTCAACTTCTCTGCATGTTATCAGGCCAAAAACACCAGGGTATGTAAACTTTTGATCAGGGTCATTTGGGTAGTTTCTGTTGTGATTATGATTTAAAAAGAGTAAACACCGTTGATTGATAATAAATGGCTTCTGCCAAACACTAACCATGAGTGAAAGAAAAGTTTTTGTGTTATCATTCATATTCTCTGAAAAATGGCCAAGAAATCAAATTCTGCCAGGGTATGTAAACTTATGAGCACACCTGTATGTATATTCAGCAATGACTAGTAGGGATGCGAGAAGCAGTTATTTGGGGTTGCTCTTGTATTTCACCGACTTCTTATCCCACTATTAAAGCTTGTGTGGACAGGTTTGCTGAAAGCAGGTAAAATGCACTTGACGTAAAGGTGACAACAGGGATAGTTGACTGTTCTGCAGAGTCGTCACTTTATTGAAGTTAGACTATAGTCTCTGGTTCATTTAATAGAAGTCAGATTATATCCAGGCTTTGGGCTGTAAGGTGAACCCCTTAATATTCAGGTTACTCAGCTGTTTCTAAAATTATTACATAACTCAGTCTTCGGATACACTTCATAAAAGGACATTTATATCACGTGCCACACAAAAGTAAGGTGGAGTTTTCAGTGCATAATGTGCACATGTACATCCAGAAGTGCAGGTCTTTTCAACGCATTCATTATTACATCAAGTGACACATTTAATATTGATCACGTTGATGCTTACTTAAAAACACCCACAATGTAATAAACAAATTAGTTAAAGTCATAAACGATCTACTAACAGCCAAGACCCATGGACAGTATTCTGTACTCCTACTCATAGACCTTTCATACAGTGGACCACCCCCTCATCCACAAAAAACTCCACGCCTTTGGTCTGCGTGACTGTACTCTTCTCTGGTTCTCTTCCTACTTATCCAACCGCACCTTTAGCGTTCCTTACAATTCTACTTTCGCCTCTCCTCTTCTCTCCTCAGTTGGGGTCCCCCAAGGTTCTGTTCTTGGACCTCTCCTATTTTCAATCTACACCTCCTCCCTGGGGGGGGGGGGGGGTTAGCCGATAGCCTCCCTACGCTGAAGACACCCAAATCTATTTCTCAGCTCACTCCCTCTGTCTCCTTAAGTATCACTAATTTACCAACAGATATCAGTGTGGATGTCACACCACTTCCTCAAACTCAATCAAAAACCGAACTTATCATCCCCCCCCCCCTACATGCCCCTTCCCCTGATCTCTCTGTCAAAATCAATGGCACAACTATAAGCCCATCCCTACATGTCAAGGTCTTAGGTGTAGTCCTAGACTCTGAACTCTCCTTTAAGCCCCACGTCCAATCACTGTCCATATTCTTTCCACCTCAATATCTCCTAAATACGCCCCTTTCTTACCAATAACACAACAAAGCGCTTAATTCACTCGCTGGTCATCTCTCGCCTCGACAACTGCAACTCACTTCTCATTGCATTACCTTTACATAGGCTATCCCCCCTTTAATTCATCATGAATGCTGCTGCCAGACTCATCCACCTTACCAATCGCTCTGTGTCTGCTACTCCTCCGTCAATCCCTCCACTGGCTTCCACTCACCAAACAAATTAAATTCAAAATACTAACAACTACTTACAAAGTCATCAACAACTTAGCCCCCAGCTACATCACTAACCTGGTCTCAAAATACCGACCTATTTGTTCTCTTCGTTCCTCTCATCTCAAGACCTCCTGCTCTCTAGCTCCCTCGTCACCTCCTGCTTTGCTCGCCTCCAGGACTTTTCCCAAGCCTCTCCAATCCTATGAAACTCCTTACCCCAATCTGTCCGATTATCTCCTACTCTATTAGCTTTTAAACAATCCCTAAAAACCCTCCTCATCAGAGAAGCTTATCCTACCCACAGCTAACAAATGTATGTCTTTTCTCCATCAGCTCATTGTCTCCACTGCCACACCCCCCGAGTTATTACCTTTTGATCCTCCCTTCTAGATTGTAAGATCTAACAAGCAGGCCCCCCCCCCCCCCCCGATTCCTCCTGTAGCACTGCGCAAACTCTTGGTGCTATATAAAACCTGAAGAATAATATATATTTTATATAAAAAAATAATAAAACACCACACCCTCTTTGATAACTTTATCAAATACTGTTGAAACTTGTCCCATAATGCTTGATCTCATCTTGAATATATACTTCAGACAAGATGACAACCCGCAGCCGACAACTTGACTTAAAATATGGTACTGACGCAACGGCCCAAGTTGGGTGCTGTGGGGCATTTGATTGAGGGATTACACATACATACACACACACACACATACACATACATACATATATATATATATATATATACACATATATACATACATATACACACACACACATCTCAGACTTTGGGATTAGCAAACTATTACATTGCATCAGGTGATAAAGTATGAAGTAGGTATCAAGGTATGATATGAAGATAAAAAGTCCAACTTTTGGAAAAAAATAAATGCACATATTTTTGAAGAAGCCTGGAAAGCACTGAACCCATGACCAGTGGATTGGGGTGCAACACCAGGCACCTACAGACTAGCCCTGCAGCCATTAGCCCATACCTCCAATAGGGGCTGACTGTTTACAAGCTGCAGGGCTTGTGAATGAACTACAAGGCTGCTCATTAGTGACCTTGCAGTCCATTCAGAACTACAAGCGGTCAGCCGCAATAGATGATGGAAGTTGTAGTTCATGTGAACCCCGCACAGCCTTGTAATTTTCAAAAAGTGACAGCGGGCGCTGAGAGAAGATCCCCAGCCCGCTGAATTTGACCTGGTATTGGCCTCTTGCCATCACCGTACAGCAGGGTTGGAGTGTGAGAGAAAGAAGCAGTACTATTCAGTTTAGTTCACGGGCTGACAAGGTGTACGCTGATAGCAAAATAAAAAAACAGGGTGACCAAGAGATGAGGTCACACTAAGCCATTTCTCCTTTCATAGTCTAGTTACAAGTTGGGGTTGGTCCAGGACATTTCTGCACTCAAAGAAAGGGACTTGAATGATACTGGCCATCAGACTGATATAGCACCCCCCCTTCAAAAAAGTATATGAATGGGATTTTCCAGAAGTAAAATAGTCTACATTTAAAATTGTCTACACTACAAAAAATTTGTTCATTGAAGAGACATTTCTCCATCCTGCTCCTTCGAATTTCCTTGTCACTATGTCTCTTCTGCAATAAAATACACTTACCTGTCTGTTCTAGAGCCCCTCTAGAAAAGTATACTAAGCTACAAACGGGCAGCCCAATTTACATTCTGGAACACTTTGTGTGTGCAGGGATGACTGCACTTCTGTGCAGGGCCGGACTGGCCAACCGGGATACCGGGATATCCCCCGGTGGGCCGGTGGTCTGGCTACCCCTGTGCGGCCGCCGGCCGCTGTGAGGGCAGCGGCGCCTGAAAGAAAAATGGCTGCGGGGGCCGGGCCGACGTGCAACTGCGCAGGCGCCAGCGCTGTTCCGAGGTTGGCCGTGCTCGGGAAAACCCGTACACACTCGGCAATTTTCGGAAGTGCGGGCGCATGCGCAGTGACACGATGGCGCCGAGCGGCGCCATTTTCAAAGGTAAAGCGGCTGCAGCGCTCAGTGTCTGGCGTCTGGTGGCCTGTGCCTCTTCCTGCGTCCCCCCACAGCCTCTGACCTCCTGCCCGCCCCCCCCCCTGCAGCCTTTGATCACCTGTCCCCCCCCTGCAGCCTCTGACCACCTGTCCCCCCCCTGCAGCCTCTGACCACCTGTCCCCCCCCTGCAGCCTCTGACCACCTGTCCCCCCCCTGCAGCCTCTGACCACCTGTCCCCCCCCTGCAGCCTCTGACCACCTGTCCCCCCCCTGCAGCCTCTGACCACCTGTCCCCCCCCTGCAGCCTCTGACCACCTGTCCCCCCCCCTGCAGCCTCTGACCACCTGTCCCCCCCCTGCAGCCTCTGACCTCATTGTCCCCCCCCAGCCTCTGACCTCCTGTCCCCCCCCCGCAAGCCTCTGACCTCCTGCCCCCCCCCGCAAGCCTCTGACCTCCTACCCCCCCTGCAGCCTCTGACCACCTGTCCCCCCCTGCAGCCTCTGACCTCCTGTCTCCCCCCTGCAGCCTCTGACCTCCTGCCCCCCCCTGCAGCCTCTGACCTCCTACCCCCCCCCTGCAGCCTCTGACCACCTGCCCCCCCCTGCAGCCTCTGACCTCCTGCCCCCCCCTGCAGCCTCTGACCTCCTGCCCCCCCCTGCAGCCTCTGACCTCCTACCCCCCCCCTGCAGCCTCTGACCACCTGTCCCCCCCTGCAGCCACTGACCACCTGTCCCCCCCTGCAGCCTCTGACCTCCTGCCCCCCCCCCGCAAGCCTCTGACCTCCTACCCCCCCTGCAGCCTCTGACCACCTGTCCCCCCCTGCAGCCTCTGACCTCCTGTCTCCCCCCTGCAGCCTCTGACCTCCTGCCCCCCCCTGCAGCCTCTGACCTCCTACCCCCCCCCTGCAGCCTCTGACCACCTGTCCCCCCCTGCAGCCTCTGACCTCCTGCCCCCCCCTGCAGCCTCTGACCTCCTGCCCCCCCCTGCAGCCTCTGACCTCCTGCCCCCCCCTGCAGCCTCTGACCTCCTGCCCCCCCCCTGCAGCCACTGACCACCTGTCCCCCCCTGCAGCCACTGACCACCTGTCCCCCCCTGCAGCCACTGACCACCTGTCCCCCCCTGCAGCCACTGACCACCTGTCCCCCCCTGCAGCCTCTGACCACCTGTCCCCCCCTGCAGCCTCTGACCACCTGTCCCCCCCTGCAGCCTCTGACCACCTGTCCCCCCTGCAGCCTCTGACCTCTTCTCGTCCCCTCCTCAGCCTCTGACCTCTTCTCGTCCCCTCCTCAGCCTCTGACCTCTTCTCGTCCCCTCCTCAGCCTCTGACCTCTTCTCGTCCCCTCCTCAGCCTCTGACCTCTTCTCGTCCCCTCCTCAGCCTCTGACCTCTTCTCGTCCCCTCCTCAGCCTCTGACCTCTTCTCGTCCCCTCCTCATCCTCTGACCTCTTCTCGTCCCCTCCTCAGCCTCTGACCTCTTCTCGTCCCCTCCTCAGCCTCTGACCTCTTCTCGTCCCCTCCTCAGCCTCTGACCTCTTCTCGTCCCCTCCTCAGCCTCTGACCTCTTCTCGTCCCCTCCTCAGCCTCTGACCTCTTCTCGTCCCCTCCTCAGCCTCTGACCTCTTCTCGTCCCCTCCTCAGCCTCTGACCTCTTCTCGTCCCCTCCTCAGCCTCTGACCTCTTCTCGTCCCCTCCTCAGCCTCTGACCTCTTCTCGTCCCCTCCTCAGCCTCTGACCTCTTCTCGTCCCCTCCTCAGCCTCTGACCTCTTCTCGTCCCCTCCTCAGCCTCTGACCTCTCCTGTGGTCCCCTCCGCAGCCTCTGACCTCCCCTGCACCATCCGCAGCCTCCGACCTCCCCTGCATCATCTGCAGTCTCTGACCTCCTGTCCCCCCTGCAGCCTCTGACCACCTGTCCCCCCTGCAGCCTCTGACCTCCTGTTCGCACCCCCCTGCAGCCTCTGACCTCCTGTCATCCCCTCCTCAGCCTCTGACCTCTTCTCGTCCCCTCCTCAGCCTCTGACCTCTTCTGTGGTCCCCTCCTCAGCCTCTGACCTCTTCTGTGGTCCCCTCCTCAGCCTCTGACCTCTTCTGTGGTCCCCTCCTCAGCCTCTGACCTCTTCTGTGGTCCCCTCCTCAGCCTCTGACCTCTTCTGTGGTCCCCTCCGCAGCCTCTGACCACCCCTGCATCATCCGCAGCCTCTGACCACCCCTGCATCATCCGCAGCCTCTGACCTCCCCTGCATCATCCGCAGCCTCTGACCTCCCCTGCATCATCCGCAGCCTCTGACCTCCCCTGCATCATCCGCAGCCTCTGACCTCCCCTGCATCATCCGCAGCCTCTGACCTCCCCTGTACCATGCGCAGCCTCTGACCTCCCCTGTACCATGCGCAGCCTCTGACCTCTCCTGTACCATGCGCAGCCTCTGACCTCTCCTGTACCATGCGCAGCCTCTGACCTCTCCTGTACCATGCGCAGCCTCTGACCTCTCCTGTACCATGCGCAGCCTCTGACCTCTCCTGTACCATGCGCAGCCTCTGACCTCTCCTGTACCATGCGCAGCCTCTGACCTCTCCTGTACCATGCGCAGCCTCTGACCTCTCCTGTACCATGCGCAGCCTCTGACCTCTCCTGTACCATGCGCAGCCTCTGACCTCTCCTGTACCATGCGCAGCCTCTGACCTCTCCTGTACCATGCGCAGCCTCTGACCTCTCCTGTACCATGCGCAGCCTCTGACCTCTCCTGTACCATGCGCAGCCTCTGACCTCTCCTGTACCATGCGCAGCCTCTGACCTCTCCTGTACCATGCGCAGCCTCTGACCTCTCCTGTACCATGCGCAGCCTCTGACCTCTCCTGTACCATGCGCAGCCTCTGACCTCTCCTGTACCATGCGCAGCCTCTGACCTCTCCTGTACCATGCGCAGCCTCTGACCTCTCCTGTACCATGCGCAGCCTCTGACCTCTCCTGTACCATGCGCAGCCTCTGACCTCTCCTGTACCATGCGCAGCCTCTGACCTCTCCTGTACCATGCGCAGCCTCTGACCTCTCCTGTACCATGCGCAGCCTCTGACCTCTCCTGTACCATGCGCAGCCTCTGACCTCTCCTGTACCATGCGCAGCCTCTGACCATCTCCTGTACCATGCGCAGCCTCTGACCTCCCCTGTACCATGCGCAGCCTCTGACCTCTCCTGTACCATGCGCAGCCTCTGACCATCTCCTGTACCATGCGCAGCCTCTGACCTCTCCTGTACCATGCGCAGCCTCTGACCTCTCCTGCATCATCCGCAGCCTCTGACCTCTCCTGTACCATGCGCAGCCTCTGACATCTCCTGTACCATGCGCAGCCTCTGACCTCCCCTGTACCATCCGCAGCCTCTGACCATCTCCTGTCTTATATCATGTCTGCAGTCTGGAGCGGAGTCAACAGTGGGAGTGCCTCAGGGATAGGGGTCATGGGAGAAGTCAGACATGTATGGACTGTGGAGAGGAAACTATGGGATAAAACCAGAGCCACCGAGCTGGAGCCGACTGACTGAGCCCTGTACGGTGCACCTGAGAGGAGGTCAGTGACAGCGCCGCCAGGTCAGCCTGAGAGGGGGGAGGTCAGTACAATATTGTAAGGGGGCACTGATATATAGGTTTCCCCCTATATCAGTAAACCCCCGTACCTTAGTGTTTTCTTTCTGCAGAAGGTGGTCTCTGGTCACCAGAGTCCTCCCCACATTCCCAGAGTTCCCCTTTACATCATAGTCTGCAGGATTCCACCTTACAGTGCAAGGGGGGACTCTGATGTAAAGAGGAATGCAGAGGACTCTGATATAAGTGGGGTCTCTGGTCACCAGTGCCCCCCTTTTATATCAGAGTTTCTGCTTAGATCATGATCTGCAATGTTCCCCTTTATGTCAGAGTTCCCTTGCACTGTAAAAGGGAATCCTCCTGATGTATGGGGGGAACTCTGTGTTGGGTTATATTAATCTGACCTTCATGTAAGAGGAGAAATATGGTTTTTGACTTTTGTTTAACTTAACACATTGCTAATAGCAGTTTATAGCTTAAATATTGATATTTACACTGAAACCTGCCATTTACGGCACCTTTTTTTTGCAGTATCAGTAAAAAATGTGCCAGTAAATGCCATGATTTTTTTGCCAGTAAAAAAATAAAAAATTGCTGCTGTTTGTAAATTCCATGTCTCTCTTATCTATATTTAATACACTCTTCAAATGTGCTTTAAAATGCATGGTTTTCCCTTTTGTGAACAAAAAAAATAACAACGTTATGCGGTTGGGCTGGTATAAAAATACTATGCGGCTGGTATGAAATTATTTCCAGGGCTGGTTTTTATTCCCAGTCCGGCCCTGCTTCTGTGCAAGAGTGACACATTCCCACAATGGCCAATCAAGACGTCCAAAATCCAGCACTAACAAGAAGCCGGGTAAAAGTCTAAAAGTCCCAGCGAAGGCGTTCACGAGCATTATACTATTGAAGTAGAGGCAGTTATTTACCTGTCCCCCCTAGGCCCCCCCCCCCCCCACCAGAGGGACATATCAGCAAAATGTGATTTATTGACTGTATGTGTGCCTAATAAATCAGATAAACCACCATCTGTCAGCATAACAGCCATTTACTTACTGTGCGAGTCTTGATGTGTTCTGGAAAAGATACAGCAACAGGCCAAATCTGTAACGTTCACTCGCTCTGTCACCAAGATGAACTCAGGAATGCTGCAAAATAAAATGTTAAGATACTTTGGTCACAATAACTACAAATCGCAATTATAAAAATATGTAAAGAATTTCTTGCAAAATGAATTATTTGATTCTGGGTGGAGTGGAGGTAGTGAAATGTTAAAAATGTAAATTACACCCAAACTCCAGGCATTTCGAAAAATGCACCCTTGCGGTGCGACCACCTGTACTACAATGGATAGATGTTCATTATGTCGGAGGTGTGCACACTGCAAACTTACATTATACCCCCATGTTAGCACCCTCCTCCTCTCCCCAAAGCTCTGGTCTGTGGGCATAGTCTCAGCATCATCACATAAAATACAGGTCAAATACCACTGTGTTGTATATTGAGGAGGCTGGGATGCAACCACAGTCGATTGTGGCTTACAGGGCAGGCTGCGGAAGAGGAGACGCAGTGCTGGAGGGACAGCACTGGAGCCAGGAGTAAAGCAAGTGTTAACTGAGCACCCCTGGACAGAACGAGGATTTAACCCTTATGCCCCGTATACACGGTCGGATTTTCCAACGGAAAATGTGTGATAGGACCTTGTTGTCGGAAATTCCGACCATGTGTGGGCTCCAACACACATTTTCCATCGGAATTTCCGACACACAAAGTTTGAGAGCTTGCTATAAAATTTTCCGACAACAAAATCCGTTGTCGGAAATTTCCGATCGTGTGTATACAAATCCGACGCACAAAGTGCCACGCATGCTCAGAATAAATTAAGAGACGAAAGCTATTGGCTACTGCCCCGTTTATAGTCCCGACGTACGTGTTTTACGTCACCGCGTTCAGAACGATCGGATTTTCCGACAACTTTGTGTGACCGTGTGTATGCAAGACAAGTTTGAGCCAACATCCGTCGGAAAAAATCCATGGATTTTTTTGTCGGAATGTCCGCTCAATGTCCGACCGTGTGTACGGGGCATTACAGTGCGGGGGGGATGTCCCCTCTGCTAGACTTGTGTCAGCAAGAGACCAGCCTATTCACTATAAGATATATTTGACTCGAGCTCGACAAGCCAAGATTTTCCCTGCTCAGACCTCCAACTGTTGGCGCTGCTCCTCATTGCATTCAGATTTTATTCACATTTTGGGACTGCGTGGCCATCCAGAAACTTTGGCCGGAGGTCACGCAATGAGTTCAGTCAGTCACGTTAATACATGTTCAACCCCCTCAGTTGAAATTTTCTCCTGGGCCTGGTAGACTCCATAGCTCCCACCAAGGTGATACGTACCCCTACTTTTATTATTGTTGTACTATGGCCAGGAAGCATATTATTCTCTCATGGAAAAGGCCTGCCGCTCCAACTATCCTGGCCTGGAAAGCGTTAATAAAAATGTTACCCTTTATATAAAAGCTACCTATGCCAGGAGGGGTGCCCCCCACCTACATTTAATAAGGTGTGGGAGGGGGCTGGGTAAATAGGTCTACGGTATCTTATTAAACACGTGTTTTCTATGTTTCTCCTCCTGAGCATTACTTGGGATTGTTGTGCCTTTTTGAGCCCCAACATCCCCTCCTGAGGGAAGCGCTTGTATTGACCATTTTGAAAATGCAGCTGTTCCGTTTTTATAATCCAAATTGCTCCATTATGGGGACTGGTCATTACTTTGATGTGTACATATTGGGGTTGTTTTACTAAAGGCAAATCCACTTTGCACTACAAGTGCACTAGGATGTGCAGTCACTTTAGCTCTAAGGGGAAGATCTTAAATGAGGGGAAGCTCTGCTGATTTTATCATCCAATCAGGTACAAGCAAAAATGCTGTTTTTTTATTTTCCTTGCATGTCCCCCTCAGATCTACAGCGACTGCATTTCCAAGTCCACTTGTAGTGCAAAGTGGATTTGCCTTTAGTAAATCAACCTTATTGTGTCCATGATGATATGCACCTCCGTGATAGAAATGTACTTTAACCACTTCAATAATACAGGGCACTTATACACCTTCCTGCCCAAACCAATTTTCAGCGCTGTAACATTTTGAGTGACAATTGCGCAGTCATGCGACGTTGAACCCAAACAAAATTATCATTTTTTTTCCCCACGAATAGAGCTTTCTTTTGGTGGTATTTGACCACCTCTGGGGTGTTTATTTTTTTGCGCTACAAATAAAATAAAAAAGGAACGGAAATTTTGAAATATATATGTGTTTTGCTTCGTTTGTTACAAAGTGTTGTAAATAAGTACGTTTTTTCCTTCACTGATGAGGCAGTACTAATTGGCACTGATGAGGTGGCACTGATCAGAGGCGCTGGCAGGCTTCACTTATGGGCACAGAGAGACATCCCTAATGGGCAATGATTGCCATCTCTGGTGGGCATCCCTGTGCAGAGACAATCCCCCCCCCCCCCCCCCCCCCGTCAGGAGAGCAGCCAATCGGCTCTCCTCTACTAGTGTCTGTCAGCATGAGTAGAGGAAGAACCGATACATGGCTTTTCCTGCTTACACTGTGATCAGCTGTGATTGGACACAGCCGACCATGTGGTAAAGAGCCTCAGTTAGAGGCTTTTTTTAACTAGATCTGAGATGCGGTGTGTCAGACTGACACACCACCAATCGCTGCGGGCGTGTGATCGCGGCTTATCATGCTGGACGTTAAATGACGCCCAGTCAGGAAAACAGAACCACTTCCCGGCCATCATGCTGCTATAGGCCTGGGCAGTGGTTAACCATTTAAATACCGTGCACTTTTATCCCCTTCCTGCCCAGGCCAATTTTCAGGCTTCAGCTCTCTCACACTTTGAATGACAATTGCGTCGTCACGCAACACTAGCCAAATTAAATTTTTTATCATTTTATTCACACAAATTGAGTTTTCATTTGGTGATACTTAATCACCACTGGGGTTTATTTTTTGCTAAAGAAAAAAAAAAGAAAGAAAAAGAAGTTTTAGTTTCTATTAGATTTTGCAAATAAATAATCTTTCATAAATTTTAACCAAAATTGTATTCTTTGGTGAAAATAACTGAAAATCAGTGAGTATTATTTAGTCTGTAGGAAAGTTATAGAGTCCACAAACTATGGGATATATATCTGAAAATAGATCAACCCTGATGTACAGATGGCCTATCATTTCTTGAGGCCTGAAAACGCCAGGACGGTACAAATCCACAAATTACCTTTTTGGAAAGTAGACAGTCTGATGTATTTAGTAAGAGGAACAGCGAGTTTTTTGAAGTTGTGACGTCACTTTTTTTTTTCAATTACATATTTTAGAATTTCCCTGCTATAAGGCTACTTCCATAATGGGGCATTAATCTTAATTTTAATTTTAGCGGCACTTTACCCCAGTTATAGTGGGCGCTTTTCGGCCGCTAGCGGGGCGCTTTTAATCCGCTGCACTTTGCAGGCACTTCGGCAGCAGTGCCCATTGATTTCAATGGGCAGGGGCGGTGGAGGAGCGGTGTATACAGCGCTCCTGCTCCGCCCCAAAGATGCTGCTTGCAGGACTTTTTCTAACATCCTGCAAGAGCACCGCCCCAGTGTTAAAGCACTAGGGCTCTCACACTGGGGCTGCAGGGGAGACATTTTTCAGGCGCTATTTTTAGCCAAAAAGCGCCTGAAAAACGCCCCAGTGCGAAAGGGGTCTTAGAAAATATTTTTACCGAATGAGTGTATAGACACTGTATTGTTGCGATTAGCTGCGATTGGCCACAGCTAATCACACAGTACAAATAGGCTATGATTGCCACTGTCTGTACTATGTGATCACTGACCGATCACAGCTAGCAACACAATCGTATACAACGAATGGCATGAAAGGAAGCCATTCATGGTTTACAACCATCATGTGATCTTCTGTGATTGGTCACAGCAATCACATGACACTTGCAGCAGGCCGGTATAGCGATCAGTCATCCGCCGTGTCTGCGATGGACGCAGCAGGCGACAGATCGTGTTGGAGCAGCTGCGTGAGGCGCATTCTCAGCAGAACGTTATAAGACATCCTCCCAAAACAAATAGTGATTGTAAAACGACGCGGGCGGGAAGCAGTTACGATTTATTGAGATGTATTGGCTGATAGTGCATTGTAGTGCTTGTTTGTTTTATGGTTACAGATGTAACTGTTTTTGTATACTATTGTTAAAAGCAATAAAAAATAAATAAAATAAACCCCATCACAAACAAAACACACAAAAAGGGAGAGTTTCTTCCATTTAGGTGAAGAGGATTGGAGCAGGGTGCAAACAGACAGTGAAGACCGTTTACTTCCGGCCGCTCACTGAGCGGGCTCTGCCCTTGTCCGCTCTGCAGGTACTGAGCGGTGCCACCCGCCCCCTCTGCTCCAATCAGCAGGGCATCAGCTCCAAGATCCCCTGCTGATCGCAACAGAATCTGCCCCGTGTGAAAAGTGCCTTATATATAATTCATACCATATATTCCTTTTATTTTATGAATGATCAGGGCAAAAATCAGGAGCATATACAGTTGTGGCACCCATCAGAACCAAGACTAGACTGTATCGGAGTTCTATTACTTACTATTCACTAAGAGCAACACAACACAATGCAAAATGTAGATATGGTCACGTGCAGAGGCTCTTAAAAAAGTAACAAATAAATCCCTATTGAAAGATTACTTCCATGGCCTGGAACATAAAAAGGTTATTTGAACCTTTGTCCCTTTTCTTACAAATGTGGGCGAGTAAAATCTTGAATTAATAATGAAGCCAGTGCTGAGAGAATAAACAATAAAACATCAACTCAATAAATCAAAAAGTAAACAGAAAAACATCACGCCTTGTGTTTCCTCCAGAAGGCCATTGAAAATATGTATGAACAGGTAACTGGAGTTGGAGCCAATATCAAAGTCACACCCCTGCCAACCATTCTCACCTGGGTTTATAGAAACAGACCATAAACAGGGCATAAAAATAAAAAAAAAACTGGCATGGGCCCTTCAAAGGCTTATCCTTGCCATTATGCCAGGCAGCTACTCACAGTGTAGGATTTCTACAAGACAAATAGCGTATGCAAAGAGGCACACAGGCAGGGGCCATAACCTTTACCTGCAAATCACACCCTTTTGCGGTAATCTCTGCCAATTATAGTAAATGTCCTTAGGATGCCTTCCACTGATGCTATCGCACACTTCAAATACAGAGCCATGGAAAAAGCAAGGTCACATTTACCTGCTTGGCTGAGCAAAAGACTATAATTAGAGGGGGGAGAGAAATAGTATGGCTTGGAATTTTAGACAAAAAAAAAAAAAATACTGGTCAGAATTTTTTAGTCAGCTAGTATGCAATTAAAATACTTGCATGCGCCTTAAAACAGAAGCATTTTTCAAAAGAGGAATGATGCAACAGCTGCAATAATTTGTTGGGTTTACAAAAAAATAGTACTGACTGCAAACCTAAATCATGGATGGTAAAGCCCCGTACAGGCGATCAGAAAATCCTCCACTCCTACACCGTGTACACAGAGGCACTTTACCCTGTTTCCCCTAAAATGAGACATAGCATGATCGTCACTGATGGCTGCAATATAAGCCCTACCCCCAAATAAGACCTACCCTATTTCTCCGAAAATAAGCCCTACCCTGAAAATAAGACCTACAAGGACTTTAACTAGGGCTTATTTGGGGGGGTAGGGCTTATATTGTAGCCATCACCGACAATCACGCTAGGTCTTATTTTCGGGGAAACAGGGTATTACATATTATACCTTACCTACTTCCCATCTCCGCTTCTGGGCTGAGATTCCAGCACTAGTTTATCCATATATATAGATCCAAATACTCATTAAGATTCTGATAATTTATACCCTTTTGATATAACTACACATATTATCTACATACATACATTATTATCTTTATAGAATCCTTTTGGACGATCAAATAAGCCACTATTGACTTTCTTTATGATCTGCACACTGCAGCTTGTTGTGTATTGGTATGGCCCCCCTCAGTTCCCGTGCCGGACATCCATGGGGCAAGCCCCGGCTGTCGGTGCCGTGTTGGACCTAGGAGCCGTTTTGTGAGTAACAATACAATTAAGTTTGGACATTATTCTTATCTGGATTAACAACTTATTAATATGCGGAAAGATTTTTGATGTATTTATATTTTCTTTTTTTAGATATTTGGCTTGCGCAAGCTCCTGAGGAAGTGATGTTTTCACGAAACGCGTAGAGCATTTTCTGCTGCAATCCTTATTATGTACCAATGTCCTGTTTTGATTTAATTCATCATTGTTCATTGTACTCTTGCTGTGGGTACTGTACCTATGAATTGTTTTACCATGTTTTAACATTGACGATGGAAAACTTAACTACTTCAAACGCGCGCTATAGCCGAATGACAGCTACAGCAGGGCACACGCTCTGATCACCGAGTCAATTAAGACTCAGGTGATCACAAATCGGAGTAAGGGGTCAATCCTGGCCCCTTACCACGTGATCAGCTGTCAGCCAATGACAGCTGATCAGGTGATGTAAACAGAAGATCGGTAATAGTTTTTTTTCTCCTCACGCTGACAGCGCAAGGAGAAAAAAAAAGGCGACCGCTGGCTTGTGTGCAGGGGACATCAGTCCCGAAGAGGAAGAGGCGAAGCCGCCACATCTGTGCCAACCAGTACCGCCTGCCAGTGCCCACAGTGCCATGAAACAGTGCCCACCAGTGCCACTTATCAATGCCCACCAGTGGTGCCAATCAGTGCCTCATCAGTGCTGCCTATCAGTGCCGATCAGTGCCCATCACTGCCACCCATTAGTGCCCATCAGTGCCACCTCATCAGCGGAATTCAATGGAGAAAAATTACCTGTTTGCAAAATTTATTAACAAAATATAAAACGTTTGTGTTTTTTTTTTTTTTAATTTCTATCGTTTTTTAAAATTTAACAAACAATAAAAAAAACCCAGAGGTGATCAACTACCACCAAAAGAAAGCTCTATTTGTGGGTAAAAAAAAAAAAAAGATAAAAATTTCATTTGGGTACAGTTTTGTATGACCGCGCAATTGTCGTTTAAAGAGTGACAGCGCTAAAAGCTGAAAAAGGCCTGGGCAGGAGGGGGGGTTTAGGTGCCCAGTAAGCAAGTGGTTAAGACAGTTCATGTACATTTACTTTATATATGCATTTATACTATGTCTATGTTCACTATATACAATGCTGGTTGAACGCCTCATCTAAAGTCCCAAACTCTCTCCTCTCCATGTTATTGAACAGGGATGGAGGCACATCATGTCTATGTGGGCCTCATCCAAAGTCCCAAACTTTCTCTATGTTGTTTATTTTACTATTGATAGGTGACGTTTTAAAAGCCTTTACAGGGTACCACTTTAGATTCATTCTCGGTTCACACTAAGGCCCCTTTCACACTGGGGCGGTGGGGGTGGGGGCCGAAAAAGGGTTAAAATCACTCGTACAGCGCGGCTATAGCCGCGGTATAGCCGCGCTGTCCCATTGATTTCAAAGGGCAGGAGCGGTTTAGGAGCGGTGAATACACCGCTCCTTCACCGCTCCAAAGAAGCGGTTTGCAGGATTTTTTTCACCGTCCTGCCAGCGCACCGCTTCAGTGTGAAGCCGGAGGCTGTTTAGGGGCGGTTTGCAGGCGCTATTTTTAGCGCAATACTGCCTGCAAACCGCCCCAGTGTGAAAGGGGTCTAACCGAATTCCAAAAGTCCAAAGGCGCACAACTTTCAGTACAAAACTTTGGAGTCTGACATTGATGTGACTTTTTACACTCTGTGGCATTGAAGACATATCAATGTCGGATCAAAGTAGTGCAGGAAACTTTTCTAAAGTTGGTCAGACTTGTGCAGTCTCAGTTAAGAAGGCTCTTATAGGGAAACATTGAATTTCACAGGTCATCCAACTCGGGGGTCTCACAAATCGGATCCCAGGTCACATCAGTGTGAACCAAGCCCAACACAGGAGATCTGGTGCTAGAATTACTGCCCATGATCTGACATTCGTGGTGATACCTCACATGCAATGCAGGGTGATCGCTATTTGCCTTTGTGATCAACACATGCGTTCACCTATGCGAAGGAGCATGGGGGGAGATGGTGGTGCTTTAAAAATTTATATATATATATATATATATATATATATATATATATATAAAATTTTGCCTGAGACCCAGGTTAAAACCTAAGAAAAAAACAAAACAAAACTCCTTGCCTGGTGCTGCATGCCTCAGGGATCGGGCGATAGGAATTGAACATCCCTGATAATAATAAATAATAAAATAGGTGGTCTTTTCCTCTCTCTCTTCTTGGTTCTCTTTTAAAAGGTAGGATTTTGTAACCCTGGAGTTGTAAGCGCCACGTTTGTATCTATGATTAGATTTAAAGCACAGGTGCTTTATGAAACCCACTATTTGGGACGCTGAGCAAAGTGAGATTATATAACACATTACAGTGCCTTGCAAAAGTATTCACCCCCTTGGCTTTTTACCTATTTTGTTACATTACAGCCTTTAGTTCAGTGTTTTTTTTAATCTGAATTCTATGTGATGGATCAGAACACAATAGTCTAAATTGGTGAAGTAAAATTAGAAAAATATATACATAAAACTATTTTTCAGAAATAAAAAAAAACTGATAATTGGCATGTGCATATGTATTCACCCCCTTTGGTATGAAGCCCATAAAAAGCTCTGGTGCAACCAATTACCTTCAGAAGTCACATAATTTAGTGAAATGATGTCCACCTGTGTGCAATCTAAGTGTCACATGATCTGTCATTACATATACACACCTTTGTGAAAGGCCCCAGAGGCTGCAACACCTAAGCAAGAGGCACCACTATCCAAACACTGCCATGAAGACCAAGGAACTCTACAAACAAGTAAGGGACAATGTTGTTGAGAAGTACAAGTCAGGGTTGGGTTATAAAAAAAATATCCAAATCTTTGATGATCCCTAGGAGCCCCATCAAATCTATCATAACCAAATGGAAAGAACATGGCACAACAGCAAACCTGCCAAGAGACGGCCGCACACCAAAACTCATGGACCGGGCAAGGAGGGCATTAATCAGAGAGGCAGCACAGAGACCTAAGGTAATTCTGGAGGAGCTGCAGAGTTCCACAGCAGAGACTGGAGTATCTGTACATAGGACCACAATAAGCCGTACGCTCCATAGAGTTGGGCTTTATGGCAGAGTGGCCAGAAGAAAGCCATTACTTTCAGCAAAAAACAAAATGGCACGTTTTGAGTTTGCGAAAAATTATGTGGGAGACTCCCAAAATGTATGGAGGAAGGTGCTCTGGTCTGATGAGACTAAAATTGAACTTTTTGGCCAAAGAAAATGCTGTGTCTGGAGCAAACCCAACACATCACATCACCCAAAGAACACCATCCCCACTGTGAAACATGGTGGTGGCAGCATCATGCTGTTGGGATGTTTTTCAGCAGTCAGGACTGGGAAACTGGTCAGTGTTGAGGGAAAGATGGATAGTGCTAAATACAGGGATATTCCTGAGCAAAACCTGTAGCACTCTGTGATTTGAGGCTAGGACGGAGGTTCACCTTCCAGCAGGACAATGACCTTTTGTGAGATACTGTATATATAAATACACACACACAGTATATGATTTTAAAATTATATGTTTTTTTCTATGATATAAATATGTATATTTTATTAAGTACACAAGCTAGAAAACATAAATCATTTATAAATATATTATTAGATTACTATACATCAGGGGTAATGACAAAAAAATTCAAGGTGGTCTGGTCGCTAAAATTTTCATTCATTCGATGTCCGAATCTCAAGTTTGTGCTACGACTCAAACTCTGTAGTCATCTTATGTCTATCATAAATATATCAGCTGCCACCCCACATCAGAGCACCCCTTTACGCCAGGTGTCCCCCCGAAACAGCGCCCCTTTATGCCAGGTGTGCCCAAATCAGAGCACCCCTTTACGCCAGGTGTCCCCCCGAAACAGCGCCCCTTTACGCCAGGTGCTCCCACATCTAAGCACCCCTCTACGTCAGGTGTCCCCCAAACACATTGTCCCTTTACGCCAGGTGCGCCCACATCAGAGCCCCACTTTACGCCAGGTGCGCCCACATCAGAGCACCCCTTTACGTCAGGTGTCCCCGAAACAGCGCCCCTTTATGCCAGGTGTGCCCACTTCAGAGCACCCCTTTACGCCAGGTGCTCCCACATCTAAGCACCCCTTTACGTCAGGTGTCCCCCAAACACATTGTCCCTTTACGCCAGGTGCGCCCACATCAAAACCCCCTTTACGCCAGGTGCGCCCACATCAGAGCACCCCTTTACGTCAGGTGTCCCCGAAACAGCGCCCCTTTATGCCAGGTGTGCCCACTTTAGAGCACCCCTTCATGCCAGGTGTGCCCACGCCAGAGCACCTCTTTATGCCAGGTGTCCCCGAAACAGCGCCCCTTTATGCCAGGTGTGCCCACATCAGAGCACCCCTTTACGGCAGGTGTCTCCCAACACATTGTCCCTTTACGTCAGGTGTGACCACATCAGAGCACCCCTTTATGCCAGGTGTGCCCATAGATCAGGTCCCCTCAGAGTATCCTTACAGATGAGCTGTGATCCATCATAGCTCACCGATAGACTGGTAGAGCCCATCAAAGTAAACATTGTACCCACACCTCATGGTTCTGTCCCTGTAGTCAGCCCAGGGGGGGGGAGCTGAAGAAGCAAAGGGGCGGGGCCCACACAAGTGACATCATTGGTTGCTAGTACAACGGCGATCCTAGCAACCAATGACTGCTAAGCAGCAGAGATCCAGTGCTGCAGACTGGCGGGCTAATGGTGAAAAACGGAGCGTCACTCAGTCCGCCATTTCATTGCCACTGCTATATATTATTATAATATATTTATAAAATATATTATTATGAATCTATCTTATGTAAATTTTTAATATAATAGTAATGGTGCATGTTATATGTCAAAAATAATTTAAGATATATATATATATATATATATATATATATATATATATACACATACATATACACACACATTTATTATGCGCCATTACTATATTAGAAATGATATAGATTATATTTTCATGACTGTGACGTGTTTCTAGTTATCAGCCCCCCCTCTTTCCTCCTCCAGACCCCCCCAATAAAGGCCTCCATCATCCCTCAGGATTAGTCCTCGGTACACGTCCCTCTTCCCTGTCATGGACGGAGGGACCTCTCACGGCCCTCTTCTCCCTCCTCCGGCCTTGTGCACTCTCAGCCAGTCCCGCAGTATTACCTCACAACTCTCCGCACACGGCCGCCATCTTGTCCCGCCGCCTCTTCCTCCTCCCCCTCCTCCTCTTCTCCTCAGTCACAGATCCCGCTTCCCGCTCTCGCACTGCACTGTGGGAAGGCTGGTGAGCCAAGCGCGCTCCCGTCAGTGGAAGAGGTGCGCGCGCTTCTGAGGCAGAGTGTGAAGTTCCCTCATATCATGTAATAATAGAAAGAAAGAAAGGAAATAAAATCTGTTATAAAGAGAAACACAAAGGATGTCATTACCTCAGGTCCCTCCATGGACAATGAGGGGAGCTGACAGCAGTCACTTATTACCTCAGGTCCTTCCATGGACTATGAGGGGAGCTGACAGCGGTCACTTATTACCTCAGGTCCTTCCATGGACCATGAGGGGAGCTGACAGCGGTCCATCATTACTTCAGGTCCTTCCATGGAGAATGAGGGGAGCTGACAGCAGTCAGTCATTACCTCAGGTCCTTCCATGGACAATGAGGGGAGCTGATAGCGGTCAGTCTTTACCTCAGGTCCTTCCATGGACAATGGAGGGAGCTGACAGCGGTCAGTCATTACCTCAGGTCCTTCTATGGACTATGAGGGGAGCTGACAGCGGTCACTTATTACCTCAGGTCCTTCCATGGACTATGAGGGGAGCTGACAGCGGTCACCTTATTACCTCAGGTCCTTCCATGGACTATGAGGGGAGCTGACAGCGGTCACTTATTACCTCAGGTCCTTCCATGGACTATGAGGGGAGCTGACAGCGGTCACTTATTACCTCAGGTCCTTCCATGGACCATGAGGGGAGCTGACAGCGGTCCATCATTACTTCAGGTCCTTCCATGGAGAATGAGGGGAGCTGACAGCAGTCAGTCATTACCTCAGGTCCTTCCATGGACAATGAGGGGAGCTGATAGCGGTCAGTCTTTACCTCAGGTCCTTCCATGGACAATGGAGGGAGCTGACAGCGGTCAGTCATTACCTCAGGTCCTTCTATGGACAGTGAGGGGAGCTGATTGTAGTCAGTCATTACCTCAGGTTCTTCCATGGACATTTGGGGGAGCTGACAGTGTTCCGTCTTTACCTCAGATCTCTCCATGGACGGTGAAGGGGGCTGATGGTGGTCCGTCATTACCCTAGGTCCTTCCATGGATGGTGAGAGTATCTCATGGTGGTCTGTCATTACCTCAGATCCTTCCATGGACTATTAGTGGAGCTGACAGCGGTCAGTCATTAGCTTAGGTCCCTCCATGGACAATGAAGGGAGCTGACAGCGGTCAGTCATTACCTCAGGTCCTTCTATGGACAGTGAGGGGAGCTGATTGTAGTCAATCATTACCTCAGGTTCTTCCATGGACATTTAGGGGAGCTGACAGCGTTCCGTCTTTACCTCAGATCTCTCCATGGACGGTGAAGGGAGCTGATGGTGGTCAGTCATTACCTTAGGTCCCTCCATGGACAATGAAGGGAGCTGACAGCGGTCCGTCATTACATCAGGTCCTTCTATGGACATTTAGGGGAGCTGACAATGGTCAGTCATTACCTCAGGTCCTTCTATGAACAGTGAGGGGAGCTGACGGCGGGCAGTCATATCCTCAGTTCTCTCCATGGACATTTAGGGAAGCTGATGGTGGTCAGTCATTCTCTCAATTCCTTCCATGGGCATTTAGGGGAGCTGATGGTGGTCAGTCATTATCTCAGGTTCCATGATGGACAGTGAGGGGAGCTAATGGTGGTCAGTCATAACCTCAAGTCCCTCCATGGACATTTAGGGGAGTTGACAGCAGTCAGTTATTACCTCAGGTTCCATGATGGACAGTGAGGGGAGCTAATGGTGGTCAGTCATTACCTGAAGTCCCTCCATGGACATTTATGGGAGCTGACAGCAGTCCTTCATTACCTCAGATCTCTCCATGGACATTTAGGGGAGCTGACAGTGGTCCATCTTTACCTCAGTACTTCTTTGGACAATGAGGGGAGCTGATGGCGGTCATTCATTACCTGAGGTCCCTCCATGGACATTTAGTAGAGCTGATGGTGTTCAGTCAGTACCTCAAGTCCCTCCATGGACATTTAGGGGAGCTGACGGTGGTCATTCGTTACCTTAGGTTCCTCCCCGTATGGTGAAGGGACTTGACTGGATATAGATGGACACATCCTTTTACATCTGGACTCCCATAGGGATATACTACAGTCCATTGTTAGTCCACCACATCCATTACTGTTTTTATCAGACCTTGCAGCAGATCTTCCCAGGATCCCCCACCGAGGGCACCAGGAATCACTAAATATAAAAGGCTTGCACATGTATTTGCAGTAAATATTGCAATGGGGAAAGTTTCCCTAGTAGGTCAGAATAGTGCATGGTACACTTCCTTCATTATCAGGCCATTTTTCATCTTTCAGTGCTGTGATAGTTTGACTGATAATTACTCATGTCGTGCAATACTGTACTCAAATGAATTGTAAATATTTTCTTCTATCTTTTCATGTCACAACACTGAAGAAATGACACTTTGCTCCAATGTAAAGTAGTGAGTGTACAGCTTGTATTAGACCCCTTTCATACTGGGTCTTTTTGCAGGCTAAAAATAGCACCTGCAAACCAACCTGAAACTGCTGTGTCTCCAGTGTGAAAGCCTGAGGGCTTTCACACTGGAGCGGTGCGCTAGCAGGACGGTAAAAAAAGTCCTGCTAGCATCCTTCACCACTCCCGCCCATTGAAATCAATGGGGCACCGCGGCTATACCACTGGCAAAGCGCTTCTGCAGAGGCGTTTTGCGGTGTTTTTTAACCCTTTCTCGGCCGCTAGCGGGGGATAAAACCGCCCCGCTAGCGGACGAATACCGCCGCTAAAACAACGGTAAAGCGCCGCTAAAAATAACGGCGCTTTACCGCCGACGCACTGCCTAACAGTGTAAATTTGCTGTCCCCTCAAAATAACTCAACACACAGCCATTAATGTCTAAACTGCTGGCAACAAAAGTGAGTACACCCCTAAGTGAAAAGGCCTAATTGGGCCCAAAGTGTCAATATTTTGTGTGGCCACCATTATTTTCTAGCACTGCCTTAACCCTCTTGGGCATGGAGTTCACCAGAGCTTCACAGGTTGCCACTGGAGTCCTCTTCCCCTCCTCCATGACGACATTACGGAGCTGGTGGATGTTAGAGACCTTGTGCTCCTCCACCTTCCGTTTGAGGATGCCCCACAGATGCTAAATAGGGTTTAGGTCTGGAGACATGCTTGGCCAGTCCATCTCCTTAACCCTCAGCTTCTTTAGCAAGGCAGTGGTCGTCTTGGAGGTGTGTTTGGGGTCGTTATGTTGGAATACTGCCTGCGGCCCAGTCTCCAAAGGGAGGGGATCATGCTCTCCTTCAGTATGTCATAGTACATGTAGGCATTCATGTACTGTAGCTCCCCAGTGCCGGCAGCACTCATGCAGCCCCAGACCATGACACTCCCACCACCATGCTTGACTGTAGGCAAGACACACTTGTCTTTGTACTCCTCACCTGGTTGTCACCACACACGCTTGACACCATCTGATCCAAATACATTTATCTTGGTCTCATCAGACCACAGGACATGGTTCCAGTAATCTATGCCCTTAGTCTGCTTGTCTTCAGCAAACCGTTTGCAGGCTTTCTTGTGCATCACCTTTAGAATAGGCTTACTTCTGGGACATGAGCTATGCAGACCAATTTGGTGCAGTGTGCAGCGTATGGTCTGAGCACTGACAGGCTGACTCCCCACCCCTTCAACCTCTGGAGCAATGCTGGCAGCACTCATACGTCTATTTCCCAAAGACAACCTCTGGATATGACGCTGAGCACGTGCACTGAACTTCAACTTGGTCGACCATGGCGAGGCCTGATCTGAGTGGAACCTGTCCTGTTACACCGCTGTATGGTCTTGGCCACGGTGCTGCAGCTCAGTTTCAGGGTCTTGGCCATCTTCTTATAACCTAGGCCATCTTTAATTCTTTATGTAGAGCAACAATTCTTTTTTCAGATCCTCAGAGAGCTCTTTGCCATGAGGTGCCACGTTGAACTTCCAGTGACCAGTATGAGAGAGTGAGAGCGATAACACCAAATTTAACACCTGCTCCCCATTCACACCTGAGACCTTGTAACACTAACAAGTCACATGACACCGGGGAGGGAAAATGGCTAATTGGGCCCAATTTGGACATTTTCACTTAGGGGTGTACTCACTTTTGTTGCCAGCGGTTTAGACTATAATGGCTGTGTGTTGAGTTATTTTGAGAGGACAGCAAATTTACACTGTTATACAAGCTGTACACTCACTACTTTACATTGTAGCAAAGTGTCATTTCTTCAGTGTTGTCACATGAAAAGATAGAAGAAAATATTTACAAAAATGTGAGGGGTGTACTCACTTTTGTGATATACTGTATATATACATTGTGGTTTGCAAGTGGTTTACCGGGATTATGGCTGAAGATATCTGTCATAACCCCAGTATCGTTTTTTGCAGCCGGTGGCTGCTTTCTCGTGGAAGTGGTCCGAGCGGCTCATGAGTCAGTTTTTCTCGGGCTTACCGTTTCCGCTGGTTTGCCCGTGAAACGATCTGACGGTGCAGTAGGCTGCTCCTATAGGCAATCAAAGAGTAGATACTCTTTCATCACCTCTATGGCCTTGGAGGACTGGACAGTACTTCCGGTCCAGGCTGCAAATAAATCATTTTTATTTTTTTAACACAAAAGATCAAATTTTTTTTTGATCCTTTGCTTTTAAAGGTAAAGAAGAGATTCCTCTTTTATTTCTATTACAGGGGATGTTTACATAAGTTTACACAAATAAAATAAATATAAAGATAAAGTAAAATTGAATACTACCCGTCTACATTCCTTGTAATATGAATAAAAGTGATCAAAAATATTAAAAGGACAGTGTAACAATTAAAAGTAAAATAAATAAGAAAAGAAGCGATCTCCTACGTAAGTCACGCCTGCATATGTAAACGGTGTTCGCACCACACATGTGAGGTATCGCCGCAAACGTTAGAACAAGAGCAATAATTCTAGCACTAGATATCTTCTGTAATTTTAAACAGGTAACCTGTAAAGGCGTTTAAAACATCGCCTATGGAAATTTTTAAGTACTGTAGTTTGTCGCCATTCCACTAGTGTGCGCAATTTTATAGTCTGACATGTTAGGTATCTATGTACTTGGTGTAACATCATCTTTCACATTTTACAAAAAAATTGGGGTATATATTGTGCTTTGTTTTTTTTTTTTTTAATACATAAAAATGTATTTTTTCCAAAATAATTGCGTTTGAAAAACCACTGCACAAATACCGTGTGACAAAAAATAGCAACGATCGCCATTTTATTTTCTAGGGTCTCTGCTAAATATATTTGTATCTGACAGAATTAGAAACCATAACCAGAAAACACAAAAGGTGGTAAAATCAGATACAATTTTGATTTGATTTACTGTATTTAATTCAAAGTCTCAAAACGCATTTTATTTGGTGAAATTTGGTAATCCAATCTGTAGAGGCGCCCAAAGTAGTTTTTCTACGGATAGGCCCGAAATAAAATGCATTTCATTGCTTTAAAATCAAAATTGTTTCTGATCTTAACATCTTTTAAGTTTTCTGATAATGGTTTCTAATTCTGTCAAATACCCAATGTACCTTACGACACTTTTACCTACAGACATCAATTTTATTGCCTTGAATTGAGGAAGTGGCAATTTAAAGCCACAAAATGCGTTTAATTTGGTGAAACAAAGAAATTGGACAAGGTTTGGGCTTCCTCAGCTGATTGGCTTACTGATCGGCTTTTTTTTTTTACGTTGATTCCCCTTATCGATTTGTGCACCCCCCTGAGAACCCCACAGAGTATCCAGGATGTGAACCCGAGAGGCATAGACAGCGACCATACTGACCCTGTGGAAGGGAATTCCAGTACAGCGACTTGCACATAGATATGCGCATATCGCTAATAGAAATGCGCGGTGGACGCATTGGTCAAAAGAGGCATGCCCATAGTTTCTGGCACCAGGTGGGCTGTTTAAGGAACGATCTTGCTCACTGTCAGTGCTGACTGGTCTTCAGCTTTTCCTGTGTCCTGAGTGTATCCTGCATCTGACTTCTGTTGATGACCCGGCTTGTTACTGACCTGATACTGGATTCTGCTTGCACCTCTACCCACCTGTTCCTGACTTTGGCTCTGTTCCTGACCACGGGTCCGCTTCTGTACCTCATTGTCCGCCTGCTACTGACCTCGGCTACTTCTGTGACCTAGCTCCTGCTTCCGACTTGGCTTCATACCACCTCTCAGTGCCTCCTTCAGCTGTCCTTCATAACCGCTCCAGTCATTACAGTGTGTTCCTGCCCAAAGCCTGCTCAGAGCTTCGACAAGCCACGCTTCCAGAACCTGCAGTGCATGCGGAGTGCCCTTTTAACCTCTGCTAGTCCAGAGTGCATCACATCTGCTCCTGACCTGATGTCCTACCTGACTTCTCAAGCCTGCATCTCCTGCTGCAAGTTCTGCTATCAACACCTGCCGGCACTCCTGTTACTCCTGTCCCTTGGCGCCATCTGTTGCACCTTTAGTGGGGCCTGGGCTGGAGATACAAGAGAGGCCAACCTCATTAATTCAGTCTCCTACCAGGTACGTGACACCCTGTGTGGAGACAGGTTTTCTCCACCAGCTCACTTGGAAGGTCGCATGTTCGCCACCCCGCTATTTGACCGCAGCTTTAACAGATGTACGTAAGTCCACTTTGACCTTTTTTTCCTCTTAGACTGGATTTACTCTCTATGGCTTTTATCCCTTTTTTATACATTATAGTTTGTTTCTGGTCTACTAAACTCTAAGGGTCCTCCCTCCTATGTCTCTTTTCCATATCGGTGTTTACTCTCAGGTATATCAGAGACCCCTGGCCAGTTCTTCAGCATCCTGTGGTCCACATTCAACCACCACACCCTAGACCAGCCTTTCTCATTCAGGGTCCCATGAAACCCTAGGGTTCTTTCAGAGTTTTTAGGGGTTCTTTGAGCAATGACTGCCTCTCAGATAAGTTCCCACTGCTATACTGTAAATTATCTTTTTAGCTATCTGCAAGGGGGAATTTAAGGAGCATTCTTCCCACTGATCACCAATGTAAGGACATTCTTCCCACTGATCACCGATGTAAGGAGGGATTCTTCCCACTGACCACCACTGTAGGGAGCATTCTTCCCCCATTATGTTTTTGTACCATGAGCTGCTGATATAGTAATTATTAGCAGGTGTTCCTTGTGACCATAAAAATTGTTTTAAGGGTTCCTCCATGTTAATGAGGCATCACTGGAAAGGGAGGCAACCAAACCCTGGCCGAATAGGTCTGAATTACCCAGCAATGCCGGAATGAGATACAGGAAGCCCCTTTTGAGATCCCTCCGGAGCACAAAGAGGCAATTAGATTATCTAACAGAAGCTGTGGCTGCAAGGTAGACTGTAACAGAACAATTCAAAACTAGGGTTCCATGGAGCCCTAGGGTTCCTCCAGAGGTTTTTAGAGGTTCCTTGAAAAATGATCACTTTCTTCTTCTCAGGTAGGTTTCCACTGCCATACTGTAGATAATCTTTTTAGCTATCTGTAAGGGGGGAATGATCCCACTCACCATCACATGAACGTACCACTATAATTATTAGCAAGGGTTCCCTGAGTCTGGAACGTTAATTTAAGGGTTTCTCCATGTTAGAAAGGTTGAGAAAGGCTGTCCTAGACTCTACACAGCTCAGTTCACAGAGGGCGTACAAGTATGTCCTCACATAACAACAGGGGAGCGCACGGGCTGTATAGGTAGAGTGGCCAGACCGCAAGAGGTTAGATGATGTCCTTCATCACATATTACATTTCAAGGGACATTTGTTGAGGAGTCGGGATTAGGACATATCTTGTTAAAAGCATACAATTAATCGTGTGTAGCACTCAGCAGCACCAGTTAATAACTCTCAGTTCACTGCTAAGAGCATGCTAAGCTCATAAACTGCCAGCTCCTAATTTCCTCAATCTCTGCACGCAACATCTTACGTATTGCCGCTGATCTCTCAGACACAATGGAACATTGTTTTCTCTTTTGCATTATTACCTCTGTCCTGATCTGTTACATAATATAAAGCGCCCGGTGCTGTTTGGACGGCCTGTTTATAAAAGCTCCATTTTTTTTAATTCCCCCACAGGAAATATCAATTCCGACACCTTACTTGCTTGGAACAATTTCTCAGCTCGTCTTTTGCTGTTGTAGTACTACCCTTTAAGGAGCTACTGAGTATTCTGGGTACTCTGTTCAATACCAAGCCCTGAGTGTTGCCCCTGCTGACACCACCAAAATACCTTGGCCAGGTGACTCCCTGGCTGTCACACAAAGGATAAACCCATCCACACTTATGAGATAAAGGTTTAACTTGTATGAATGTCACGGAAATGGCAAAATAGGCAAGAGAAAACAAATGGCTATGTTTTCCAAACGGCAGAACACCAAAAAGAAAAGGGCAATATGACACAATACAGTACCACTGTAAGCCACTCCCACCCATCCTGAAGATTTAAACGTGAGCTCCCAAACTGATAAGCTTTCCCCAAGTGAGTGAATGAGATGAGAAGAAAAGAAAAAACACTGGGCTAGCGCTCACTTGCGGGCTCTCAGTGAGAAGAGTCAGGGTTTAACCCTTAGGAATTTAGACAAATACATTTTTTCCAACAGATACCCCAAACACATGAAGAACTCTTCTGCCATCTAGTTGGGGCCCTTATGTTGGTGCACAACAGGGATGTAGTCTCTTTAAGGAAAACGGAGTTGCCTAAGGGATGGTAACATAGTGTTGTGAATTTTCAGTCAGAATAAGTTGTGCCTTTTTAAGGACAGATTTCCCGCACAATAATTATCCTTGAGTAATTTTTAACGAAGATATTTTTAAGATACAAAATCAATCTATGTGACGCAGTCTATACTTGTGAAACTTATTCACGGAGACGTGTGGTCACACAAAATAGAAATTTTATTGGTAAACAAACACAAATAATCACATGAAATTAAGATACCGATTGCGTTACATGAACGTCTTGAAAATCAATAAAAACACTTGCAAAAATGGGCGTACCATCCCTTTGACATAATACCACCATGATAACTTCTCGGTAGAATCAATAACCTTGTGAACTTGACAATTAAACAGAACATCTGTATTTCACACGTACAACCGTTACTTTGCTGCAGGTAAGTAAGTGGTTAAAATTGTGAAATGAATTAGATGTCTGCTTTGTCAATAAATGTGGCGACTATGCAAAAAGAAAAATATAATGAAAATCTGAATCTTTAGAGAAAAATCTACAAGGCGGTTATTGATTCGGGAGAATGATTATCAACTGTATAATATTCAATACATCAATATTTGTGAGAACATATCAATATTTGAGAGATCATGCAAAATAAAATCAACATGACATAATTACCCCTTCCAAGATGGCTGCAGTTCCTATGGGCTAGTTACCAGAGTTAAGATGGCTGCCGTAGTTTCAAAATGGATACTCCTAAAGAGGATTTACTTCTTGTGACCTCCGAGTTCCAAGTATTAGGTGTTGAGGAATTTTCATGAATGTAAAGAGATTAATTCATGCATGGTGCATGAGTGTCAGTCTGGGAGTGTGTGTGTGTCCCAGTGTCCCCCCTCAGGGTGGATCCCTGAGCTCTCCCCCTGAGCTCTCTCCTCCTTCCCTTCGTTCATTCGCTGGTCCTCGTCTCCCATCTTCCTTGCCTCTAAATACCATTTCAGATAATAAGACCATAAAAATTATAATGACTCTGCCCAAAAGGAGGTGGCTCACTTCCCATTGGGTTAGGAGACTTAATTATTAACTTCCTCTGGAAATTTGGTGAGTTCAAATAATACCACCTTCAACCACCAGGTGTCTCACACATGTTTTGAGTCCATCCTTTTAAATTAATACGTCCTATTTTCATAAGGTGTATAATGGTAAGGATAGTTATATACTTTTAAATATTCTGGTACTCGGTCTAATGTAAAATACACTCAGTATAAGTTTGATTAATCATCATTGCATAACTTGGTGATATAACTGTATCTCTATAAATGTATATCTGTAAACTGGTCTATCTAGGAAACACACACATTGTTATATATTTCATCAATACCACATAAAATGATTAACTATATGGATACCTGTATAACTTCTGGTATCTCCACTGAACATTTGTTTATCTTAAGTGTAGGCTACAACCTTATATGATTATAATCATGATTATATGTTTTTCCTAATACTAATTTGTTATCTAAAACACTTCTACTTATAAAATCACACTTTCATATACATTTTCTTCATAGCAAAGTTGTTGGGTCTGCCGACGCCAACATTATAATGTCTCTGTGACCTACAATGTCAGAGATAGTTTAAAATGACTTATGATAACCTTATTGATACCTTATATTATTTTAACTAGCACAATATTCAACTTTCACTAATGTGTTGAGAGGGACCTTGAACATTCTCACTGGGTGTCTAGAAATGACTTGTTTGTCGAAACCATCCTAAATGTTCAAACAATGGGTTCTCTTAGCCAAGGTGTTAGCTATTTAAACAGTTCTCCACTCAAACACAATGAGTGAGGTTATCTCTATGCTATAAAAATCTATGTCTCCTTGTGTCTTTTGGCAACTTTTTGTTTCTTCACAATACCATGTAAATATCTCCTTGTTTTGTGACAGGAATAGTCTTTGTTCCAATAGCTTCCTTGACAATACATGCTTGTAAAAGTCTTCAATATTTGAGGTAGTAAAGGAAAGCTTTTTCAAACATGAGAATGTCCATTTTATCCTAAAGGTCCCCAAGAGGGCAACAGTTCAACTATTTTTTTAGGGATAAGCATCTCTCATGTTTCTGCCAGGAAATATAAAATATATTTCTTCAGGAATTCACAACAATAGCTAACTGAGTTCACCTTTAGTAAATATTGGTAGGGTGAAAAGTCACTTTAAGTAAATCAGATGGTAACAGATATTGCTTTGGAAGAAAGAGGGGGGTGGGGGTTGAGACAGAATTTGACTGAAGTTTGTCCCTTTAAACTTAAACCTGCGCTTGAAAGACTAATTTCTTCCTTGGTGTCAGGGCTGGCTCAGCCCTTCCTTCTCTGAGCTGGTCGCTCAGCTGTTGGCTAATTGCCAGCTCTCTTCTCTCTCCACAGTTAACCAGCTGTTGTGGATCTGCTCGTCAGTCCCGCCTACCTAAAGACATCCAGCTCACTTTATTCCTGCCTTCGCCTTGGTCACATCACAAGAAACCATCTCCTGTGTTCCTGCTTAAAGACTGGCTTTGCTGACATTCCTCCTGGCTTCTTATCCTGCTTGCTGTTCCTCTACTTGGATCCCTGACTACTGGCCTGGCTGATTACCCGATTTGGTTACTGAACTCTGGCTTGGCTGACTACCCGATCCGGTTACTGGACTCTGGCTATGCTTTGACTACGCTTACTCTATTTACCTTTTTATTTTTATCAATAAACAAGTGCGATTTTACTGTACTTCTGTCTCGGTCTGGTTCATGGTTTCTGACACTTGGATAGCTTGAGTCTGACATAGAGTGTGTGTAGTATTCCTGCCTAGCAGGGAAGCAAAGGGGTGAATTCCGTTAGCTATGTGCACTGCCAAAAAATTTTTTGTTTTAGTTTTATTTGTTTTTTTTTGTTTTTCGGGTCATTCGTTATGATCGCAATTCGTAAATTCGTAAGTTCAAAAATGGGTAAATTCGAAAATTTGTAAATCCCAAAATCCGAAAATCCGAAAATAAGAAAGAAAATCTGAAAATTCTAAAGATTAACTAACTAACTAACTAATAATAACTAACTATTAAATTATAGGTATTGGAATTTTCTTTCAGATTTGGCTGTTAGTGAACGTAACGAATACGAATTTACCTGAAGTTACGAATTATCCAAAATAATGAATGCCGCATCTAAACAAATGGAACGGAACTAATTAATAATAAATATTAATAAAAAGTTTTTTATTGTTATTTATTATTATTATTTCATTACGTTCATTAAGAATTAAATTCTTATTTTTTTTTACCAAAATATGTAGCAGAATACATATCGGCCTAAATTGATGAATACATTATTATTTTTTACATTTTTTGGGGGGAAATGTTTTGTAGCAGAAAGTAATGTTGTTGGTTTTTTTTTTAAATTGTCGCTCTTTTTTTTTTGTTTATAGCAAAGAAATTTTGTTTGGGTACAGCGTCGGGCGCAATTGTCAGTTTAAAGCGACGCAAAAAAACATGGCCTGGTCAGGAAGGAGGGTAAATCCTTCCAGGGCTGAAGTGGTTAAGTACTCTTGTGTGAACGAGGCCTAAATAAAATATGAACTGACTCAGTGGTTTCCTAACCACTTGCAAAACTGTGCATTACCCAGAGATTATGTAACTGTAATATTGAGTTGTTGAGTTTGTCAAGTGTTACCTATCACTAGCATGCTTCACTCCAACAGCTACGTCCAATGTGGTGTAAAGTGGCATGACTGTACTCAGTGCACATTAAATGGAAAATCAAACCCCTGTCACTGTACACTGCAGTCATCCGTGTCTGCAGACTAGGAAACTGAACAGCATTTTCCATTATTATTACCCATGTATAATATTTTAAAGTATATATTGCCAAAGCTTTACAATATAAGGCTGGGTTCTACACTAAAACACGCACAGCAGGAGTCCGGTGCGTCTCCATTCACCGCTTCAGCTCCGATTTCAGCCCGAATTTTGGGCTGAACATCCGATTCGCATAAGTGTGAACCCAGCCTCAAGGGTTTCAGTACAGTTACAATACAATGCAATAGACATGTGCACGACCAAAAAAATTCTTTTTTTTTTTCTTGTTTATCTGATTATTCGTTGTGATCGACATTCGCTACTTCGGATCATCCGGAAATTCGGATGCATTCATATTCGCTCCGTTCTATTCGTTTGAATGCGGTATTCGTTACTTTGGATAATTCGCAAATTCGGATGCATTCGTATGCGTATACATCGGCACAATGGCAGCGGTGGGCAAATGGGTGTACCTGTACGTCCCTTGTAATTGGCGGGGCTAGCAGGCGCACAAGCCAAGTATAGCGTGACCGTGCCCGCGGGACTCGCGGACTCGATGTCCGCTTGTCTCCTGGCGATCGTGTCAGGGAGCCGCAGAACGGGGAGATACCTATGTAAACAAGGCATTTCCCAGTTCTGCCTAGTGACATGACAGAGATCACTGCTCCCTGTCATCGGAAGCAGTGATTACTGTCATGTCAGTGGTAGCCCATCCCCTCCCACAGTTAGAATCACTCCCTAGGACACACTTAACCCCTTGATCGCCCCCCTAGTGTTTAACTCCTTCCCTGCCAGTGTCATTTATACAGTAATCAGTGCATTTTTATAGCACCGATCGCTGTATAAATGACAATGGTCCCAAAATAGTGTCAAAAGTGTCCAATGTGTCCGCCATAATGTCACAGTCAGGATAAAATTTGCAGATCGCCGCCGTTACTAATAAAAAAAAAAAATGATAATAAAAATGCCATAAAACTATCCCCTATTTTGTAGATGCTATAACTTTTGCGGAAACCAATCAATATACGCTTATTGCGAATTTTTTTTACCAAAAATATGTGGAAGAATACGTATCGGCCTAAACTGAGGAAAAAAAAATCGGTTTTTTATATATTTTTGGGGGATATTTATTATAGCAAAAAGTAAAAAAATATTGCTTTTTTTTCAAAATTGTCGCTCTTTTTTTGTTTATAGCGCAAAAAATAAAAATCGCAGAGGTGATCAAATACCACCAAAAGAAAGCTCTATTTGTGGGGAAAAAAGGATGTTAGTTTTGTTTGGGTGCAACATCGCACGACTGCGCAATTGTCAGTCAAAGCGACGCAGTGCCGAATCGCAAAAAGTGCTCTGGTCAGGAAGGGGGTAAAATCTTCCGGCGCTTGAATCGGTTAAACAGCAAATTTGAAAGGAAATTCCAATACCTATAATTTGATAGTTTATTATAGTTTTTATTTATTATTATTATTATTAATATTATTATTATTATTATTATTAATATTAATAATAATAATAAAAAAAAGCTATAATAATAGTTAATAATTTAACTACAATTCTCGTACAATTCTCGTAGAATCGTTGAATCGTTTTTTGTTCTTTTCAGATTTTCGTTCTTTCGGATTTTCGTTCTTTACGAAAATTCGTTTTTTCGTATGCATTTCGCCAAATTTCGACCGAAAACAAATTCGGAACGAAACGAATTGCACGTGTCTACAATGCAAGACAGGAGGGTTTGGAGGGCCCTGCTCACGGGAGCTTACAATCTAATTCAGAGGGTTATCAACAGAAGAGAGGCCTGGATTTAATGAGAGTTTTCTCTTTGCGGTGCTGACAAATGCACAGAAATGTAATGCAAAACAAATGTTCTTTCTGTTTCAATATGTTTATTGTTCAGAAAAAGAACATAAAAATTCTAGCAAGCATAGGAATCGCCCACGCAGGGGCTAAATCATGGTTAATTATTACAAATAGCAATGAAGAGTATATCATGTCAATTAAGATAAACGGATTCTGGAACATAGGGATATGATAATAAAACACAGAAAATATAAAAAAGTCATGTCCCCAAAGTTTTCTCCTTTGGGGGGGAGGCTCTTCTCCTGCAACCAACCCCGCCGGGTGGCGACTGCGTGAGCAGGACCAAGAAAAATTGGGAAGAATGAGTAAGGCCGGGTTCACACTATTGAAATGGATAAGGGTTTTCCCAGCATCAAATTCGCATAGCAGGAGATTGTGACCATCTCTCTATGGATCCGGTTCACATATCTCCTCTGTGAATTTGCACCGGGTCCTGTGCGTCTTTTGGTTCGTTTCAGGTCCAAATTCAGCCAAAATTTTGGGCTGAAATCGGACCTGAAACATTGAACGGGGACACACCGGACCCCCTTGCTGTGAGCCGCATGCGGCTTAGATGTGAACCCAGCCTTAGTGTATTTTTTTCTAAAAGTAAGGGTTTAATAAACAATCGCGCTAATATCATGTTGCATAAAATGTTTTAGCTACCAAAATTATATTCTACAGGATCTCTGCTTTCAGAAAATGCATGTCTGGAGGACATAGGCGTGCGTGCAGGGTGTGCCAGGTGTGCCCGGGTACACCCTAATCACCCCGCGCTGCACAGATTTCCCCTGCTGCTTGGCTGCAGAGAAAGGGACTGCGGGATCTTTGTCCTCAGTCCTTTTCTGTGCCTCAAAAGTGAGACATCAGGGGTTGTTTAGACCCCTGATGTTTCACCAAAATCCCCCCAATGGGGCTCTAAAAAAAAATTGTAAAAAACAATAATAATTATTGTCAAAAATAATAAAAAAAAAATACAATTGTAAAAAAGTAATATTAAAAATACTGACACCAATCTCTGCCCTACTGACATCGTCCATTGCTCTACTGACACTGTCCATTGCCCTCCTGCTATATATATATATATATATATATATATATATATATATATATATATATATATATATATATATATATATTTATACACACACGCGCATGTGTTTGAGCTTTGGGGTGCACACCCTAGTACAGTAGGCTGCACACACCTATGCTGGAGGTTTTAACTAATCTTCACTTCAGACCTAAAATGTTAAAAAAAAATTCAGTTAAAGGGTAAATCTGCCTTATTCTACCATCGCTCCCATTTTTTTCTGCAATGCACCAAATGCCTCTTTACTACACTCATTGGTGTCTTTCACCATAAATAAAATCTGCCTTTTTTTTTTTTTTCGTGGGGAGGGGTGTTCCAGTGTTACGTTGTGCTCAAACCCCCATTCCAAACAACTCCGTAAGTTTCGAGTGAACTTTTAAGAACAATGAATTATCGTTCCTTGAGGGAAGGAGAGAGAATTACGCAGACTTCTTGCAATCTCTGGGAGTCTCCTTCGTTGCGTAAGATTAGAGACGTTCTGACACCCCTATTCAGGTGCTCCCATGCATGTGCCTCGCTCGTCCATCTCAAATACCGGTGCCCTGGCCAAGTCAGGTTTTCCTAACAGGCCTGAAACCTAAGAACTTTTCCTAGACAAAAGCTCGACAGCAGGAAGGTGTACGGAGTTCACTGAAAGGGGCCATTGTCACCAACGCCTTGGGAAATGCATGCAGAGATCTGCCTCGTAGGAGGGTTTTTTTTGTTCCATCTGTGGTCTCCACTTAGGCTTGTTGTTCTCTTTACAACTAGTAGTGCGCTAAATTTCAAATATATGCTTCATAATAAACTCCAGTGAATAAGTGACACACACCGTGATCTTAAAAAATATATGTAAAAAAGTCCACATGCACAATAATAAAAAATAAATATAAAACTCTTGAATGCTGAAGAGATGTGAATAAACTCAATCCGCGCTCCATGACAGTCTCTGCAAGGAATAAGTGCTGACAGATATCACCAGCTCCGTGTGCAATGCCTGCTCACCTCAAATAAAGACCCCCCCCTTGGGTCTATTGGCACTTTCAACAAAAATCCACACAAAGATCAGCTCGTTCGTATACGGGTTTTCAGCTAATGGCTCCAAGATTACCAGGACTTCTCCATAAGAAGTAACTTCCTCCAAATTTAATTTCTCAAAGCAAATAAAACATCATCATCGCGCAAGATTGCTTAAAAAATACTTGCTTTTAATTAATAACATCATATGCACTCACATTTGAGCAGAAATAAAACCGCATTTGAACAGTCAGTTTCGAATTGGGACAGCCCTCCTCCTCACTACACTTCCAGGGTAACGAGACACCGGAGGTGTCGTCACCAGCTCCTCCCGACGCGTTGCGTCATAGGTCACGTGACTTTCTCAAGGGAATTCAAGGGTTTCCCGATGCAACTCCAACTTTATACCAAAAAAATAAACAGTCACGCAAATACCGTACGATATGAACAAAATTGCAACCGCCGCTAATTTATTATACTGAGCCCCTGCTTTGGGAAAATATATCATGTTTGGGGGGGTTTAAGTATATTTCTAGCAAAGCGTGGTAAAATGTTAACATGTGTGTGAAAAAAATCAAAGACTACCTAGGTAGAGAACAGGATGAAGTGATGCTGTCTTCACAAGGCCCAAAGTAAACAAAGTCCATACAGTAAAAGAAGATCATGTATACTTACCTTTCTGGCATATCACATCCTTAAAGGATAAGTTCACTTGTTAAAAAATAAATGCACATTTTTTGCAGGGAAAAAAAATGTGCATTTACTATTTTTGTTTGTAGGAGCCCCGAAAGCATTGGACCAGTGATCAGCAGAGTGAGGGTGCCATGCAGGACTCCTACAGACTGTCAGTGTAAGCTGTCTGCCCCATACATTGTACATCATACATTGTACATCATACATTGTACATCATACATTGTACATCATACTTTGTACATCGTACATCATACATCGTACAAGCAGGCAGTCTGACTCTGACAGGAAGAATCAATGAACTACCAGAGCGCTTAACAGTGCCCTGGTAGTTCATTGAGAACTACAAGCCCACAGCCGCAAAGGCTGTCAGTACTTGTTGTTTTCACATTCACAGACCTCTGTGAATGAACAACCTGGCAAGGTGGCATTTTTTTTTAAATTGTGACAGTGAGTGGGGGGAAGATCCCCTGCTTGCTGTCACAACAGGGGATCGGGGGGTGCGGGGGCCGGTGCTACAGTAACATGTTACATGCTACACCCCGAAAATATGGGTGTAACATGTTACAAAAGGTGAACCTATCCCTACTTCCAGGTGTGTTGTATTTCTGCTCCACCTGTCGCATGCAGTGGCACCTTCCGCCAGCTTGTACCACCGTGTAGAGGCAGGAGGAACCATAGTGTGCGGTGGGGGGGGGGGGCGGGAGATATTAGGCCCACCTAAATACTTGTAGGGGCCGTTAATCAGCAAAATGCTGGAGTTTGCAGAAAAAGGCTGCTGGAAACAAGTATACACAATCTTTTATACAGTAGAGTGGGCTCTGTTAGGTGACAGGGTTACTTCGAAGGAAATCTTTGCTGCAATGGTTGATTTTTTTCTGTCTCTCCCGTCTCTCTCTGCCATCACTATTCTCGGGGTCTCTGACCCAGAACAAGCATTTATTAAGCAAATTCAGAGTGATGTCAGAGCCTCTGCATATTTGTTCTGAGTCATTGATTTAGAAAGCAGTGATCAGCAGACCCTGGACCGACATTTTTTAGAAATAGCGATTAGTAATTGCAGCATTCTTACATCCTTGGGACAGGTTTTCTTAAAAGGGAAACTAATGGCTTTGGGATCATTTTATTAAGTTTTTTTTATCTGTTTTACTATATAAATATACTATATATATATAAATATATATATATATTTTTTTTACACTATATTATCAAAAGTATTGGGACGCCTTTACACACACATGAAATTTAATGGCATCCCAGTCTTAGTCCGTAGGGTTCAATATTGAGTTGGCCCTCCCTTTGCAGCTATAACAGCTTCAACTCTTCTGGGAAGGCCGTCCACAAGGTTTAGGAGTGTGTCTATGGGAATGTTAGACCATTCTTCCAGAAGCGCATTTGTGAGGTCAGGCACTGATGTTGGACGAGAAGGCCTGGCTCGCAGTCTCCGTTCTAATTCATCCCAAAGGTGTTTTATTGGGTTGAGGTCAGGACTCTGTGCAGGCCAGTCAAGTTCCTCCACCCCAAACTCGCTCATCCATGTCTTTATGGACCTTGCTTTGTGCACTGGTGTGCAGTCATGTTGGAACAGGAAGGGACCATCCCCAAACTGTTCCCAAAATGTCTTGTTATGGAGTTCCCTTCACTGGAACTAAGGGGCCAAACCCAACCCCTGAAAAACAACCCCCCACACCATAATCCCCCCTCCACCAAATGATTTGGACCAGTGCACAAAGCAAGGTCCATAAAAACATGGATGAGCAAGTTTGGGGTGGAGCAGTGTTGCCAACCCCCCCCCCCCCCCCCCCCCCGAAGTGAAATTACTGGCAGAACGCCAAAATTTACAAAAGGCACCAATTTGTTACTGGCAAAAAAATCATGGAATTTACTGACAGATCCACATTCTTTACTGGCACTGCAAAAAAATACCTAAAACAGTGTGAATATCAATATTTGAACTATAAACACATATCTAGTGCTATTAGCAATGTATTTAAGTTAAACAAAAATCAAAAAACATATTTCTCAATTCACATGAAGGTCAGGATTACTAATATAGGGGGAACCTTTATATCAGTGCCCCCTTACATTATTCTATTCACCCCCCCTTACATCAGTGACCCCCCCCTCAGACTGGCCTGACAGCGCTGTCACTGACTTCCTCCCAGGTGCACTGTGCAGGGCTCAGTCAGACGGCTACAGCTTGGCGGCTCTGGTTTTATTCTATAGTCTCCTCTCCACAGTCCACACATGTCTGTCTCTTCCCGTAAACCCCCATCCCGGCAGCGCTCCCACTATTGACTCCTTTCTAGGATCCCCATCAGAGACTGCAGACATGATAAAAGACAAGAGATGGTCAGAGGCTGCGGTCATTATACATGAGGTGGACAGAGGCTACGGACATGATACAGGAGGTGGACAGAGGCTACGGACATGATACAGGAGGTGGACAGAGTCTACAGACATGATACAGAAGGTGGACAGAGGCTACGGACATGATACAGGAGGTGGACAGAGGCTACGGACATGATACAGGAGGTGGACAGAGGCTACGGACATGATACAGGAGGTGGACAGAGGCTGCGGACATGATACAGGAGGTGGACAGAGGCTGCGGACATGATACAGGAGGTGGACAGAGGCTGCGGATATAATACAGGAGGTGGACAGAGGCTGCGGACATGATACAGGAGGTGGACAGAGGCTGCGGACATGATACAGGAGGTGGACAGAGGCTGCTGACATGATACAGGAGGTGGACAGAGGCTGCGGACATGATACAGGAGGTGGACAGAGGCTGCGGACATGATACAGGAGGTGGACAGAGGCTGCGGACATGATACAGGAGGTGGACAGAGGCTGCGGACATGATACAGGAGGTGGACAGAGGCTACGGACATGATACAGGAGGTGGACAGAGGCTGTGGACATGATACAGGAGGTGGACAGAGGCTGCGGACATGATACAGGAGGTGGACAGAGGCTGCGGACATAATACAGGAGGTGGACAGAGGCTGTGGACATGATACAGGAGGTGGACAGAGGCTGCGGACATGATACAGGAGGTGGACAGAGGCTGCGGACATAATACAGGAGGTGGACAGAGGCTGCGGACATAATACAGGAGGTGGACAGAGGCTGCGGACATAATACAGGAGGTGGACAGAGGCTGCGGACATACTACAGGAGGTGGACAGAGGCTGCGGACATGATAGTGTCCTCCTCACCCCCTCACAGTAGCCTTCTCCTCTGTCCACCATCATATTACTTCTCCACCTCATCAGTGTGCTGTGTCCTCCTCCTGTGCCCCTTTCACCTCTCCACAGGTCAGGGCAGCACAGTGCTGCCCTGACCATTTCTGTTTTTCTTGTAGTACCACATCTGATTCCCCCTGCTGCCTGGACCCCCCTGCTGGCCCGGGCTCTGTACAGAACGACTGCTGGTACCCCCTTATCTACAGCTCTGCCAGGAATGAAGCATTGTGCCATCGTTCATTTGGCCCTGCCAACAACCTCTTTAGAACCTTTTGATCATTGGTGCGGCACCCTTCCTGCTTCTTACATAGTTGGACGTCTCCCCAGACCCTACTTCTCTTTGGGGTACATGTGAGCAGTGCTCACTGCATAAATTGAGCTGCCATGTAAAGCTCTTGGGTAAACTGATACATTCTGTTGGAGAGCTTGAGCCTTTGAAAAACAACAGACTTGCTGGCTGGATCACCAGAGGAAGAAAGAAAAAATGAAAACGAATGCAGCCATCACATCTAGGAATTGGTAATCTGCAATTTAACCACTTCAGCCCCGGAAGGATTTACCCACTTCCTGACCAGGCCATTTTTTGCAATACGGCACCGTGTCGCTTCAACTGACAATTGCGCGGTCATGCGACGCTGTACCCAAACGAAATTGCTGTCCTTTTTTTCCCACAAATAGAGTTTTCTTTTGGTGGTATTTGATCATCTCTGCGGTTTTTATTTTTTGCACTATAAACAAAAAAAGAGCGACAATTTTGAAAAAAAAAACCACAATATTTTGTACTTTTTGCTATAATAAATATCCAAAAAAAAAAAATGTCTTCAGCAGTTTAGGCCAATATGTATTCTTCTACATATTTTTGGTAAAAAAAAACAAAAACGCAATAAGCGTATATTGATTGGTTTGCGCAAAAGTTAGAGTGTCTACAAAATAGGGGATATATTTATGGGATTTTTATTATATATATATATTTTTTTAACTAGTAATGGCGGTGATCAGCGTTTTTGCGACATTGCGGCGGACAGATCAGAGACTTTTGATACGTTTTTGGGACCACTGACAATTATACAGCGATCAGAGCTAAAAATAGCCACTGATTACTGTATAAATGTCACTGGAAGGGAAGGGGTTAACACTAGGGTTGCCACCTCATCCCTTTAAACCCAAACACATATTAATTACACAGGTTCTGAGGCTAATTTAATGCAGATAAGGCACCAAGTGAGTTTAATTACCACCTTAATCAGCCACAGAACCTGTGTAATTAATATGTGTTCGGTTTTAAAGGGATGAGGTGGCAACCCTAGTTGACTCTAGGGGGGCGATCAAGGGGTTAAGTGTTCCCTAGGGAGGTGTTTCTTACTGTGGGGGGAGGGGACTGACTGGAAGTAGAGAGAGATCGCTGTTCCTGATCACTAGGAACAGCAGATCTCAATCTACTCTCCTAAAAGAACAGGGATCTGTCTGTTTACATTGACAGATCCCCATTCTGATTCTCTGAGGAGCGATCGCGGGTCACCAGCGGACATCGCGCCCACGCACATCGGGTCAAGTTGTGATGGTACCATCGATCTATAAAACCAAGAATTGCTGCCCACATCCCTGAAAACTGAATACAAAATCAAGCAGGTTCCTCTGTGGGACAGAAGGCAGAAATTCCTTGACAAATAAATGTAATGAAAATATATTTAAATTTTATTAGAAAAGTTTAAAAATGAATTGGTGACTTATGAGAAGTCACAATAGGATGCTGTCAGAAACCATGAAATCAGACTGAGACAGAAAGACAGTTAAATCACACTTGTTTAATAATACAACTAAAAAGAACAAACATAGCCAAAGTTCAGTAACCGGAACGTATAGTCAGCCAAGCCAGAAGTCAGGGATCAATGTAGTGAAACAGCAAGCAGGATCTGTAGCCAAAAGGGATGTCGGCAAAGCAAGTCTTTAACCACATAACGACCGGCGCACGCCGGCGCACGGAGCGTCAGTCTGACCGCAGGTCCCGCGGACTCGATGTTCGTGGGGATACACGCAATCGTCTCATGGAGAGGAAGAATGGGGAGATGCTAATGTAAACCAGCATCTCCCCGTTCTGCCTAGTGACACTGTCACTGATCATCTGTGATCAGGAGCGGTGATCAGTGACGTGTCACACACAGCCCCTCCCCCCCACAGTTAGAACACATCCCTAGGACACAATGAACCCCTCCCTAGCCCCCTAGTGGTTAACCCCTTCACTGCCAGTGTCATCTTTACATTAATCAGTGCAATTTTATAGCACTGATCGCTGTAAAAATGACAATGGTCCCAAAAATGTGTCAAAATTGTCCGATGTGTCCGCCATAATGTCGCAGGTCGCCGCCATTACTAGTAAAAAAAAAAAATTATTTTTAAAAAAATGCCATGCTGGTTCGAATTCCAACCACGACACTCCCTGCCTGGAGTTTGCATGTTCTCCCTGTGCCTGCCTGGGTTTCCTCCGGGTACTCCGGTTTCCTCCCACACTCCAAAGACATGCTGGGAGGTTAATTGGCTTCTGTCTAAAATGGCCCCAATATATGAATGTGAGTTAGGGAACTTAGATTGTGAGCTCCTTGAGGGTAGGGACTGATGTGAATGTACAATGTATATGTAAAGTGCTGCGTAAATTTACGGCGCTATATAAGTAACTAAAATAATAATAATAGTAAAAAAACATGAGGGATGAAAGAAAAGCATCAGAAGGAATATCCATTTCTAAATACAAGATGGTTTCAAGATGGAATTTTGTAATCTACTATAGAAAAAAACATTGGGTTTGGCGTCACGCCCGCGGACACGCGCGCCCCCCCCCCCCATCGCTCTTAAAGCGGCCGACGTACACCTATGGCGATTCGCACAGCCGTGCCGACCCGCCGCAGTATAATGAAGGGGGGGGGCTGGTCGGCAAGCAAATAATAAATGCCTGCTTCGGGTTTAATGCCGCTTAATGATATGTTTCCCAGAGAACAAAAAAGAATACATCAAACATCATCATAAAAGGGCGGCAATCAAAGTGGAGACGGCGTCCATTTGTTTTGGCCGGCGATCTCCCGCTAGATGTTTGTGTATGGAACAAACATAGATGGGTACATCTAAGCTCCAACAGCTGGATGCTGAGATCCTCCTCTGTGCGTCCAATACAAACGTATCCGCAGCGCGTTTTTTTTTTGGCTCAAGATGCCTCTCTGTTTTCTAAATAGCCGGAATGGAAGAAGAAAGGAAAGCACTTAATCAAGCTGGATCAGAGCGCGGCGATTTCGTCCGAGCCGTCTAGTAGAATTAACTGTCTTGCTGCGTTCGTGGATGTTGGCACACGGAGCCCATTTTTTCCAAATTCTGTGCGTTCCCGTCTGCTGCAAGACCGACATTAACAATAACAAGCTCAGGACGATCTGTACAGACTCGTTGTCTGCCTGAGGTTAACAAACTGACGCATTGCTGTAGCTCTGCATTAAAAAAAAAAAAAGAAAACTTGTATCAATGTGAGCTTATCCACTTGACCTCCGGAAGATTTACCCCCCCTCCCAAATACAACACTGCGCTACTTTAACTGACAGTTGCGCGGTCGTGCGACGTTGTACCCAAATAAAAATTAATTACATTTTTTTCCCCCACAAATAGAGCTTTCTTTTGGTGGTATTCGATCACCTCTGCCGTTTTTTTAACCACTTTAATACCGGGCAATCCCCCCCTTATTCCTGCCCAGGCCAATTTTCAGTTTTCAGCTCTGTCACACTTTGAATGACGATTGCACAGTCATGCAACACTGTACCCAAACTACATTTTTAGCATCTTTTCCCCACAAATAGAGCTTTCTTTTGGTGGTATTTGATCATCTCAGCGATTTGTATTTTTTGCGCTCTAAACAAAAGAAGAGCGACAAGTTTGAAAAAAAAAAAAAAAAAACACAATATTTTTTACTTTTTGCTATAATAAACATCCCAATTTTTTTTTTTAATTTGTTCCTCAGTTTAGGCCGATATGTATTCTTCTACATATTTTTGGTAAAAAAAAAAAAAAAAAAATCGCAATAAGCGAAAAGTTATAGCGTCTACAAAATAGGGGATACGTGACTGAATTTACATAATAAGTAACGTATTTGTTACATATTAAGAGGCAGCTATAGTTTATTTAGATTATACTTTTTTCACTTATTCAGAAGAGCAGTGGAGGTATCACAGGGTGTAGGGCATTTGCTTGTGAACTATCAGGTGTGCAAAATAGGGGATAGTTTTTTTGGCATTTTTATTATTATTTTTTTTTACTAGTAATGGCGGCGATCTGCAATTTTTATTGTGACTGTGACATTGCGGCGGACAGATCAGACACTTTTGACACCATTTTGGGACCATTCACATTTATACACGGATCAGTGCTATAAATATGCACTGATTACTGTATAAATGTCACTGGCAGGGAAAGGGTTAACACTAGGGGGGCAATCAAGGGGTTAAGTGTGTTACATGTATTCAGTTCAAAATGAGATACAGTAAAACCTTGGTTTGAGAGTAACTTGGTTTAAGAGCGTTTTGCAAGACAAGCAAAAATTTTTAATAATATTTGACTTGATCTACAAGCGATGTCTTGATATACAAGTAACGTCATGTCACAACTGAGTATAAAAGAGAAGAGAGGCTCCTCTAAGTGTAGCAATATGGTTACATTTAATGAAATAAAAAGAGAGAGGGGCGCACCGGCCATGTGCATTATCTTTTGTAAAACATTTATTGAATAAAATGATAAAAGAAATTACTCACAAGCAGTAGTAAAATCTGGTGTCATAAAACTCGAACAACAAGCAGCTTGGTGGTGATGATGAGCGAAGCCTTCCAAAGGTCTTAGAGGAACATGTAAGCTTCACTACTAGCTGACGCGTTTCGAAGGGCACGTCCCTTCTTCATCAGAGCTCAGCATGAGCTCAGCAGCTTTAATGAAGTTACAACATTTAGCAACATATTGCTACACTTAGAGGCTCCTCTCTTCTCTTTTATACTCTGGAGCTCCTGCTGGATTTTGCTTCTAATCCCCTTGTGGAGGCTTCCATTTGTGGATGGACATTTTATGGGTACACAACCTGGTCACATTGCTATAATCTTTTTCTATGGACTATAAACTGAAGGACTTAATGAATAAATGGTTGTGGAACAAATTATTTGAGTTTCCATTATTTCTTATGGGGAAATTTGCTTTGATATACAAGCATGCTTCCGGAATGAATTATCCAAGGTTTTACTGTATAGCGTTTTGTCTGGAGTTGGGCTTTAATCATGGCTAGCCGCCATTAACCTGAAAACAAAGTTAATTTTTTTTTCCTGGAGTAAGAGCATTTCCCATCCAACATTCTCTCCTTTCTATAAAGTGAATGACGCTGGAAGCGGCTCCTTCATTGAATTTCAGTGTTTGAGTATTTCCTCCAAAACCAATAACGATGTGTTAAGTGATTTACGGTCATGGATTTGTGAAACTGACTTTCACGGGATCTTCTGCCAATTTTTACAGCAACCCGTGCCAAAGAAAATTTATAATTTTATGATTTGTGTGAACACATCTAGTTCCGTCTTTACATTCAGTCACTTGAAATGAAAAAAACAAAACAAAACCTGCAGTCTTCATCTAAAAGTATTTCATAATATAAAGACAACAATCGAATTCTTAACAGCCAATGTAAGAAATCACCTTATGACCTCTCAGTGGATAGAAGTTTCAAAAGGTAAAGTTCTGCAACAACCTTTGTCAGCCATTTTTAACCACTTCAGCTCCAGAAGATTTACCCCCCCCCTTCATCCCTTCATGACCAGGTAATTTTTCGCGATACGGCACTGCATTACTTTAACTGACAATTGCGCGGTCGTATGACGTTGTACAGAAAATAAAATGTATGTCCTTTTTTCCCCACAAATTCTTTTGGTGGTATTTGAACGCCTCTGCGGTTTTTTATTTTTTGCGCTATAAACAAAAAAATGCAGACATTTAAAAAAAAAATATATATATTTTTTTAACTTTCTGCTATAAAAAACATACAATAAAAAAAAAATGTAAAAAAATTGAATTTCGGCATTATTTAGTATGACCCCCCCCCCCCCCCAATACAACAGCAGTGTTGTATTGGGGGGGTCATACTAAATTAATGACGAAATTCGATTTTTTTTTTTTTGTATGTTACCCACTACTTTAACTGTCAGTTGCACGGTCGTGCGATGTTGTACCCAAATAAAAATTAATTGCATTTTTTTCACACAGAGCTTTTTTTGGTGGTATTTAATCACCACTGAATTTTTTTAAACCAGTAATAAAAAAAAAACAATATTTTTGAATAATTTTGAAAAAAAACCCAATATTTTTTACTTTCTGCTATAAAACATATCCAATAAAATTTAAAAAAAAACAAAACAAATGTATTCATCAGTTTAGGCCAATATGTATTCTGCTACATATTTTTGGTAAAAAAAAATCCCAAAAAGCGTATTGATTGGTTTGCGCAGAAGTAAACTATAGGATATTTTTATTTTGTTTTTTATTCATTTATTTTTTTTTTTACTAGTAATGGCGGCCATCAGGGACTTATAGCGGGACTGCAGACAGGCGGGACACTAACTGACACTTTTGACGCTTTCTGGGGACCAGTGGCACCAATACAGTGAAAAATTATGCACTGTCACTGTACTAATGACACTGGCTGGGAAGGGGTTAACATCAGGGGCGATCAAAGGGTTAACTGTGTGCTTAAGATGTGCTTTAATACTGTGGGGGAGGTGCTTGTACTAGAAGAAGGCATGGATCGGTATCCCTGCTCAGCGGAGGCACAGGATCCATGTCTTCTGTAGTGACAGAATGGCGATCTGCCTTGTTTACATAGGCAGGCTGTTCTGTCCCTGTACTGAAGCATCGGCGGGTGCCGGCAGACATTGAGTCCGCCGTACCCGCCAATCGGCTCCCGCTGTTTCTAAGCACAGTGTTAGCGGGCCGCCAGCGGCGCGCACACCCCCAAAACCCGGAAAACTAGGTACGTGATCCGGCACAGCAGAGCCACTTTGCCACCATTTATTTACAGTACGTAGTCAGCAAGTGGCTAATCCTCTTTTGTGCACCCCTCTGATATAGAGGCTTATACCCAAATTTAGAGAAGTGTAGATCATAATGTAGAAAAAATAAACTAGGACCAGAGGGGTTTACTGAAAAGGCTTTTTTTGGCACGTGTGTCGGAAAATCCGACGGAAAATGTCCGAAACATGTAGTAACAACCACCTTAAAATTGTGGACAGGCACTGTTCATTTTCAAGTCAAATTTCAATATGGTTTTAGTCATAGTCCTTTGACTAAAATGCCATTTCAGTTTTTAGTAGTATTTTAGTCATCTGAATTGTTTTAGTTTTAGTCGTATTTTAGTAGACTAAAGTAGCATTAATTTTGTTCATTTGAACATTTTAGTCGACGAAATTAACACTGTGGACAGGTGCACTTTAAAATTCCCGTAAGAAAGATGAGACTGCCTCAATCCCTGGTGCCCAGTTTGCCACCTGTTGACACTGAGGGGTCCATTAAGAAAGTGTTGAGCGAATTGACAGCCATCACAAATAATTACAGTGCTGTAAAGGAGCTGTAATAGCAGTTACTGTATCTCTAGCAGTCCCTGGTAATGTGTCTCCAGTCTATGAATATCTCCTACCAGTCTCTAACAGCTCAAATAACATGTTCAAAGTCTCTCACTATCTCCTATAGTGTGTCTGCAGTCTCTGATCATCTCCTGTAATATGTCTGCAGTCTCTGATCATCTCCTGTACCATGTCTGCAGTCTTTGACCACTTCCTGTATCATGTCTGCATCTGCAGTTTCTGACCATCTCACTGTATTGTGTCTGCAGTCTCTCACCATCTCCTGTACTAAGTCTGCACTCTCTGACCATCTCCAGTAGTATATCTGCAGTCTCTGACCATCTCCTGTAGCACGTCTGTAGTATTTGTGCACTTCCTGTAGTATGTTTGCAGTCTCTGACCATCTCTTATAAAATGTCTGTAGTCTCTGACCAATACCTGTAGTATGTCTGCAATCTCTGACCATCTCCTGTAGCATGTCATTGGTCTTTGACCACTTCCTGTAGTATGTTTGCAGTCTCTGACCATCTTTTATAAATGTCTGCAGTCTATGCCCATCTACAGTAGTATGTCTGCAGTCTCTGACCAATTCCTGTACCATGTCTGCATCTGCAGTTTCGGACCATCTCATTGTCCTATGTCTGCAGTCTATCACCATCTCCTGTACTAAGTCTGCAATCTCTGACCATCTCCTGTAGCATGTCTGTAGTCTTTGACCACTTCCTGTAGTATGTTTGAAGTCTCTGACCATCTTTTATAAATGTCTGCAGTCTATGACCAATTCCTGTACCATGTCTGCAGTCTCTGACCATCTCCTGTACTAAGTCTGCAGTCTCTGACCATCTCATGTAGCATGTCTGTAGTCTTTGACCACTTCCTGTAGTATGTTTGAAGTCTCTGACCATCTTTTATAAATGTCTGCAGTCTATGACCAATTCCTGTATCATGTCTGCAGTCTCTGACCATCTCCTGTACTAAGTCTGCAGTCTCTGACCATCTCATGTAGCATGTCTGTAGTCTTTGACCACTTCCTGTAGTATGTTTGCAGTCTCTGACCATCTCTTACAATATGTCTGCAGTCTCTAACCAATTCCTGTAGTATGTCTGCAGTTTCTGACCATCTCCTGTCATGTCTGCAGTCTTTGACCATCTCCTGTATGATTTCTGCAGTCTTTGAACATCTCCTGTAGTATGTTTGCAGTTTCTGATCGTCTCTTATAATACAGTATGTCTGCTGTTTCTTACCATCTCCTGTAGTATGTTTGCAGTTTCTGATCGTCTCTTATAATACAGTATGTCTGCAGTCTCTGACCATCTCCTGTGATAAGGGGCCTTTCTATCTGCACCATGTTGCAGACATTCCTAGGTGCCCCCCCCCCCCCCCCCCCATCCTGTGTTCATTTTTATATTTATTATATCTTTAAATGCAACAAGAGAATTGAGACTTTAGGTTGAATGGGAACAATGGCAGGAACTCCAGTGAGGAGCTCTCCCAACCGATGTCACCAAAATATAGAAGTAGCAATCAGGCTAATCATCCCCCTGGAACGTCCCCGCCATATATCCCTGGAGGCTGTGGGAGCCCATTTACAGAGCGGCCAAGGGTGGAGTTTTATTGCATATTTGGGGGCCCGGCTGCATGAACCCAGAAGAGGCAACCGGCTGAGGAGGACCAAAATGGCGGTGTGGGAGACCTGAACTTTGGATTGCTGCAGGACAATGCTGGATCCGCTGGGTAGGTGTGGATGCATTTTGAAGAGAACTCAGCATAATAGGTAAGGAGGGAGGAGCTATCTACAATAAGTTCCTCTTTAAGTGAACCGATCCTTTAAATCCCACCATATGACTTGGAGCCCAATCAGTCTGGACTGCTTACACCTGTTTTCTTCATCCATAGTCATTCTTGCATGGGACATCAAAAGAAAAACTAAAATGTTTACAGCTTCCTGTATCTGGGCATTAAATCTCCTTCAAAAGAGTTATAGCCAGTTCTATAGACGGCTTTCAAGAACTATAAGAACACAGAGAACAATCTTCTGCTTCCGCTTCTACCTGGTTATAGTTTGTACCTAGAGGCCCTTTACTGCCCAACAAGATGGGAGATTGCAAAGGTGATAGGACATGTCCAGAATGTCAGCTATGTCCATTCATCTAAAGTGGCCTGAGAACTCTTTATTTCCCAGAAGGGTTGGAATTCATAGTAAAGATTAAATCTTTGTGCGGAAATTTATTGACCTCTCTTCCTCATTATGTATCAATGGAAGTCATGAAAAATGACCCTTAGCTGCTCTCTGACCAAGGGGATTGCGCTCCTTTTCAACTGGAATGACTCCAGTGTGAAAGCGTTAACCATATGTTATTGAATAATTTTATTTATTATGTATTTTTTTTCCTTTATTTTTATTATTATTACTACTATAATATTATTATTTTTTTCTCTACTTGGACAGCTACAAAGTGCTTGTGCATACTGTAGATTCTCTTCTCTCTCTGCCATATAACAGCAATAAAATTAAATGAATAAGAGTGCCAAACCAAAGGATCTAGAGCAGTGTTTCTCAACCAGGGTGCTGCTTGGGTTCCCTCTGGGTTCTTAAGCACATGGCCCAGTTTGCCCTGAATCAGAATCATAAATTGCCATGGTGTGGGTGTTCCAGACGCCAGCATCATAGCAACCAATGACGCTCCAAGGTCAGGGCATATGGCGCCATTCAATACAATGGTGATGGTGACTGGCTTGCCTACACCATGCCAGGGCATGCCTTTGATCTAGGACAGGTGGCATGCAGAGCAGGGGCTGTGTGATTGGGGGGCCCTGGGATGGGGGGACTGCGTGATTAGGCGGGGTCTGTGATGAGGAGCTGTGTGATTGGGGAGCTTTGTGATGGGGGGACTGTGTGGCTCAGTGAAGGGAGGAACGTGTGATTGGCAGGAATCTGTGCGGTGGGGGAATGTGTAATTGGGGGGCACTGTGATGGGGGGACAGTGTGATTTAGTGGGGCTCTGTGAAGGGGGAATGTGTAATTGGTAGGCTCTGGGATGGGGGAATGTGTGATTGGTAGACTCTGTGATGGGGAGACTGTGTGGTTGGAAAGCTGTGTGATGAGGGGACTGTGTGATTGGGGGGGTTTGTGATTGGGGGGCTCTGTGATGGGGGTAATGTGTGATTGGGGAGCTCTGTGATGGGCGGACTGTGTGATTGGGGGGCTCTGTGATAGGCAGACTGAGTGATTGGCAGGGCTCTCGGATGGGGGATTGTGTTATTGAGGAGCTCTGTGATGGGGGGACTGTGTGGTTGGAGAGCTGAGTGATGAGGGGACTGTGTGATTGGGGCGATTTGTGATTGGGGGGCTCTGTGATGGGGGGACTGTGTGATTGGGGAGCTCTGTGATGGGGGGACTGTGTGGTTGGAGAGCTGAGTGATGAGAGGACTGTGTGATTGGGGGTAATTGTGATTGGGGGGCTCTGTGATGGGGGGACTGTTTGATTGGAGGGCTCTGTGATGGGATTGACTCTGATGTAATGGGGGGGTTATATTTTGATGGCCTTTGATGTATAAGGGAGACTCTGTTGTGATGAGGGGCTCTCATGTATAGGGGGACCTCTTGATGTAGAGTGGAGGGGCTCTGATTTGACGGGGTGACCTCTGATGTGATTGGGGCCACTAATGTAAAGGGGGGTTTCTGACGTTTATATTGGAGCCTAAAGGGTTAATACACCTTTGGTGAACTAACACCAGACATCACCCCCACCCCCCAAGCCCAGCTGTACTTACCTCCAGGGGTTGCCGAACTGTTAGCACCCCCACAGTCACTCCAGCGGTCCAGAGTTAAACCAGATCGATTCTGATTGGCCTGTGCCTTCATAATGAGATTACATTTAATTTATTCAGCCAGCACATTACTATGTGAATTTCGGCTTTGCCTCCAATACAATAACAGTGGACAATTTATGCCAAAAGAAAACATTAGCAATCATTGTGCATGTATATGCTATGTCAGGTACATACTTGTTAGTTCACAAAAAAATTGTCTTTGTTGCGTTAGGAAGACAAATACTCTTTCTGTAAAATTCTGGAAGGTGTGACTGTTGTTTCTTGTAAAACTTGTAAACAGCGACATAACCTATGAATCATGAGGCCCTCATAGCAAAATTTGGATGGGGCCCCCCGGCTAACTGGCAGCTGGCCGTGCCAAGTGTGACAATACTTCATTGATCTTAAAAATGTATTCCTAAATAAAGGACAGGCAGCAGTAGAGCTGTCAGCATAGTCAGTACACTACTAAGAAGTAGTGATTAGCTTGGGTTTGGATCACCCACACATGTAATAACATTAAAGAAGAGATCTGGGATATCACTAACTAATCTTAAAACTGCTCCCACCCCCTTGTAACACCTAAACTAACTAACCTCTAGAAGCAAGAGGCATATACTTACCTATTTTCAAGCCAATCCTGCCTGGTCATGTGATCATCTCCACTCTATCAGCTAGCAGTGGCTTCAGGGTAGAGGAGAAAGTGCTGGCAACAGGGTGATGTCACTGCTCGGGCATTCCAGCCATTGTCGGAGCGCTCTATCCTGTCCCCTGTAGCTGGCTGACACAGGGGAGAGCATGTGACTGGACCAGAAGAGTCGAAAAATAGGTAAGTATATGCATTTTTCTTCTAAAGGTTAGTTGTTTAGGTGTTAGAAGGGGTGGGGGTGGGGGAACACTTTTAAGATTAGTTAGTGATATCCCAGAATTCTACTTTAACGTATTATTGGGGGAACCCAACTGCCGAGTCATTGTTATCTTGAAGTATATTGAAAGGTACAGAAGAGTATAAGCAATAGAAAAAGAAAGGAAGTAAAGGTAGAAAGGAAGAAAGGAGCAGGTCAAGGGTGGGAGGGGTTTAAGGGGAAAAGATAACCCCAAAGCAGGGGAAGCCCCCTAAATCCCAAGAACATCCAGGAGATTTTTAATATATGTCCTGCCAAAGCGAGGACAACATCCAGGAGATTTTTTGCGAGTGGGTGTTATATAGTCAATAGCGAGCCATCAAAATCCACTAGAAGATGGTGTTTTACCAATGACAAGCCAGACAAGCACTAGTACTGATACACAAGGTATGGTAGCAACAATGTCCAATGGATCTCAAACTTTTTGGAACCATTCACGGATTCCCCCAATGTGGCCTCAATTTTTTTGATGGTTAGGTACCAAATCACCATGTTCTTAACCAGGGCTATAGTTGGTTGTGTGGACCACCATGCTTTCACCAGTATCTGCTTAGCCATTGTAAAGATACAAGTTAGCAACTTCATTTGGTATTTCCTGGAGGGCCTCATAATGTATTTTGTAAAACTGTGTATAATAGTTGATAAGTTTTAATTCCGAAGCATTTAATTTTCATTCAGTCCTACCATATATGTTTGCACGTACCTATCTTGCTACAGCCTATAAAATATTGGCCCAAAATCTCATGACGATACTTTGCCAACCTCTGAGAGACCATATTGCAACATAATAGTTGCCTAAAATTGGCTTTCACAAAGTTCATTGATCCGTGTGCTGTGGAATCCCGGATATGGAGCCAGAGTTCTTTTGAGGATTTTACCTTTACAGAAGAGCAATGTAAAAGGATTGTATTCCTTTCATTGAAGGCTTCAGTGTCTCCTACTTCCCTACAGGAAACAAACTTTAAAATCCTCACCAGGTGGTGCAGGACCCCTTCTCTTCTCCATGCAGCCTATTCCGATGTGGCAGATACCTATTGCCATTGTGGCTCTGGAGTGAGAACCCATAAATACATTTTCTGGTCTTGCCCTAGTCTGCAACCATCTGGGATGGGATTAGGACAAGGTTTCTGGACACCTACATAGCGCATGAGAGAAGCTTATGTGAATAGAGCCCAATATCTCAAAAATGTAAAGACTATACATGCCCAAACAATACAGACTTCTTTATATTGCACAGCTCAGACATATCTCTCAGAACCTATTGTAAATCAGTCCTTCATCATCTACTGAAAGCTGCCAAGACCTGTATCCCCTTAGATGGACATTCTTCTCCATTCATGATTTCCATATGAGTCGACAAAGTGGAAGAAATTAGGAAGATGGAGGATCTTAATCACTTTACCAAAAATAAACCTTGAAGCCCACCTCGGCAGGTGGTTCTACTGGGATGCCTTTATTCTTTTAGACGAAGGTAAGGCCTTATTACTTGGTCGCTCTTATAACAGTTTTTTTTCCCCCATCACAAATCCCGTGAAGTATCCCTGCCCACCACTGTCCCCTCCTCCCCTCTTCCTGTGTCTCCTTCCCACTCCTTTCTTGCCATCCTCTGTTTCCCCCTCTCCCACCTGCTTATCTCACTTCCCATGTATCTGACCATGTATGTTGCGCTAACCCCAGTAAGGGCTGCTGGTTTGCCCCAGGTTCCTTTCCCCGTGTAACAACAGCCAGGCACAAAGCAAGAATCTCTCATCTGGCTCACTAAACAGTCTAGGGCAGTGATGGTGAACCTTGGCACCCCAGATGTTTTGGAACGACATTTCCCATGATGCTCAACTACACTGCAGAGTGCAAGAGCATTATGGAAAATGTAGTTCCAAAACATCTGGGGTGCCAAGGTTCGCCATCACTGGTGTAGGGGTTGCCTATTTTAAATGTATTGCTGAATAACTTGATTAGGACATGAGGAGCTGCGGGTTACTCCATGAAAGCTTAGCAGCAATCTGAGGACACTCTTCAATTTGTCACTACTTCTCAGGACAGTCAGGATTTAAGCTGAACTGTCTGGAGAGAGCAGCTGCCCTTCAGGTTGGGAACTTCTCCTCCTGGACAAGAACAGGGCTACCTCAGGCTCCTAACTATTAATGCATTCCCACAGCCACCTTCTAGGCATCCTCCCCCCGGGGATTGGCTGAGACAACATGCAGTAAATATTCAGGTTGCTAATTTGCCTTTCCAGCAAACTATTTTCTAGAACCCTCCAGAAGGCAGGGGAGAACAATTAAACCTGCAGCCAGTGGAGCCCAGAACAGCCCAAAGCAATCACAAACCGCTCCACTGTTTACAGTGGAGCCAAAAGAACGAAATTGACCTAACTTTCCTAGCAACCTATCTAGGAGGGGGCTACTTCTACAATCAGCTGTACTCAACACTTATTATCTGTAACTGATTCTGAAGTAAATAAAGAAAAAAAAAAGATCTTACACAATGCCTGTGCCTAGCCTGTTTCGTTTTTTACTAATATTCCACAGGTACGCTTTCATTTTTACTTTGCCATTAGTCGTGTTTTCAACCACTCTGGACATTTTCTATGGTTTCGCCCAGCCTAAAAGAGAATCCAGCAGCTTGATGTCATGAGCGCGATGGTGGTCGACAATCACGGGGCATGTGTCATGAGATCATTATTTTCTCGCCGTTCGGAGTTAAATGAAAAGCCCCCCTCGTAACTCGGTGTCCTGTCGCCTTACAAAGGACCTGTTAAAGAATAATTACAGTCGTGGCGGGAGGTTTTGGGCCATCAGCTGAGATGGACACAAAGGCCTTTTACAGAAGTGCCACCCAGGAGCTAAGTGTCTGAAGCCGCTGAGGCGTTTTATCTACATTGAGCAGAGTTCTTATTGTTTGGGGAGAAGGACAATGCTGAGGGCTGCTCAGGAAGTAAAAGGTCACCATCCATTTCCCTGGGCACACGATGCCCAGACAGCACCCCACAGGCCCGAAAATCCCCTAAAATCTTTTATTAAATCTTTCATTTCCAAGACATCCCGGTTCTGTGCGTCGGCCTTACTGGTATGTGCTTTTAAAGCTGAACTACAGAAGGACAGCTAAACACTGATGAAACACATGTAAAGGAGTTGTTTGACTTGCTAAAGGAGTTGTATTTCTGTCCATCCAGTCCTTGGAATTACACAGCTCTCATCTGATTTCTCTGACGCTCAACTGGGGCCTTCGGATCTTGATTGATGGGTTGCCACCTGCAGTAGTAGGAACGCTAACCTAGAATGGTAAAAGGAAATCATGCTTAAAGGTAAGCTTATAGCTGCTAGCACAGCAATAAAGTAAATTTAAAATAAACGTGAAGCATTTATAATAAAGTTAACAAGCGTTTTGAAAGAAGAGCACTTTTTTTAAAAATTCTGACTCCGTTTGCGAGTGTTGTCTTGCAAAACGAGCAACGGAATTCAAGCTAATGGGGTGTGCAGTACCGCATTTGGCCAGAGGTGCGGGGGGCGCCCGGGACACTCGGAACGGTTCGGAGCCGTTCAGAAATACTCGGAACCACTCGGAAATACTCGAAAACACTCGAAAATACTCAGTTCCCGAGTGTTTCCGAGCCTTTCCAAGGCTTTCCGAGTTCAGCCGTGCTGTCCCCAAATATTTCTGAGGCTCTCCGGTGCCCCCCCACCTCTGGCCATATGCGGTATTGCATGCGATAGAAGGCAATGCAGAACAAATTATCTTTGTTTCCATTGACTTCTATGGGGAAACTCGCTTTGATAAGCAAGTGTTTTGGATTACAAGCATTCTCCTGGAACGGATTATGCTCGTAATCCAAGGTTCCACTGTATTTAAAGTATGTACATCATGTACATTGTTCATAATAAAAACTGGAGCATGTAAATTGGGCAAGAAAAAAATCGTACCTGGAATTCTTCTTTAATTTAACAACAACGTATCTTTCTGTTTACAAGATATAAGCAAAGAATGGAAACAATGTTCTTTGTTAATAAAACCATAATATCAGTGCCGGTGTCACCTATACATAGGAATACATCAAAGCCAATTCAATTCAATTGGATAAATAAGTGAATCCTGGGTGAAACAAAAATATTGTTAAATACATCCAATTAAATCAGATTGTTGGTTCTCTGTTTGTGGTTTCAACTGTCACGTATCTTGCATCTTTGATCAAAGCAAAGCAATCTGATTACAAATTTGGCACAATTTGTTGCCTGAAAACATTTTTTTTATAATGGGAGGGGTTATTTTGGAATTTAGAGGCATAACTGATTGCCACAGGACATTTTTTATAGCTTTACCACATGGGTGTTCTAAAGAAAATGGAAGGGCTGACAGTTTGTGTAAGCCCTGGTTCACATTGATGCGATTTGACATGCGATGACATGTCAAATCGCATGCAAAATCTGCTGCAATTGCCGGCAACGGCAGTGTCCGAATCGGTGCGACGCTGCATTTGCGGCACCGCAGCGATTCCCAAAAGTAGTTTCTGTACTACTTTTGGCGATTTCGGGGTGCGATTTCCATTGACATCTGTGCAGAAACCCGCGCAGATATCTCTGAAATCACCCCTGAAGTCGGGACTCACATGCGGGAATGAAATTGTGCCAGTTCAGCTGAACTGGCACGATTTCATTCCCGCAGTCAGTGTGAACCAGGGCTAAAGCTCGATTCACACTAATGCGTTTTGTGATGCATTTTGCAGAAATGCAGGGAATTTTTTTAACATGGGTTCACATCAATGCATTTTTGTGCCACTGCGTTTTTGGAAAGGGTCGGGGACTTTTTTTCCCACAAAATGCACCGTTTTGCATGTAATAGAATTCAATGGACCTGCATCCAAAACGCAAGTACCGCGTTTTTACCACGATTTTGCTGTGATTTTGCGGCAATTTTTTTTAATTTCTTTTTTTTTTTACACTGTATATAGCTGGTTGCTAAGGAGGGGTCCGGGAAGCAGGCCGCCGCGGCGTCCTTAGCAACCGATGAGTCATCAGCTGTCAGCTTGCTTCCCATTCAATGTAAAAAAAAAAATGCCAGATAAAAAAAAATCGTGAAAAAAACAGCGTGGGGTTCCCCCCAAGTCCATACCAGGCCCTTGGGTCTTTACAAGGCCCCTGGGTCTAGTTTGGATTCGGAGGGACCCACACACACCAAAATTTTAAAAAAAATGGCGTGGGGGTCCCCCAAAATCCATACCAGACCCTTATCTGAGCATGCAGCCCGGCAGGTCAGAAAAGAGAGGGGACGAGCAAGCGCCCCCCCTCTCCTGAACCATACCAGGCCGCATGCCCTCAACATGGGGGATGGGTGCTTTGGAGCAGGGGGGCTCTGCGCCCCCCCACCCCAAGGCACCTTGCCCCCATGTTGATGGGGACAAGGACCTCTTCCCTACAACCCTTGCCCGGTGGTTGTCGGGGTCTGCGGGCGGGGGGCTTATTGGAATCTGGAAGACCCCTTTTACAAGGGTGCCCCCAGATCCTGGCTCCCCCCTATGTGAATGAGTATGGGGTACATCTTCCAACAGGTCAACAACCCTAATCACACAGCCAAGATAACAAAGGAGTGGCTACGGGACAACTCTGTGAATGTCCTTGAGTGGCCCAGCCAGAGTCCAGACTTGAACCCGATTGAACATCTCTGGAGAGATCCAAAGATGGCCGTGCACCAACGCTCCCCATCCAACCTGATGGAGCTTGAAAGGTACTGCAAATGGGAGAAACTGCCCAAAAATAGGTGTGCCAAGCTTGTAGAATCATACCCAAAAAGACTTGAGGCTGTAATTGGTGCCAAATATGCTTCACCAAAGTATTGAGCCGTGATACTTATGTAGCTGGGAATTTTTTTCATTTTTTATTTTTAATACATTTGCAAAGATTTCAAACAAACTTTTTTCACGTTGTCATTATGGGGTATTGTTTGTAGAATTTTAAGAAAAATAATGAATTTAATCCATTTTGGAATAAGGCTGTAACATAACAAAATGTAGAAAAAGTGAAGCGCTGTGAATACTTTTCCCGATGCACTGTATGTGTGAACCAGGCCTTATATGAGATAGTCTGTCACTTATTATTTTTATTATTATTACTTATAATTAACACAGCAGCTTTATGTTTTCAGAGCCAATAACATAGTTTTATACTCTGTTGATTGTTACACATAGTTACATAGTAGGTGAGGTTGAAAAAAGACACAAGTCCATCAAGTCCAACCTATGTGTGTGATTATATGTCAGTATTACATTATATATCCCTGTATGTTGCGGTCGTTCAGGTGCTTATCTAATAGTTTTTTTAAACTGTGTCAGTAGACCTTTTGGATTTTCAACTTCCTGTCAGAGGGGGACAACACTGGAGTGAGATCGGGCAGCAGTGTTGTCACCCTGTGGTCCGTTTAGTCTTAGATCAAGGGTATCCAAACATTTTATTATGAACGCCACAGCTTGTTTTTTACATTAGCAGGCCGAAAAACAAACAGTTTTGTAAATCAATGAATAAAAAAATGAATGCATATGTTTCACTTGCCCCCCCCCCCACTCCATCAGAGTCCCCATCAGAGTTCCGCCTTACACCAGAGTTCCAATAATTAGGGTTGCCACCTCATCCCCTTTAAAAACAAACACATATGAATTACACAGGTTCTGTGGCTGATTAAGGTGATAATTAAACTCACATGGTGCCTTATCTGCAATAAATTAGCCTCGGAACCTGTGTAATTCATACGTGTTTGAGTTTAAAGGGATGAGGTGGCAACCCTAGTTCCAATCAAAGTCTCCTCTTACATCAGGGTCCCTATCAAAGTCCCCCCTTACATCAGGGTCTCCATCAGAGCCCCCCCCATTATATCAGAGTCCCTATCAAAGTCCGCCCCTTATACATCAGAAGCTGTGTCAGACACTTTAGCATAGTCTATCTATGTCTGGATGTAGGATATGAAACCCTAGGCAGGTATGCTTTGTTCCCTGTATACATTTCAAGGCTTTACTTTCAGTATAGTTAGGAGTGCACCTTTAACTTAATTATTGAAAAGCAGTGTTTAAATAGCAATAGTTGTTTGATTTCCTATATTTGGATATAACATTTCTCCAAAATAACATACCTCACCAACTCTGCAGATAAAGGTCCCCCCAAATAACATCAAATATTGAAAACTGTTATAGGTATATTGTCATCTTTCCTTAAATTTGTACTACACTGCCCTCTGGTGGTATTTATATACAGTACACATACACACACACTTATTACCAAAGGTATTGGGACACCTGACTTTACACGCACATGAACTTTAATGACATCCCAGTCTTAGTCCGCAGGGTTCAATATTGAGTTGGCCCACCCTTTGCAGCTATAACAGCTTCAACTCTTCTGGGAAGGCTGTCCACAACGTTTAGGAGTGTGTCTATGGAAATGCTTGACCATTCTTCCAGAAGAGCATTTGTGAGGTTCAGGCACTGATGTTGGACGAGAAGGCCTGGCTCTCAGTCTCTGCTCTGTGCAGGCCAGTCAAGTTCCTCCACCGCTCATCCATGTCTTTATGGACCTTGCTTTGTGCACTGGTCCAAATCATTTGGTGGAGGGGGGATTATGGTGGGGGGGGGGGTTGTTTTTCAGGGGTTGGGCTTGGCCCCTTAGTTCCAGTGAAGGGAACTCTTAAGGCGTCAGCATACCAAGGCACTTTGGACAATTTCATGCTCCCAACTTTGTGGGAACAGTTTGGGGACGGCTACGGTTGCCACCTCATCCCTTTAAACCCGAACACATATTCATTACACAGGTTCTGTGGCTGATTAAGGTGGTAACTAAACTCACTTGGTGCCTTATCTGCATTTAATTAGCCTCAGAACCTGTGTATTTCAAAGGTGTTCGGGTTTAAAGGGATGAGGTGGCAACTCTAGGGACGGCCCCTTCCTGTTCCAACATGACGCGCACCGGTGCACAAAGCAAGGTCCATAAAGACACGGATGAGCGAGTTTGGGGTGGAGGAAATTGACTGGCCTGCACAGAGTCCTGACCTCAACCTAATAGAACACCTTTGGGATGAATTAGAGTGGAGAATGCGAGCCAAGCCTTCTCATCCACATCTTTGCCTGACCTCACAAGTGCACTTCTGGAAGAACGGTCAAACATTCCCATAGACACACTCCTAAACCTTGGGGAGAGACCCCCCAGAAGAGTTGAAGCTGTTATAGCTGCAAAGGGTGGGCCGACTCAATATTGAACCCCACAGACTAAGACTGGGATGCCATTAATGTTCATGTGTGTGTAAAGGCAGGCGTCCCAATACTTTTGGTAATATGGTATGTGTGTGTATATATATAGATATATAGATACTGTATCTGTCATGTTCATCCATATTTCATAATGACCCAATGTAGCTGCAATTAGACATTTTCCAGCTCGTTACATCTGCCATGACCTTCTGGAAATCACCAATTTATAGCAGACGTTGTATATTTCTATGTGTAGCCCTCTCCCACCTCTGAGGACCTCCTACCCTCTGCTGGGTTCTGTTAATTAGAAAGAGGCGTATTTGACATTTTGTCGCTTTCTCTGGTTGCGGGAATTAGACATTGCTGAGCAGCAACTAAAGTTACCGTCCGTTTTTTTTTTTTGTTTTTTTTTATATGCTAGTTGTATATCGAATCTGAAGAGTTTACTAAAGTCACAAAAATCCTCGTACGACAGAATAAAAAAATCGTTGTGGTGTATTTCTATTGTATGTTCGGACGACAATTGTACTGATTAAACGAAAACCGTACGAGCTGGTATCATACGAGTAAAATGTTTGTGTTTGTCCGATCGGATAATATCGGATCTCGTGATCGGCTCTCGAAAGCCCTGTACTACCCATCAGATTATCGTACGATCGCCTAGAAAGCAGGTATTTTTCGATTTTCGGATCGTGTGTACGGGCCATAAGTAGCATAGTGGTTGGAAACGCTAAAGGAAATTGTACAGAGGCCGTGTAATCTTATTTGTAACATGTGGAATCATCTTAAAAAAACTCTCTTGGTAACTTTACAAGTCTGCATTTACATAACTATTAAAAAAGTCACATTTTAAAAATAACTGTATAATATATCAAAAAAGTTCCTTTTATCAATGAAAAGTAATACTTTGCTCCAGTCCAGTGAATTTTGCCTAATGCCCTGTACACACGACCGGTTTTGCCGTCGGAATAAACTCTGAAGGTTTCTCTGACGGAACTCCGACAGAATTCCATTCAAGCTGTCTTACCTACACGCGGTCACACCAAAGTCCGACCGTCCAGAACGCGGTGACGTACAACACTTACGACGGGACTAGAAAAAGAGGAAGTTCAGTAGCCAGTAGCCAATAGCTTCCGTCTCGTACTTGCTTCAGAGCATGCGTAGTTTTTGGTCCGTTGGTACAGCATACAGACGAGCGGTTTTCTCGATAGGAATTGGTTCTGTCGGAAATATTTAGAACATGTTCTCTATCTAGGTCCGTCAGAATTTTCGAAAAAAAAGTCAGATGAGGCATACACACGATCGGAATAGACGATGAAAAGCTTCCGTCTGACTTTTTCTGTCAGACATTCCGCTCGTGTGTACGCAGCTTATGCCGCGTACACACGGTCGGACTTTGCAGCTACAAAAGTCGGACAGTCTGTCCGACATACTTCCGGCGTACCTTCGGCGGACTTGGGGCAGACTTTCTTACGAACGGACTTGCCCACACACGACCACACAAAAGTACGCCAGTTTAGTACGCTGTGACGTACACCAAGTCCGACGAGACTATAAAACGGAAGTTCAATAGCCCGTACGACACCCTTTGGGCTCCTTCTGCTAATCTCGTGTTTATCTCGTGTTAGTAGAAGTTTGGTGAGAGACGATTCGCGCTTGTGAGACTCGTATTTTTCAGTTCGTTTTAACTGGTGTTCAGTCTGTGCTTGTGAGGTTTGTATCTGCTTTTCAGTGCGTTTGGTCAGTTGGCATTGAGAAATCTTTGTTTTATTGGCCGCTCGTTCCTGATTTTCAGGTCGTTCTTCACAGGCCTTGCTGTTCTTCAGTGCGTTCTGTTTAGTGCGTTCTGACCAGCCGACCGTTTTGAAGCCATGTTACCTGTACGTACTCGTCGTCGAGCTCGTGCATTGTATGTGTTTGGTGCTGTGGTTTATTCTTCAGCCCAAGACCAGTCCATGAACAGGGCGAGGAGGAGTTCATGGACCAAGAATTGGTTGCTTCAGCGTGACCAGTTCTGTCACATGCCTTTGCTCCGTGAGATCCGTGAGAATAATCCTGAGGATTTCAGGAACTTTCTCCGGATGACGGACCCCGTTTTTGATCGTTTGGTGGCTTTGCTGACCCCCTATATCAGCAGGCAGGATACCTGCATGAGGCAAGCCATCACTCCGGAGCAGAGGCTGGTCGCTACCTTGCGGTATTTGGCCACAGGGAGAAGCCTGCAGGACCTTAAGTTCTCGACAGGCATCTCCCCCCAGGCTCTGGGGATCATTATCCCAGAGACCTGTTCTGCCATCATACAGGTCCTGCAGAAGGACTATATTAAGGTAAGCTATTTTTATTTTATTAGCATCACATGTTCTTTTATGTAATCTTTGATAAAGTAATGTATTTCTTGCTTCAAACACTACTTCCCATCATTGCAATATAGTGTGAATGTCCCCTTTTTATCCTCACACATGCTGGGATTTTTTCCTGTTATTTTTTGTCATGCATGTATAGTTTCCTTCAATAACCTTCCCAGCATGAAGTGATGGGAACATATCCACCTAGTCTACTCATTTTGAATGTATTTTGTTGGAGTGTATTTAGTGTGCTTAGAATTAGCAATTAGCTAGATTTCACAACCCCCCCCCCCCCCACCTGAACTCACTCCAAATAGTGTGCTGCTAATTAGCAATTAGCTAGATTTCACAACCCCCCCACCCCCCCCCACCTGAACTCACTCCAAATAGTGTGCTGCTAATTAGCAATTAGCTAGATTTCACAACCCCCCCACCCCCCCCACCTGAACTCACTCCAAATAGTGTGCTGCTAATTAGCAATTAGCTAGATTTCACAACCCCCCCACCCCCCCCCACCTGAACTCACTCCAAATAGTGTGCTGCTAATTAGCAATTAGCTAGATTTCACAACCCCCCCACCCCCCCCCACCTGAACTCACTCCAAATAGTGTGCTGCTAATTAGCAATTAGCTAGATTTCACAACCCCCCCACCCCCACCCTCGTTAAAATTTGCTTGAATGTTCTGTGGTGTTGATTTGTCTAAAGCAAATCTATGTTGCACTTTGCAAAATGCATGTGCACTCTACAAGTGCATTTGTTCCAGTGCTTTAGTAAATGAGCAGAAGCTCTGCTGATTTCCATCATCAAATCATATGCAAGCCTCAAAGTGTTTTCATTAATTGCCCTTGCATGTGATTGTGTACTGTTTGCAACATGAATGCCTTTTGACATTACCTCATTTACTGTAAGCTGGTTTGCAACTGCACCTGCAGAGTGCGACAACTGCAGTCTTGTAGCCTTTGTTATCCCTAAATTCCTGCGTGTTGTTAAAGTAATTTTTTTTTGGGATTTCACAACCCCCTAAAATGTAATCAATGTTCTATCAGAGGGGGTGAGCAATCTGATAAGTGTGCCTTTTTCCATATTAGTTATTCCAGAAGAATTAAATTATTGAATGTTATACTGATGCTGGGGAATAATGTTTTTAATTGTCTAATTTTCTTGCAATGTTAGCTTCCAAATTAATTGATTTTGGTTTTCTTGTTTGATTCCCCAGTTTCCTTCAACGCCACAGGAATGGCAGACTGTGGCATCCCATTTTGCCAGCCGTTGGGACTTTCCCAATTGTGGAGGGGCTATAGATGGGAAACATGTCCACATTGTGCCACCACCCCATTCGGGGTCATATTATTTTAATTATAAGGGGTTCCACAGTATTGTTTTAATGGCGGTGGTGTCGGCACACTATGATTTTTTATATGTGGACGTGGGGAAGAATGGCCGGATGTCGGATGGAGGAGTATTTGCCCAGACGGAGTTCTGCCAGCGTCTCCAGAGTGGTGGCCTGGGATTGCCACCTGATGAGGATAACGTGGAAGGACTCCCCTTTGTCTTCATTGCCGATGAAGCCTTCGCTCTGAGCAAGCACCTCATGAGGCCATTCCCCCAAAGAACCCTCACCCCGGAGAGGAGGGTTTTTAATTACCGGCTGGCCAGAGCTAGAAGAGTGGTTGAGAATGCGTTTGGAATTCTGGCCAGCCGGTTCCGCCTGTTTCAAACAGCCATTAATTTGGCGGAATACAAACTTAATTTTATAATTTTATCATGCTGCATTCTGCACAACTTTTTAAATAAGCATTCTGCCAATTATATAGGCACAGTTGGGCCTGAGGCCGGACAAATAGAAGCCAACCTTACAGGCCTGGATACTGTCCGTACTGGCTTGGCC
>JBBGZY010001829.1:412500-467716 GCA_037952925.1 Lithobates clamitans
GCTGGGCCAAGTGAGGTGGCTGGGCCCAGTAGGAGCCTCACCCAATCCCAAGTGCCTCCCCTCCACCTTCCCAAAAAAAGGGCCAGGAAGGGGATGGTCACACAGGACGCGTCCCTGCGCCTCATGCAACAGGCCACCCGTTTTTTAACAAGCCCCCCCGAAGCGGAAGAAGCCTATGGCTGCTACTTAGCCAGCAGGCTTCTTCAGATGGATTGGGAGCAGCGCCTCATTTGTGAGCGCCTATTTGGGGAAACAATCCATAAGGGGCTGCAGGGCACGCTAACCAAAAACACCCAACTACATGAGGCAGCCCCCCCCCCTCCTCCTCCTCCTCCTCCTCCTCCTCCTCCTCCTCCTCCTGCCACAACTGAAACACCAGAGCCACAGCCTCAAAAGAAGGCTACAGGGAAGGCTACAGGGAAGGCTGCAGGGAAGGCTGCAGGGAAGGCTGCAGGGCAGCGTGGAGGAAAGGCTGCAGGGAAGAGAAGAAAGTGATGACCTGGGTTCAGTCTGGTCTGACAGAAGACGCAGGCTGTTGTAGGACCACAGTCTGGGGACATCTAGATCATCTGCTGGTGCTGTTGATCTCTGGGATTCTTGGACCAGATTGTGCTCCCTCTTATATGGACTCCTCAAGATCCCAATTTTCTTGTACACCGACTTTTTCCAGCGTTGACTTCCTCTTTATTTTATTTTGACCATGAATAAATGGATCTTTTTTGAGTTTAGCAAAAGACTTTTATGTGTTTTCTTTTAAATCATTGATTTTACACACAATGTTAAATTAACAAGGGACAACAATCTCATTGAGTTTTAAAAAAACACACCAAAAATACATTACTAATGTTAAGAATGTTCAAGTGGTAAGTCTTGAAAAAAAAATATATACATAAACAAAAACGGTGCTTTGGGTTAACTTTATCTAAAAATTAAAAAATAATCACTAGAAAAAAAAAAAAAAAGAATAATGGGTTCTTTGTGGTAACTTTACAAACCTAAAAAAAAAAAAAAAAAAAAAGGGAAAAAGTATTATTAGTATGGAAACATTGTTTATAAAAAGCATACTATATCATTCATGAGATCAAAGAGAAAAAGAATTCAGAAATCAGTTTGGGAGAACTCTGATTATGAACAGCAAAACACCTTCGTTCTTTAGAGCATTCGTAAAGAAGAAATAAAATGCGCTGCATTCAACGATCACAGATTTTGCAGCGTGATGAATGTGCTACCTACAATACAAACACTAGTTTTACTAGACCGAGTGCTTCCGTTTAGTTTTTGCTTATGAGCATGCGTCGTTTTTTTGTCCGTAGGACTAGCATACAGACGAGCGGACTTCGGGGTCCGTCGTAGTTACGACGTAAAGATTTGAAGCATGTTTCAAATCTAAAGTACGTCGGATTTGAGGCTAAAAAAGTACGTTGAAAGTCCGAAGCAGCCCACACACGATCGGATTACCAGCCAGCTTTAGTCCGTCAGCGTCCGTTGGACTTTTGTAGACGAAAAGTCCGACCGTGTGTACGCGGCATTAGAGTGTAGAGTGTAGATCAGTGATCTCCAAACTGTGGCCCTTTACTTGCCTTTATTCATCCCTTGAAGCATTATTCCTTCCACTGATACCAATGATGGGGCACTTTTCCTGCCACTGACACCAATAATAGGGCACTATTTCTCCCACTGACACCAATGATGGGGTACTATTTCTCCCACTGACACCAATGATGGGGCACTATTTCTGCCACTGACACCAATGATGGGACACTGTTTCTCCCACTGACATCAATGATGGGGCACTATTCCTTTCACTTACGGTACACCAATGATGGGGCACTATTTTTTCAACTGACACCAATGATGGGGCACTATTTCTCCCACTGACACCAATGATGGGGCACTATTTCTGCCACTGACACCAATGATGGGACACTGTTTCTCCCACTGACATCAATGATGGGGCACTATTCCTTTCACTTACGGTACACCAATGATGGGGCACTATTTTTTCAACTGACACCAACAATTGGGGCACTATTTCTCCCACTGACACCAATTACGGGGCACTATTCCTCCCACTAACACCAATGACGAGGCACTATTCCTCCAACTGAAACCAACAATGAGGCACTATTCCTCCCAAAGACACAGACGATGGGGCACTATTCCTTTCACTTACTGTACACTATTGATGGGGCCTTATTTTTCCAACTGACACCAACAATGGGGCACTATTTCTCCCACTGACACTGATGATGGGGCACCATTCCTCCCAGTGACACCAATGACGGGGCACTATTCCTCCCACTAACACCAATGACGAGGCACTATTCCTCCCACTGACACCAATGATGGGGCACTATTCCTCCTGCTTAAACCAATGATTGGGTCATTGTTTAGTCCCACTGATGCCAGGGCACTTTCTACTTACACTGGCCACAGTCCAGCCCCACCAAAGCCTGAAGGACACTAAAGCCGACCATACCTGGTTTGAATCTCGGCTGGTTCAGCAGGGATCGTTCAACTTGGGTACAGCCAGCCTGTCAGATTTAATATGCAATTACCGCTAGCAGTAAACACTGTGTTCTCCTGGAGGGCACGCCCCCCTCCCCTCCCGCTGGGAGAATACAATGACTCGGCGGGAGGGATTCCCCCATCAACACTGTTCTCTTAGTTCCTTGGTCTGGCACTCTCTGGTATAGTACTTTTAGGATCCATGCTGGGTCTTCCAAGATGCACAAGACCTTTGCCAGGCCTTCCAGGATTCCTTACAGGATCCCTGCTGGCTGTCCCAGGATTCCACATTAGATCCCTGACAAGACTTTCACGATTCCTAGGACCTCCACTACCTACAGGGCTGCTGTGTCTTATTGCCAGCTACCTGAGAGCAAAAGCGCCATAATGTCTACCAGTTGCGTGTTAGTTGCTGACCCAGATCTACCACACTACTCGCTTGCTTGCCACACGCTAAGACTCCTGCCTGGACCTGACTACTCTCTTGCTTGCTGCCAGCCTAGACTTCTGCTCATACCTGACAACTCTCTCATGTGCCACCTGCCTAGATCTCTACTTAGACCTGACAACGCCATTGTCTGCCACATACCTTGACTTCTGCTAACACCTGACTACTCTCATGCCTGCTGCGTGCCACCACCTCTGCCCAGACCTCACTAAACTCTTGTTTGCTACCTGCCACGACATCTACCTGAACTCAACCACTTTCGTCTCTATTGCCTAGGGAACAGTCTCCACACCGTAGCCCTTCTGTTCCAGCAACCTCTTGATGGGCCAATCCTGAGGGTCCCAACCTGGTGCCAGTTTGCAGTAAAGAAGGCTGCGGGCCTCTAGGTTTTGCAACCCACCTCCATCATCAGGAGCTCTGGTGAAGAACAACTGCTATTTAGATATGACATCTTGGGTGAGCCCACAAAGTCTGCCTGGACCTGATTACTACAGCTCTGCACCGTAGCCCTTTTATTCCAGGAACCCTTTGGAAGGACAATCCTGGGGGCTGCAACCTGGTGCCAGTTTGCAGCAAAGAAGACCAGGGACCACTAGGTTTCCTGACCCATCTTCATCATTAGGAGATCTGTTAAAGAACTGGTATTTAGACTCTGCGTCTTTGGTGAGCCCACGTCTCCTGCCAGTGGGCACCATAAATTCTCATTAGACTTTCTACCATTGTGAACCTGATGGAGGTTCTGAACCTTCCCTGCTCTATCCTATAAAAATCTTCCCCTGAAAAGAACCTTACAACCAAGAGCAACTTCATCGACAGGAAGCTACAAAAGCTTGAAATCTGCCTGTTTTACAATGCCAGAACTGAGATTTATAATTTTTGCTCCCATTAAAAACTCCCCAGAGATTAATTTTATGTTTTCTGTCTCCCAGACATCTCAGAGTTTTCACCAAATAAGAAAATCTGATTTGGAGCACTAATTACAGGAAAGGCAGCCAAACGTAACTCCTGCACAATAGCTCTCTCTGTTGGCGCTCACAGGATAGGTAAACGAAACACTCATTTCATTAAGATTTTAAGTCAGTCTAAAAAAACTATATAAGGCGTCATTCGTAGCCGTAATATTCAGGACTTCTGGAGTTTGCAGGAAGGATGCTGAGCATGCCCTCTGACCAGGAGTAGGTTTAAGCACAGCCTTTGAAGTGGCTGGTGCTGTCTTGTCAGCTAGCTGGGATCAAAAGTGCTACAATAACTGTCAGTTGCCTGAATGTTACTGACCCAGAAGGACCTGACTACTTTCTAGCTTTCCGCCTGTCAAAACCCCTGCCTGGACATGGCTACTCTCTTGCTTGCTAATTGCCTAGAGCAGTGGTCTCCAAACTGCAGGCCGGAGGCCAGATGCGGCCCTTTGCTTGCTTTTATCCGGCCCTTGGGGTACTGTTTCATCCACCAATACCAACAGTGGAGCATTATTCCTCCCACTGACACCAATGATGGGGCAGAATTCCTCCCCAGTGACACCTACAATGGGGCCCAGCGACCCCACTGATGGGGCACAATTCCTCCCAGTGACAACAACACTCGGGCCCAGAGACCCCAGTGACGGAGCACAATTCCTCCCACTGACACCACTGATGGGGCACAATTACTCCCACTGAAACAAACGATGGGGCATTATCTTTTCTACTCCCAATGCCCACAGTCTGGCCCACCTAAAACCTGAAGGACAGTAAACTGTCCCTTTGTTTGGAAAGTTTGGAGACCCCTGGCCTAGAGCATTGCTTAAACCTGACTACTCTCTCACCTGCTGCCTGCCATGACCTCTGCCTGAACCTGACTAGTCTCTTGCCGGCTGCATTCCAAGACCTCTCCCTGGAACTCAATTCTCTTTTGCGTGCCAGCTGCCTAGACCACTGCTCTGACCTGACTACTCTCTCACCTGCTGCCTGCCAAGACCTCTGCCTGGACCTGACTACTTTCTTGCCTGCTACTTGCCAAGACCTCTGCCTGGACCTGACTACTTTCTTGCCTGCTACTTGCCAAGACCTCTACCTGGACCTGACTACTCTCTTGCTTGTCTACTGCCTAGACCTCTGCTCTAACCCGACTACTCTCTCACCTCCTGCCTGCCAAGACATCTGCCTGGACCTGACTACTCTCTTGCTTGCCTACTGCCTAGACCTCTGCTCTTACCCAACTACTCTCTCACCTCCTGCCTGCCAAGACCTCTGCCTGGACCTGACTACTCTCTTGCCTGCTGCTTTCCAAGACCTCTGCCTCAACCTGACTACTCTCTTGCTTGCCTACTGCCTAGACCTCTGCTCTGACCTGATTACTATCTCACCTGTTGCCTGCCAAGACCTCTGCATGGACCTGACTACTCTCCTGCCTGCTGCCCGCCATGACCTCTGCCAAGACCTGACTACTCTCTTGTCTGCCACAGCCTCTGCTTGGACCCAACTACTGTCTTGTCTACCGCCTCGTGAGCAGTCTCCACACTGAAGCCCTCCTGTTCCAGACACCCTTTGGTGGGACAATCCTGGGGAGGGCAACCTGGTGTCAGTTTGCAGCAAAAAAAAAACAGCAAAGAAACCACTAGGGTGTCCGGCCCATCTCTATCAGCGGGAGCTTTGGTGAAGACCAGCTGGTACTTGGGGCTTCTTGGATGAGCCCACATTAACTTCCATAGGAAACCATAGACTAGCCATTCTCAACCAGGGTTCCGTGGAACCCTTGGGTTCCTCCAGAGGTTGCTAGGGGTTCCTTAAGCTCGATCCGTGAGGGTTGATTGTCCGCCCATCTGCTAGTGCCTTCTTAGTTCCAGGGCCAGCACCACTTGAGAAAACTTACAGCATGACACCACGTTATCTTTTTAGCTGTCTGTAATGGTGGCATTCTGACCACCACTGTAAGCACTGTAAGGGTTGGGTTCTTCCTACAGACTACCAATGTAAGTGACATTTTTCTCATAGACTCCCAATTAATTTTACAATGAATTTACCTAAGTAAGGGTTCCTCAAGGCCTGAAAATTATTTTGGGGGTTCTTCTGGGATGAAAAGTTTGAGAAAGGCTGCCATAGACCGTAATGCCCCGTACACACGGTCGGATTTTCCGATGGAAAATGTCCGATCGGAGCGTGTTGTCGGAAATTCCGACCGTGTGTGGGCTCCATCGGACATTTTCCATCGGATTTTCCGACACACAAAGTTTGAGAGCAGGATATAAAATTTTCCGACAACAAAATCCGTTGTCGGAAGTTCCGATCGTGTGTACACAAATCCGACGGACAAAGTGCCACACATGCTCAGAATAAATAAAGAGATGAAAGCTATTGGCCACTGCCCCGTTTATAGTCCCGACGTACGTGTTTTACGTCACCGCGTTCAGAATGATGGGATTTTCCGACAACTTTGTGTGACTGTGTGTATGCAAGACAAGTTTGAGCCAACATCCGTCGGAAAAAATCCTAGGATTTTGTTGTCGGAATGTTCGAACAAAGTCCGACCGTGTGTACGGGGCATAAGAGGTTCTGAGCCTTCCCTACTCTTTCCAAAAAAGTTCCACTTAAAAAAACAAAAAAACTTACAATCAAGAGCAACTTCATCAACAGAATGCTACACAAGCCTGAAAACTGCCTGACTTACAATGCCAGGACCAAGATTTATAATCATTTCTGTTCCCATGAAAACGCCCCAGAGATTAATTTTATGTATTCTGCCTCCCCCCCAGACACCTGAGTTTGCACCAAACAAGAAAACCAGATTTGGAGCACTAATTGCAGGAAAGGCAGCCAAATTTAACCCCTACACAATAGTTCTCTCTGTTGGCGCTCACAGAAGAGGTAAATGACACATTCATCTCATTAAGGTGTTAAGTCAGTCTGCACGACTCGTTAAATAAGGCCTCATTCCAACCGTAGGCCGGGCCCCTAAGCCCATAACAATCCATCCTGTTCAGTTCAGACAAGACCCCTTCAAAGTCTCCTGGGATTATGTCATGCGGGTTCAATTAGAATCCATCACTTACTATTTAAATACTTATTTGTAATTGAACGTCTACCCAGGCCCTTTATATGGGGATACCTGTGTGTCTCGGCGACTTTAGTGACAGCTCATTGTTCGCTCTCTGTCAATCCCCTTCGTTTCGGGGAGTGTTCACAATGTTCCAGCAGGTGATAGGGATTAATGATGTTGTAGGCGATTGTTATTATTGCTGCTATCAGAAAGTGTTTTGAGTGAAAAAAAAAAGAAAAAAAAAGACAGTGTTAAAAACATTTTATGGAGAAATATGTTACAAATATCTTAAAGCGGTATTAAACCCAAAAGCACACATTTAATATATTGCATTTTTTTAGGCTTCCTTTCTTCTAGTTTTATCCGGTAATCCAGCCAGTGAACTGGTAAGGTTGCAGATAGGCTGCTCGGATATGAGCCACTTCCAGTAGAGCCGGACTGGAGAGATAGAGAAACGCCAGCGGCGTCTACAGGCGTCCATCGTTCAACTCCCAATAGATACCATTAATGTCTACAGTATGGGCAAACCGCTACGTATTTCAAGGGCCCCGTACCCTTTCTCAAGCTGAAACATGTAGCAGTCCATCCATCCATAGGGCTCTGCCCATCCCGACCATACTGGACCTGATCCATTGTACCAGGAGTGGTGAGCAGAACCACTAAGCTTAACTCTTTATTACCCCCAGTTAATGCCATAGGGACCAATCTTACTACTGCGGATAGCCTTTAAGAGACACCTTCAAGTGCACCACCCCACAGAACGGCCCCAACGGAAGCCGGCCAACACTGACAAATAGGTACCAGATACTTTGAAGGCGGTTCCAGGGGTACCCCTTAGTCAGGATTGCATGTGGCCCTCACTAATAGGGCTCCATGTGTTGAGTGCACTCAGGAACATTGTTTGAGTAGCTATTGCTAAGAATTACAGTGAGATTTATTTTATGCCATTCATAGTTGATGCTTTTCTTACTAATACTGTGCGGACCAATTAAGTGGGGCTTAGCCTTATTGCAGCGAAGGTCAGTGGCCGAAGGTGAGGCTGATATTCCTATCAGTTAACCTAACAAATTCTGTTGTCTTGTTTACAGTATGAGTTCTATGCATTGTTTTTGCTTACTCTTCAAAAATACATCCACCATATTAACCCCCAAGTTGTTTGTGGTCTATTTTCTGTGTACTATCATAGAGCAGTAAAATATTTATGCTTCAGTTACACAGGTGTGAGTAACCTGTAACCAGGTGTGTCCGTGGGAACCAAACAGCTTCAAGAGTCGTGGCAGAGAACAGCAGCGGCCCGTCCATTAGAGGTGCAGGGGCGCCGCCCCCCCCCATCCATGCGCCCCCCTGACCTACATGCAGGGCGCCAGACAATGTATTCCAATGGGGGGGGTTTGAAGCACCTGATTAGAGCCAGAGGCTCTAATAAGCGTCAAAAAAGGGTAGGCTCGGGCACTGAGCACTGCGACTGAAGCCCATCCAGTTGTGTGACAATAGCGAATGAATATTTGCTATTGCCACACTGATCCTCCTCCTGGCTGATCAGGAAGTGGGACCCGTCACCCAATTGGCTGGAAGGACAGGCAATCCTATTGGACGCCTAGGAGGAGACGCACGGCGGAAGCCGCCGTGTTGCAGAAGAGGCGAAGAAGACACAGGAGCCACCGCCCATGGGGTAAGTGCCGACTGACCGACCTAGAGCGGGCGGGGGGGGGGGGGTAGTTTGCTGCCCCCCCCCCCCAAAAAAAAGACCCAAGGTACCAAGTGGCTCTTGCAGGGGTAGCACTACTAGTCCACTTTATGAGTCACTGACCTAGTAAACCATGCAGATTAGAGAGTCAGAGTGTAGTTGGAATTTCTGTTCTGCATACTAGATCCAGGTCAGCACACTGGGAGTATGCTGAAGCCATTGGATAAGCATGACCATCAGGGATGTACAATTATCAGACGTCAGCAATGACAGCTTCTATATTTCTGCCGGTACAGGTTTTCTGTATAGGCACCGGGTCCGACGTGACAACAGATAACGATGAGCCTGTCTTAGTAAGTTCTTTGTATCTTCTATTTTTAGAATGACTAAGTCATGGAGGTACGCAGGCTTTCATCGCTAGTTAAACATTCAGCCCTGTGCAAATCACTTGTGCTCGACCTCGCCATTGTACGCACAAATTACACGTGGAGCGTGCTAACATTGGAAACCATTGCGTCATATCGGAGCGTTTAATCCTTCGTTATACAAAACAAAGCTAATATCCCTGCCCGTCTATGGGAGAGCTGGAAGAATACATTTCAGTAATTGCCGAGCAATCAGCGTGCAGTAAGGCCAGTTATGCATGGTGAGTGTCTAATGAAACAGATGGGCCAGCAGAAAAGAACGCCATTAGGCTCTCGCCATTCTCTGCTTGTCTATTGTTATCACTGGCTGACTAAATGGACAAATACGCAAAACATGATAGATTCATTAATGTCAAGGGCACTTCTTATGTCCAAGCCGCATGCCTGGGCGCACAGGAATTTTTTTTTAGGTATGTAAGGCCTTAGTTATATTGGCACCTTATTCATTGTCTGTAGCTAATAACGATGGTATATTATAGGTATTCTAACACTCAGCAATATATAACTAGTTGGATATGTTAAAGGGCAATTACCATCGGCTCTCTGCCTCTCTGACCTCTGGCCAGTCAACATTGGAAGCACTGGGCCCCTCAGAAGCCCACACACTAGGGAAGTACTGCTGACCCACACCTTGCCCAGTGGGTACTCAATTTGGTTTCCTTCCCACAAGGAAAACTCTTTACTCTCTAAATGTCACCGGCGCCCCCGCACCTTTGGATCCACCACGGATCCATGATCAATCCTCGTCCATCATGGATCCGTCGCGACTATTCAATTTCTTTTAATTTCCTGGTTATAGGATCTCTGTCCCAATTTCATCTTTTAGCGGCAAATATACCATTGTCATGTACATAGATGTGTGTGCACTATGAAATTGTCAGAAACCATGAAATCAGACCTAGACAGAAGTACAGTTAAATCACACTTGTTTAATAATAAAACAAACGTAGTCAAAACATAGCCAAAGTTCAGTAACCGGATTGGATAGTCAGCCAAGCCAGAAGTCAGGGATCAATAAGTGGAACAGAAGCAGGATCTGGAACCAGAAGGGATGTCAGCAAAGCCAGTCTTTCAACAGGAACCCAGGAGATTGTCTCTTGTGATGTTGACCAAGGCGAAGGCAGAGATCCACTGGGCTGAACGGCTTAAGTAGGCAGGACTGATGAGCAGGATATCATCAACAGCTGAGAAACTGTGGAGAGATAGGAGCTGGCAATTAGCAGACAGCTGAGCGGCCAACTCTGAGAAGGAAGGGCTGAGCCCAGCCCTGACAGAAATGCTTTGAATTTTGTGTTTCTTAATGTATATAATTTTTTTGTTGAGCAAATAAGCCCCCTGAGGAAGATCATAACAGTACAGGTCGAAACGTGTCTGGGAATCTATGTGGCTGGCATTTTGTAATGTAATGTTTTGCTCCACTGTATCAATATCGCTATTCATGTTTAAATGTATTTTGTATTGTATAACCAGAGCTCATATTTTAATTCACACATGCTATTGGAACTTCAAATGGCAATAAAAATAATTTTACAAACAGTTACCTTTTTAAAATAAAAATCAAATTAACCCCTTTTTGCTGCTAAAAAACCCTTGGGGGAACTTTTAATTTTTGCAACTCTTTTGGGGTGTGAAGCCTCTTCATTTCTAAATGTGTAATTTCTCCATTTCAAAATGTCAAGTCCTGAGCTACTAGCCAGGCCTTAAGAGTTACTCACCACCAGTTGCCCCACCCAACCCCTACCCTGCCCCGTCCCAATTCTGCCCCATAACACGCCCATGTAAATTATCTCATGAAATTACATTGTTAAATGTTTTACGCAGAATTAAATTACAAAAATAAATATTAACAACAACAACTTTAACGATATGAACATAAAGCATATAAAATGCATAATAAAAAAAAAAAAAAATGTTGTTTAAAAAAAAAAAAGTCTCTTAGTCTTTAAGAGCTATGGACGGAAGTGATGTTTTGACGCCGCTTCTACCCTGCAATGGTATGGGTGGGGGCCATCTTCCCCTCACTCCTCTCCATACCTAACAGGGAGAAGGACCCGATTGCCTACGCTGCTGCCGGCAGCTCAGGTAAGCAGCGGAGGGCACCGGAGCATGGCGGGAGGGGGCCCTCTTCTGCCACCAATAAAAGTAATCTTACGGCGAATCCGCCACAGAGACCACTTTTCTCTGAAAGCGGACCGCCCACTGAAGAAAAGGGTACCGGGTTATGGTAGCTAGCTGCTGCCATAACAATGATATCCCTCTTCAAAGTACCGACGTATAACGACGGCGGGGGGTCCATAAGTGGTTAATATAGCATTAAAATATTTACTTAACAAGGCAGTAATGATGTGTACAGTGCCTATAGTAGCCAATTATATTTTATCCTTATTTTAGTTATTACAGTCAAATCAGTGAAAGTGTAAATATGAGATGTGAGGTCTTTTTGACCCCAGATCTCATATATAAGAGGTCCTGTCATGCTTTTTTTCTATTACAAAGGATGTTTACATTCCTTGTATTAGGAATAAAAGTGACACAATTTTTTTTTTAAAGAAAACAGTGTAAGAAAATAAAATAAAAGGTAAAATAAATAAGAAAAAAAAAATTTAAATGCGCCCGCCCCGCTGAGCTTACGTGCAGAAGCGAACGCATACGTGAGCAGCGCCCGCATATGAAAATGGTGTTCAAACCACACATGTGAGGTATTGACACGATCGTTAGAGCGAGAGCAATAATTCTAGCCCTAGACCTCCTCTGTAACTCAAAACATGCACCCTGTAGAATTTTTTAAACATATGGAGATTTTTAAGGGTAAAAGTTTGTCGCCATTCCACGAGCGTGCGCAATTTTGAAGCGTGACATGTTGGGTATCAATTTACTCAGCGTAACATTCTCTTTCACAATATTAAAAAAAAAAAATTGGGCTAACTGTTTTCTTATTTTTTCATTCAAAAAAGTGCACTTGTAAGACCGCTGCGCAAATACGGTGTGACAGAAAGTATTGCAACAACCACCATTTTATTCTCTAGGGTGCTAGGAAAAAAATGTATAATGTTTGGGGGTTCTAAGTAATTTTCTAGCAAAAAAAAAGAAACTGTTTTTAACTTGTAAACAACAAATCTCAGAAAGAGGCTCGGTCCTTAAAGTAGTTGTATACCCTGTTTTTTTAATTTTTACCTACAGGTAAGCCTATAATAAGGCCTACCTGTAGGTAAAATGAATATCTCCTAAACCTGTACCATGCGCTGTGAAGGCCCGGCTGAAGAAGAAGAAAATCTTGCCGGGAAGAACACCCTTAAAAATCTCCAAAGGCGACGTTTAAAAATTTCTACAGGTTACCAGTTTTGAGTTACAGGGGATGTCTTTTGCTAGAATTATTGCTCTCGCTCTAACGTTCGTGGCGATACCTCACATGTGTGGTTTATATACTGTTTTCATATGCGGCCGTGACTTATATATGCGCTTCGCTTCTGCGTGCGAGCTCCTCTTCTGAACGTGCAAGTGATGTTTGTTTTTTTTTTTTTTTTTTTATGCCTTTAAACTCCTGTAAATCCCTATGTGTACATGGACACATTGGAGTTGATTTTCTAAAGGCAAATAGACTGTGCACTCTGCAAGTGCAGTAGCTCCAGAGCTCAGTGGCATCACTAGGGTTGGTGCTGTCACCCCCCTCCTGTCTAGGCTGCCAAGCACCCTGCAGGCAGCGTACAGTCACGGGGTGCACCCCAAACTGGCCCCTGTAAATGATAGTATAGGGTGGTATAGTGACAGGTTAGGGTAGGTTGGGGTGGTATAGTGGCAGGTTGGGATGGTATAGGGCAGGTTGGGGTGGCACAGGGCAGGTTGGGGTGGCACAGGGCAGGTTGGGAGTGGTACAGGGCAGGTTGGGGTGGTACAGGGCAAATTAGGGTAGTATAGAGTGGTATAATGGCAGGTTGCGGTGGTATAGGGCACTTTGGGGTGGCACAGGGCAGGTTGGGGGTGGTACAGGGCAGGTTGGGGTGGTACAGGACAGGTTAGAGTAGTATAGAGTGGTATAATGGCAGGTTGGGGTGGTATAGGGCAGGTTGGTGGTGGTACAGGACAGGTTGGGGTGGCACAGGGCAGGTTGGAGTGGCACAGGGCAGGTTGGAGGTGATACAGGGCAGGTTGGGGTGGCACAGGGCAGGTTGGGGGTGGCACAGGGCATGTTGGGGGTGGTACATGGCAGGTTGGGGGTGGTACATGGCAGGTTGGGGGAGGTACAGGGCAGGTTGGGGGTAGTACAGGGCAGGTTGGGGTGGTACAGGGCAGGTTAGGGTAGTATAGAGTGGTATAATGGTAGGTTGGGGTGGCACAGGGCAGGTTGGGGGTGGTACAGGGCAGGTTGGTGGTGGTACAAGACAGGTTGGGTGGCACAGGGCAGGTTGGGGGTGATACAGGGCAGGTTGGGGTGGCACAGGGCAGGTTGGAGGTGGTACAGGGCAGGTTGGGGTGGTACAGGGCAGGTTGGGGGTGGTACATGGCAGGTTGGGGTGGCACAGTGCAGGTTGGGGGTGGTACATGGCAGGTTGGGGTGGCACAGTGCAGGTTGGGGGTGGTACAGTGCAGGTTGGTGGTAGTACAGGACAGGTTGGGGTGGCACAGGGCAGGTTGGAGTGGCACAGGGCAGGTTGGGGGTGATACAGGGCAGGTTGGGGTGGTACAAGGCAGGTTTGGACTCTATGTAGTGACAGTGTGCTGTGCAGTAACTTATAGCATACCTCATGCTTGCAGATGAAGACCCCAGCGGGTGGGAGGGGCTGCTGTTTCCTCACCTCTATCTCCTTCAACTGTGGGATCAGCGTGAACGGGTCTGTGGGAGGAGTGGATGAGGCGGCCACACCCACAGCTCCGCCCACCTACAACGGCTGCCTCGGGAGATATTGGAGATCGGACCTTGAGTGACAGTGGGGGAGTGTTATAGGCAGCCTGAGCCTCTCCTGCAGGGCTGAATGCCCTCCTTGCACCACTCCGCTGCAAGCTAAAGTGTTTACCGGCGGCCCCGGTGTCACCCCTCTGGCAGGTGTCACCTGGTGTGGGCCGCACCCCCCGCACACCCCATAGCAACGCCACTGCCAGAGCTTAGTAAATGAGGGGAGCTCTTCTGACTTCCATCATCCAATCATGTGCAAGCAAAAATACTAAAATGCTGTGGTTTCCCCCCCCCTTGCATGCGATTGGGTATTCTTTGCAAACTGAATCTTCATCTAATTTTAATAAGCTCTGTGTGCACAGTCTATTTGCCTTTAGTAAATCAGCTCTACAGTTGAGGTAGGCAACCTGGGGTCCTCCAGCTGTTGCAGAACTAAAACTCCCATCATGCCTCTGGGAGTAATTGTCACTGCCAGCCTTGCAATGCCTCGTGGGAAATGTAGTTCCACAACAGCTGGAGGGCCCCAGGCTGCCTACCCCTGGTATAGACAAACATAGAGGGGCGTTTTGAGAAAGAAAAAAAAAATGTCTGTAAAAGTAGCATTTTTTGACGTCCTGTGTGCATGAGTCCTAACATTTAAAAAAAAAAAAATCTCTGCAATATAGTTGATCTCAAGGGGAGAGTTTTCCTGCGGAGTTTCACTTTAATCTCATCATTCAGGGCTGGGAATCTCTGTTGTATCTTTGATGGTTTTTTTTTCTAATTATTGGATTTAGTGTTGAGTTTTTTGGCTAATTGACACGGATTTGTCTGGAAACTTCTGTGACCTCAAGGGAAGATTTATGCTCATTGTCTTCAGGGATACAGAACACAATCGCCTGTCAAAAAGTAACATTGTAAATACCTTATAATTACAATGTTACCAAAGATAATCCATCTAAGGCCAGCAGGCTTGCCGGGACACTTGGGCTGTAACTGGTTGACGGGGATGTTTGCTAATAGCACCGATACTGGATAATACAGATCAATCCCAGTTTCTGGGGGAAACACCTTCCTACTACAGCCATAAAAAAACATGTCTTCTACTGCAGCCAGACTACAGTTTATTTTTTCGAAAAATGCCACCCTATTTTAATTCTTTATTTTTATACTAAATGTAGGACCCTCCTGAAAAGTAAGTCATTTAGCTCTTTTTGGCTCCATTGTAACCAGTGGAGCAGCTTGTGATTGCTTTGGGCTGTTCTGGGCTCCCCAGGCTGCAGGTTTGATTGCTTCTCCCAGAATATAGTGGGTTGGGAGGAGGCAAATCAGCAGTCTAAATATTCATGAAATCTCAGCCATTCCCTGGGGAGAGGGAGCCCGGTAGGTGGCTGAGGAGTGCATAAATAGCCTGGGGCTTGAGGAAGCCCTGTTCTTGTCCAGTAAGAGAGGTTCCTAGCCTGAAGGGCTGCTGCCCCTCTGGGCAGCCCAGCTGAAAATTCTACCTGTGCTCATCGAGGTTCCAGCTGTGGCAGAGCTGGTGGGGCCTGTTCTGCCAAAATCTCTGAAGCCGATCAAGGGATTTTCAGTAATTTTGTCTGTCTGATATTGGAAGGAGGTATCCAAGTATCCAGGGACATTGTGAGTACAGACTCAAGTGAAGGATTCTAGTGTCAGGACTGGGCTCTTGCTACTTAAAGATGAACTGTAGTCTGCTCACATAACTTGTGATAAAAACCTCTTTGCCATTCTGAAGCTTCCCTCCAACCACTTTACATATTATTTCATATATACTGCAGAAATCTCCCTCCACTGAGTCTGGCTACATCCATTTTAACTGTGGGCAGCTGAAGCTGCTGCCTGTTCACTTCCTGGATTTATACAGACAAACAGAGGCACACCTCCAGCTCTGCAGCTCTCATTGGTCCTCTTATGACTCACCCCCCCTCCCTTCCTGGCAAACTTTGACGAGCGTGAGAGAGAGAGAGCTATGTACGATGTAATAAGTCTAAGGTTTTTTACAGACAAAAAACAGGAAGTGAGCTCTATAAAGTATTTACTGGCAAAAAAAATGTTTTACTATTCAAAGGTAAAACAAAAAAGACAGAAGATTTAATAGATGGAAAGTTGAAAAAAATGACTGAAGGTCCTCTTTAACGAGCAGTTCTTTCAGTGCTCAGAAGCTGCTCAGCTGTAGGTTAATTACCAACCACTCACATACTTGCCAACAGTCCTAATTCGGGGCCTCCGATCCGTCCAGCCAACTGGCTTCTCTCTTCATTGTACAAGTAGACAATTCGCTTGTACACTGAAGCCGGTTAGCTGTACAGACCGGAGCCCCCCCCTCTCCACTAAACACACTGGGAAAGAGACCTGTAAAGACACATGGCTCTGCCGCCAACCCTCCGCCCCATGGCCTGCTGCCAGTCTATGTCTGACGATTGGCAGAGCCAAGGGACTCTACCGGGGGCACCTGATGTAAGCTGGGAATCTACTGGGGGCACCTGATGTAAGGAGGGACTCCGCTGGGGGCACCTGATGTAAGGAGGGACTCTGCTGGGGCACCTGATGTAAAGAAGGACTCTGCTGGGGCATCTAAGATGTAAGGAGGGACTCCACTGGGGGGCACCTGATGTAAAGAGGGACTCCGCTGGGGGCACCTGATGTAAGTAGGGACTCCGCTGGGGGCACCTGATGTAAGAAGGGACTCCGCTGGGGGCACCTGATGTAAGGAGGGACTCTTCTGGGAGCCCCTGATGTAAGGAGGGACTCCTCTGGGTACACCTGAAGTAAGGAGGGACTCTGCTGGGGGCACCCGATGTAAGGAGGGACTACCCTATTTACCCCATCCTAGAACCCACCCCCCCCAAAAAAATCGCCCCTATTAGCACCCCCCCCACCAATCCCCATCCCCAGCAGAAATCCTCCCCCCAAATCCCCCTCCTAGCATAAATTCTCCCACCCAATTCCCCCTCCTAACACAAACACTCACTGCTAAATAACCTTTAATTTTTTTTTTTTTTTCATTTTTGTATACCTCTTTGGTTAATTTGTGAATTCTATAATGTGCGTACAGTACATTGACTTTAAATGGAAAGTTACATTCACCAATTTTCAGCCCACACTTGTACATTATCAGCGTAATCAAGCATCATTTTCTACGTCCTGCTGTTCCTGTAAAATATAGCAGGCTTGGCAGGATGTAGCTGAAATCAGGACTTATTTTTACTAACTTCTAGAAAATTGCTCGTGAAAGCATATGGGCACATTGATGCACTGACTCCTCCACAGCGATTATCTTCATCACCTACACAGGCTGCGGCCTCGCTAGGCAATAGATCAAATCTTCTAGTTAGCTGCTAATGCTGCCCAGGGACGCTGCAACTTTGAGGCCAGATATGCATCTATACACAGTAAACACTGTGCGCGTTAAAGTGGTAGTAAACCGCTGTTTTATTTTTTTTAGATCCTGCAAGGTAAAGCCATAATGTGCTAGTATGCATCGCATACTAGCACATTATGTGAAACTTATCTTAGAACAAAGCCCTCCAGCGGTGCGCTGTGTCACCGCTAAAGGCGCTTCCATCTTCACCCGGTCTTCCTTCTGGTTTTGCAGACTCCGGCTGTGTGAGTGGCTGTAGCCGCGATGATATCACTCCGGAAGCCGCTGTTAATGGCACATTACTCTGAAGGAACGGCACAGGTATGTCGTTCCTCCAAAGCGCATGCGCCGATGACATCCCCGGCTGCATCAAAAGCAAATGTCTCCTAAACGGCACACGTTTTGGAGATATTTACTGTACCTATATGTAAGCCAAATTATAGGCCTACCCATAGGTAAAAGTCATGCATGGGAGTTTACTCCCACTTTATTGTGTGGTGTGCAGTGGTGGCTGGTGCTAAACATTATTGGGGGGGGGGGCGCTCCCCTTTCCAGGTCCGCATATACCAGAGGACGATTTGTGTTCCATGGGAAGAGGAGCCCGAAAACCGGAAGTGACGCAATGACGAATATTGATTTGCTAAAATCATAAGTGGGGGGGTTCGGGGCACAGTGCTCTGCGCCCTCAGGACAATCTAAAGCAAGCCAATTAGAGCTCAGCATTTGATCACATGCTTTTCAAAACTTTACTGACCTAATAGACACCCATTTGTGTTGCCCCCGCCACACACACATATGAACTAGACATGTGCACTGCCGAAAAATTTGTTCGTTTTCGCTTCATTTGTTTTTTTTATTTTTCGTTTTTCGGGTCATTCCTTATGATCTAAATTCGTAAATTCGAAAATTCCGAAATGTGAAAATGCGAAAATAAGAAAGAAATTCTGAAAATTCGTAAGAACGAAAATCCGAAAATTCAAATCAATAACTAACTAATAATAACTAACTATTAAATTATAGGTTTTGGAACTTCCTTTCAAATTTGGCTCTTAGAGAACGTAACGAATAAGAGTTTATCTGCAGTTACGAATTATCCCAAATAACGAACGAGGCATCTAAACAAATGGAACGTATTGAATTAATAATAATAATAATAATTATAATAATAAAAAGTTTTTGTTATTTTTATTATTATTGTTATGTATTATTATTAATTTGTTACTTTCTATTCATTTAGATACGGCATTCGTTATTTCGGATAATTCGTAACTTCGGATAAATTCGTATTCGTTACGTTCTCTAACAGCCAAATTTGAAAGGAAATTCCAATACCTATAATTTAATAGTTAGTAATAGTTAAGTTATTATTAGTTAGTTATTATTTCAGAGTTTCAAAATTTTCGTTCTTATTTTCTGATTTTTTTGTTCTTTTGAATTTTCGTTCTTATTTTCGGATTTTCGAATTTTCAGTTTTTCGAATATTGAATTCTTGAATATTCAAATTTACGAATGTTCGGAAAAATTTGTTGAACGAGTTTTCGTTAATTCAGATATTCCCGAATTAACGACTTTGTCGAAACTAATTCAGAACGAAACAAATTGCACATGTCTAATATGAACATTTTTTATGTTTTTTATTTTTTAATAAATAAGAATATATATGATTGACTAACAGTTTTTAATATGTTAAAACTTTGGGGGGGGGGGGGGGCGGCGGCCCTGCACCTCTTATTGATAGGCCGCCACTGGTGCTGTGTGTGCATTGCGGTGCATTGCTATTCATTCTAATGCATATAAACTGTAAATAATAAACAAACGCACCTTCACTGCATCGCACCATCATGCATGCATATGAATTCTTTATGTGTTGTGGTTTGCTGCTCTGCTCTGTTCGCACCATGCAGGTGTGTGCGTGTTTCCGTGCGCTTTCTGTGCATCCCTGCTTGTCGCGTGTAGGGCAGCCTATGTGTTCTAACAGGCTAACCGATGGTCATAGAGTCCATAATGTTTATTTAATAGGCGATCAATGAAATAAGAAAGGCAACGCGTTTCAGGGGTTGCAAGGGTCCCCTTTCTTCAGGGCTTAAAACATTCTGGGAATTGAGATCTACACTGGGTGACTGTAATGCTTGTGGAATGCCTGCTGCAGCAAGAGTTCGGCAGCCATTCAGAGCAAAGCTGCCCACCCCAACCCCAAAATCTTCACCTTTTATAGCTCCTTTTTTTTGTTGTCACAGCCTGCATAAAATACTAGACATGTGTATGACAAAAAAATGTGTTTAGTTTCGTTTTGATTTGTTAATCTAATTATTTAGTTTTGTTAAATTCGGTTGATTTGTTCAATTCGTATTCAGGATTCGTACTCGGAATTTTTTCAAATTTTTTTTGAATTTACTTCTGAATTACTTTACTTTTGAATTGAGTTTTTTTTCGATTCAAAACGTTTGAATTGATAAAATTCGAATCTTGTTGTATTGCGAGTTTTCTTCCATACATTTGTGAGTAGTTTTTTTACACCTACATATGAACTAGACATGTGCACTGCCGAAAAATTTGTTCGTTTTCGTTTTATTTGTTTTTTTTTTTTTGTTCGTTTTTCGGGTCATTCTTTATGATCTAAATTCGTAAATTCGAAAAACCGAAAATAAGAAAGAAATTCTGAAAATACGACAGAACGAAAAGCCGAAAATTCAAATTAATAACTAACTAATAATAACTAACTATTAAATTATAGGTTTTGGAACTTCCTTTCAAATTTGGCTGTTAGTGAACGTAATGAATATGAATTTTTCTGAAGTTTTTATTATTTTTATTATTTATTATTATTAATTAGTTACGTTCTATTTGTTTAGATACGGCATTCGTTATTTCGGATAATTCGTGACTTTGGATAAATTCGTATTTGTTACGTTCTCTAACAGCCAAATTTGAAAGGTAATTCCAATACCTATAATTTAGTAGTTAGTAATAGTTACCATAAGTTATTCTCAGTTAGTTTCTTATTTCTGATTTTCGAATTTTCGGGTTTTTGAATTTTCATCCTTACTTTCGAAAACTTTCGTTTTTTTCCGATTCCAATGTGGCAAAGTGAACAAACAAAAGAAAAATCTTCATCAAATGATTACAATGACTCTTTAAATCACCTTTGGCTTAACTAAAACAGCATTATTTCGAAATGCTTCTCTAATAACACAGTCTTTGACTTCAGCATTATGTGTAGTTAGAATTCGACTGAAGTTCGATGTAAAATTCGATTCGAATTTCAGTCCGAATTTCATTTCGGAGCATTCGGTAAAATTAGTTTAGATTGTAATTCGGGTATTCCAATATATCCGAATCTCCGAATAACGAGAATTCGTCCGAATGTTAATTCGGGAACGAAAGGAACCGCACAAAATACCAAGTGCTTCCTCCTCCCATGACGGAGGACATGGATCTGGCAGGCACTGGGGTTGATTTACCAAAACTGGAGCATTTAGAATCTGGTGCAGCTGTACATTAGCCAATCAGCTTCTAACTTCAGCTTGTTCAGTTAAGCTTTGACAATAAAACTTGAAAGCTGATTGGTTTCTATGCAGAGTTTGCACTCTCCAGTTTTAGTAAATCAGCCCCAGCTTTATACAGTATGAAGGGGTAATGTCACTTCTCCCTCTAAGCTCTAACACCAGCTGGCTCTGGGTGGAGCGCTGGAAAGGTGAGTACCAGTAGCTCTCTAACCATACAATGAAGTGCACATTATACCAACATGGAGGGAAACTACAAACTCCATGTAAGTTATGTCTTGGAGGGAATTGAGTCAAGAGCACTGGTGCTTTGAAAAAGGAACAAACTTAAAGCCTAACTCCACATTTATATGTCCCTTTAACCCTTTCCTGCCTAAGGGTAAAACAAATGTTAATGCCTATACATATCATTACAACTACTTTTGCATCCAGGTGGATTATACCGTGTTTTTTTCAGGGCAAATTGGGCTTTCATTTGGTGGTAAATGGTAATGGATATCTCCTGAATCTTCTCATTATTAAAGGAAAACTGGCTTAAAATAGCAAAAAAAAAAAAAAATTATTTTTTTTATTTAGCTGTATATTTCTGAGTACTACCATAACCTTTAACCGAAGAGCAATCCAAATTAAATTCTCCTGCTCCTGGTGATTGCAGCGATACCACATATTTATATGTTAGTTGTCGTATGTAGCTGTAGTACATCCCAAAAACATATTGCTTTATTTATTTATTTTTTTATCCTACCTAAAAACGCACTGACACTAATACTAATTAATACAAGACTCGTGGCCACTCATTAAAATTAGAAGAAAAGAGGTTTAACCTTAAACTAAGTAGAGGGTTCTTTACTGTAAGAGCGGCAAGGATGTGGAAATCCCTTCCACAGGAGGTGGTCTCAGCGGGGGGAAACTATTAGATAAGCACCTGAATGACCGCAACATACAGGGATATACAATGTAATACTGACATATAATCACACACATAGGTTGGGCTTGATGGACCTGTGTCTTTTTTCAACCTCACCTACTATGTAACTATGTAACTAATGTAGCACCCTGGTCCTAAACAGGGCTGCTAATTATTCTAGTTGTGCTAGGTGGTAACTAGCCTGGCTAATTGGTAGTTTTGATCCACTGATTTCTGTCTTAAGTCTGAGTTTAATTTGCAGTTTCTCTCTTCTGCCAATAGGTGGCATTGTTGCCTTTGGCATTAGGATGATGGATTACAGTGAATTCAGGTGATGGGTAAATAGGTTGTCTCAGCCAATCAGCAGGAGCTTCTTTGGCCGCTGTGCATGCTGGAATAGGCTATTTTTTCTGAAGGAGTCAGGGTTCTTCCCGCCCGGGGCTGCGGCCTGGGTGGGTGTATGTTGAGTAACTCCTGGTTGCGAGGTCTGAAGCCTGAGGCCTATCCAGGAGGCATCCTGGCTGCTGGGTCTACGTAAGGCCTATTCAGTAGTTCAGGGTTCCGTAAAAGGAGGAGCAGCAAAGGTTAAGCTCGAAGCCTGGGGCAGAACTGCGTGTGTTAGAGGCTCAGCCCGAGGGAAGCCTGGTCGTTGCTGGAGGTAAAGGAGAAGCAGTTGCCGCAAAGGGATGACCACTCCTGTTACCGGAGGCAAATGTGGAAGGGATGAATTTCTGAAGGAGTACCAGAGCAGATGCTTCACTAGCCGGTAGATGGTAATGTAAGTGGAAAGCTTCAGTGGAGACTCATCCAGGAAGGCAGCGGGTAGCTGTGAGTAAAGCCTGAAGATAAAGTACAGCGGTTATCTGTGGGTGAAGCTCTAGAATCCAGCAGGTATCTGAGAGTCCAAGAAGTCTAGTGAAAGACGGCGAGCTGAGCTTAAGGATCTACAGTGGGATAATGTGAGTTAAGATGGAAGATCCAGTAGGAAAATACTGTGAGTTAAGCTGGAAGATCCATAGGGGGATACTGTGAGTTAAGCTGGAAGATCTATAGGGGGATACTGTGAGTTAAGCTGAAAGATCTGCAGTAGGATACTTTAAGAGAAGTTCTTGCCATAGGAGACAGCCTTTTCTACAAGAAACAGATTGCTGCATTCAGCTTAAAGTGGTGTTCTGGCCGAAATGATACATATTTAAATAAAAATACCCCTATAATACACAAGCTTAATGTATTCTAGTAAAGTTAGTCTGTAAACTAAGGTCTGTTTTGTTAGTTTATAGCAGTAGTTTGTTATTTTATAAACTTACAGCAGGCCGTGGCCATCTTAAGTGTGGGCATCTGAAGCCAGACTGTATTTCTTCCTGGATCTCATCCTTGCAGATCTCGCACATGCTCAGTGCAGCACAAGCAGTGTAATAGGTTTCAGGTCAGGTTTCCATAGCAACGGCAGTTTCAGAGGAAGTTGCCGCCCCCTTCCCAGAAGGCATTGCAAACAGGAAATGATGCGATGGGCCGCGGCCAGGGAGGAGGAAGTGAAAAATGAATACAGCAGATATACAGTAGGTGCTGAGAAAAAAATTAAAAAATATCCAATTTGTTTACAGTGCACAGTTTAGTGAGGGATGCTGAAGAGTTGCAAAAGTGGGTGGAACTCCACTTTAAAGACCCTCGTTCTGTATTGATGACTGCCTAGTTCTATCTTTGTCTACAGTTTGCCTAATTGCTATTGCCTTTGCCTAAGGGTGTCCTGAGCCCTAACCCTCTCTCCCCACAGTTCCTGTTACGAGAAATAAAACTCTCTTTGTTCGTTTTTGCAAAAAGTGACTGGCGCCCAATCTTTTCACCTTGCACCACACCCACTGTGCCAAGTAACCTGCACCCTGAGGAGGAATGTCAGTTCTCCCAGGCCCTCGTAAGTCGGGGAGACCGCTACACTAATTTAAAAAAAAAAAAATCCTGTCCAAAAAATATACTGACCCTGACCTTTGACCCGGGCCTTGACCTTTGACCTTGACCCCAAAAACTAACCCTGGCACTGACCTAGATCAAACCTTGATCTAGGTATTTTTTTTTTTTGTTTTATTTATTTATTATTAGTTTAATTTAATTTTTTTTACGCACACTGTTTTCTTTTTCTCTGCCAGGAGAGAGAGATATGATGTATCTCTCTCCTCCATTCACAGAGTAAAAAAAACACATGGGGACGGGCTTCACAGTGACTGATCACTGTGATAGCCAATCAAGGGCTATCACAGCGATCAGGTGACCCGGAATCGGGAATCACGGTGAGACCCCTGTCTCTATGCTGGGAGCGCAATGCCAGTGCCCATCAGTGCCACCCATCAGTGATCATCAGTGCCACCCATTAGTGCCAACCATCAGTGCCACATCTCAGTGCCACCTTTAAGTGCCCATCAGTGCCACCTATCAGTGCTCATCAGTGTAGCCTATCAGTGCAGCCTATCAGTGCCCATCAGTGCAGCCTCATCAGCGCACATCAATGAAGGAGAAACTTCCTGTCTGAAATTACCTGTTTTCAAAATTTTAAAATTTCAAAACAAACTATGAAACTATTTTTTGTTTTTTTAATTTTCATTCTTTTTTTTTTTTTTAGCAAAAAATAAAAAACCTCAGTGGTGATTAACTACCACCGAAAGAAAGCTCTATTTGTGTGAAAAAAAAAAAGATAAAAATGTCATATGGGTACAGTGTAGCATGACCGCGCAATCGTCATTCAAAGTGTGACAGCGATGAAAGCTGAAAATTGGCCTGGGCAGGAAGGGGGGGTGAAGTGCCCAGCAAGCAAGTGGTTAAGCATGTTCAAGTGGATAGACAACCCATCCATTTCGATGCAGCACACATTAACTCAATTCGAAGGTGTAAAAGAGCCTCTAATGTTAGATTTTTTTTTTTTTTATGACTTGTAGTTTCTTCTCTACGCCACTAGGTGGTGCACCAGACTCGTGTGTTTAATGAGTTTCCTAAGTGTCACTTCATGAACATCAAAGTAGGATTGGAGAGCTGAGATTCTGGAAAAATGTGGCATTATTTTTGCTACAAATGGAAAAGAACCAAGGTTTGGGCTAAAGCCCATGGCTATAAAGTCTATACCTTATGCTGAAGGGGTGGGGGCAGGCAGATGATACACTTTTTCCGGATTTAGACAAAAAAAAAAACCCAAGCGTAAAAAATAGCAAATAAAAAAATAAAAAAAATAAAATATATATATATAGCAAATACAATTGCTACACGCGAGTCATATTGTAATTGAATGTTATTAAAATGATTGTCAAACTGGAGGCGCTCTATACACAGATTATGTACAGAACGCCCCCCCCCCCCCCCCCCAGGAATGTCACTTTCTGCTGCTGTGATTGGCTCACTGATGTTCCCAGAAGTCTGCACATTGTGGGAGTTTCTAGATTTTACTTGTGTTTTCTATGAATCCCGCCCTGCTTGGTGTGGTTTTGTTTACTTTATTTTTGTTGTCTTTTGTACTATGCAAAATCTTAATAAAAAGAAATTTGCAAAAAGAAAAAAAAAAAAAGATACAAGTCAGATTTTGGGCATCCCCTGCAACAAAAATGTCATTCTTGGTGAGAAACTCACAAAGGGAAACCAAGTCTAAAAGGACGCAGAACTTGCCACTTTCCTCATTAGAACCCTGCAAGTGCAGCACCTGATTGATAATTATAAAGTCACTCCCGTTCACATTCACACATGGACACAGAGAAACACACAGCTATTTCTTTATAACAAAAGGTCGGAATCTGCAACAAAGTTTGTTAAAATCCCTGCAATATATATATATATATATATATATATATATATATATAGATCATCCAGAGGGAGGGTTTTTTTTTTCACAGCAAAATTGGAGTTACTCTTTAACCAATTGCCGACCGCCCCCACGTACATATACTGGGAGGCGGCGGCGGCTGTTCTGCGCAAAATCACGTACAGGTACCTGATTTCGCTCTTCCAGGCCCGGGGCACGCATGTGCCCAGCGACCAGCTCCTGCTGTGATTGGACACCGCAGGAGCCAATCAGCGGGTCCAGCTGACCCCGATGTCCGCCAGGACCTGCCGATCATTCCCGAGAAGCCTATGAAAACAAGGCAGAGCGCCATTCTGTGACAAGGGAAGACAGAGATCCTGTGTTTCTGCCAAGCAGGAACAAGGATCTCTGTCTTCCCACAGTTAAAGCTCCTCCCCCACAGTTAATAAGCACCCCCTAGGCCAGTGATGGTGAACCTTGGCACCCCAGATGTTTTGGAACTACATTTCCCATGATGCTCTTGCACTCTGCAGTGTAGTTGATCATCATGGGAAATGTAGTTTCAAAACATCTGGGGTGCCGAGGTTCGCCATCACTGCCCTAGGAACACATTTAACCCTTTGATCCCCCCTGATGTTACCTCCTTCCCTGCCAGTGTCATTAGTACAGTGACAGTGCATATTTTTTTAGTATTGATCACTGTATTGGTGTCACTGGTCCCCAAAAAAGTATCAAAAGTGTCACTTAGTGTCCGATTTGTCTGCTGCAATGTCGCTGTCCCGTTATAAGTCGCTGATCGCCGCCATTACTATTAAAAATAAATAAACAAATAAAAATTCCGTAAACTGATCCCATAGTTTGTAGACACTATAACTGTTGCGCAAACCAATCAATATTGGGTTTTTATTTTACCAAAAATATGTAGCAGAACACATATTGGCCTACATTAAAGAATAAATTCAATTTTTTTCCATTTTTTTAAGTTTTTTTATAGCAGAAAGTAAGAAATATTGTTTTTTTTTTTTTCAAAATTGTCGCTCTATTTTTGTTTATAGCACAAAAATAAAAACTGCAGAGGTGATCAAATACCACCAAAAGAAATTGTGGTGGTGGGTCAGGCAGTGGGACAGGTGGCGAGCTGTGGGACGATAGTACGGCGGTGGCTCCTGTGTGTCCTCCGATTCCTCCGTGCGTGTCTTCTTCCTGTATTCCTTGGTGCCAATGGGGAGCGCCTGTGCCTTCAGCCAATCAGGTGCCCGGTATTACACCCGGGCCTCCTGATTGGCTGAGAGGCGGTTCTGTGCTTTGCTAACACACCTGGGTGCGCTGCGAGCGCAATGGATTGCGCTGGCAGGTCACCTTTTTTGACGCCTATTATAACCTATGGCTCTAATCGGGTGCTCTTCAAAAACACCCCCCCCCCCGCCGCTGTAATTCAGACGCCCGGTGCCTGAAAAGAGGGTGGCTACAGCGGCCGTGGATAGATTCATGCAATACATGAATCTATCCATAGTACGCAGAGGGGGTGGTCGGAGAGAGGGGGGCGGCGCCCGAGAGCCCCTAATGGACGCACCACCACTCATTGGTAGCGAAGGGGAGAATTTATTTCGTATCGTCTTCATTTCTTTCATTTATTCGTTGGTCCGGGTGGATTCTAACAATTTTGCAGTTTTTTCTGGAAGATTGCTATATGAAAGACAGCTACAGCGCAGTCTTACTGTTCCGGGAGGGCGTGCCGTGCATGGACATCCTCTCCTGATCGTGCTGCACAGAAGCAGAGCGCTCTTTGATCGCTGAGTCCTTTGGACTGAGATGATCATAGATCGGGGTCAGGGGCCAATCACAGCGGCCCTTTACCACGTGATCAGCTGTGTCCAATGACAGCTGATCACGGATGTAAACACAAGTCGATTATCAGCATTCCTTTCTTCATGCTGACAGCATGAGGAGAGGAGAAGAGAGCCGATAACTGGCTTGTGTTAAAGGGACATCTACACTGATAATCAGTGCTGCCAATCAGTGCCCATTAGTGCCGCCTCCTCAGTTCCTATCAGTACCCATCAGTGTTGCCAATCATTGCCCATCAGTGCTGCCAATCAGTGCCCACCACCGCTGCCAATCAGTGCCCATTAGTGCCTCTTCCTCAGTGTCATATAACAGTGCCCATCATTATTGCCTACCAGTGCAGGCTATTAGTACCACCTATTAGTGCCCATCAGTACAGCCTCATCATTGCCCATCAGGGCTGCCTATCAGTGCCCATCATTATCGCCTACCAGTGCCCATCAGTGCAGCCTATCAGTGCCCATCATTATGGCCTACTAGTGCCACCTACCAGTGCCCATCAATGCTGCCAATCATTGCCCATCAGTGCTGCCAATCAGTGCCCACCAATGCTGCCAATTAGTGCCTCTTCCTCAGTGTCATATATTAGTGCTGCCTATCAGTGCCCATCATTATTGCCTACCAGTGCCGGCTATTAGCACCACCTATTATTGCCCATCAGTGCAGCCTATCAGTGCCCATAATTATCGCCTACCGGTGCCACCTATCAGTGCCCATCAGTGCAGCCAATCATTGCCCATCAGGGCTGCCTATCAGTGCCCATCATTATCGCCTACCAGTGCGCCTCTCAGTGCCACCTATCAGTGCCCATCAGTGCAGCCAATCATTGCCCATCAGGGCTGCCTATCAGTACCCATCAGTGTAGCCTATCAGTGCCCATCATTATCGCCTACCAGTGCCGCCTCTCAGTGCCACCTATCAGTGCCCATCAGTGCAGCCTATCAGTGCCCAAAATTATTGCCTACCGGTGCCACCTATCAGTGCCCATTAGTGCAGCCAGTCATTGCCCATCAGGGCTGCCTATCAGTGCTCATCAGTGTAGCCTATCAGTGCCCATCATTATCGCCTACCAGTGCCGCCTCTCAGTGCCACCTATCGGTGCCCATCAGTGCAGCCTATCAGTGCCCATAATTATCGCCTACCAGTGCCACCTATCAGTGCCCATCAGAGCTGCCAATCAGTGCCCACCAATGCTGCCAATCAGTGCCCATTGGTGCCTTTTCCTCAGTGTCATATACCAGTGCTGCCTATCAGTGCCCATCATTATCGCCTACCAGTAGGGCCTATTAGTGCCACCTATTAGTGCCCATCAGTGCAGCCTATCAGTGCCCATCATTATCGCCTACCAGTGCCGCCTATTAGTACCACCTACCAGTGCCCATCAGGGATGCCTATCAGTGTCTATCAGTGAAGGAAAAAAATGACCTTTTTGCAAAAGTTTATAACAAACTATGAAAAATGTTTGTTTTTATTTCAACACTTTTGGTCTTTTTTCATTTGTTTAGCAAAAAATAAAAACCCAGCAGTGATTAAATACCACCAAAAGAAAGCTCTATTTGTGTGAAAAAAAAAGATAAAAATGTAATGACCGCAAAATTGTCATTGTAAGTGTGACAGTGCTGAACGCTGAAAATTGGCCTGGGCAGGAAGGGGGGGGGGTAAAAGTGCCCTGTGGGCAAGTGGTTAAAGGAGCCCGTCAGCAGGTCTCAGGCATTTTATCTGACAGGGGTAGGATTGCCAACTGTCCGGGATTCACCCGGACAATCCGGGTTTTGAATCATGTGTCCGGGTTTCAGGCGGACTGAAACCCGGACACTTTATTCAGACCGGGCTGTGGCTCCCCAAGTAACCAAGATAGTCGCACACAAATCTGTTGCCGTCCAGGAGCTGAGGGTCGTCTGTCTGGGGGTGGGGGGGGGGGGGAGGTTCGGCATCACTGGGGTGCAGGGTGATGTCAGCAAGAGCAATTTGGCCACACCCACATTTTGCTGCGGCACGCTATGCGCACCACATCACTACTCTCCTCGGGGCACCCAAAGGTGTTCCAGACCACTAAAGTGTTGGGGTTTGGCTTGAAGAAAAGGTGGCAACCATAGACAGGGACCCCTCTATAAGAGTGAATGTCTATCTTTATGATAACACCCACATTTACAGATCAAGAATAATTTGCGTTTTGTGTATTTAGTGAACACTGGAAACCAGGGACTGTACAGACAACACGGACCCCCCTTAGCAACAAGAGACTTTGCCACCAGCAATATGGCGGCCGCGAGCTTTTTATTTATTTTTTTCCCCCCCCTTCCCCTGCCACCGCCAACATGGCTTCCCGGAGCCTCCATCGCTCCTCCCCTCCTTGGCAGGAGGCGTCTTCCTTATTGGCTGGGGCTAGGCAGTGTCGCAAGGGGGAGGGACGTCTCGCAAGTGAGGGCGCCGGTTGGCTGGCTGTCGGCGGAGGCTTCGCCTATTGGTTGGCACGGGCAGCCGTGGAGCCGGCGCACGTCATTGGCTGAAAAGTAGGTTAGTGGTGCGACATTTAGTGAGGGTAGAAAGTAGGTCACGGACGCGGCTGTTTGTGTGAGAGCTCGGAGTGTGCGGAGGAAGGGTGAGTGACCGGCCTGGGCTGGGGGAGGGGAGTCCTGACAGGAGAGTGCTAGCTCTTGGGGCTAGTCCTCAGTCGTTGCATTATGTCTGACTATATGTAGAGTGTAAGCTTCTGGGGTTCTCCCTGTCTGCTGTCATAATAAACCCCCCCCCCCATATCTCCTGCATGGCTGGCTGGGGGTCCCCCCTGCAACCTCTTCATGTGTGTAGAGTGCAAGCTCCTGGGACAAGCCGCCTTCTGAAGGGGCCCCTAAGTTATGACAGCCATGGCTGCTCAGGGGGGCCACTGGGGCCATTTATTATTATGGGGCCCCTGTACTGAGGATAACCCCCCCCCCCATTTATTAATAGGGCCCCTGTACTGAGGATAACCCCCCCCATTTATTAATAGGGCCCCTGTACTGAGGATACCCCCCATTTTATTAATAGGGCCCCTGTACTGAGGATACCCCCCCCCATTTTATTAATAGGGCCCCTGTACTGAGGATACCCCCCCATTTTATTAATAGGGCCCCTGTACTGAGGATAACCCCCCATTTTATTAATAGGGCCCCTTTACGGAGGATAACCCCCCCCATTTTATTAATAGGGACCCTGTAAGGAGGCTAACCCCCCCCATTTTATTAATAGGGCCCCTGTACGGAGCATAACCCCCCCCATTTTATTAATGGGGCCCCTGTACGGAGGATAACCCCCCCATTTTATTAATGGGGCCCCTGTACGGAGGATAACCCCCCCCCATTTATTAATGGGGCCCCTGTACTGAGGATAACCCCCCCATTTATTAATGGGGCCCCTGTACTGAGGATAACCCCCCCATTTATTAATGGGGCCCCTGTACTGAGGATAACCCCCCCATTTATTAATGGGGCCCCTGTACTGAGGATAACCCCCCCATTTATTAATGGGGCCCCTGTACTGAGGATAACCCCCCCATTTATTAATGGGGCCCCTGTACTGAGGATAACCCCCCCATTTATTAATGGGGTCCCTGTACTGAGGATAACCCCCCCATTTATTAATGGGGTCCCTGTACTGAGGATAACCCCCCCATTTATTAATGGGGCCCCTGTACTGAGGATAACCCCCCCATTTATTAATGGGGCCCCTGTACTGAGGATAACCCCCCCATTTATTAATGGGGCCCCTGTACTGAGGATAACCCCCCCCATTTATTAATGGGGCCCCTGTACTGAGGATACCCCCCATTTTGTTAATAGGGCCCCTGTACTGAACATAACCCTCCCCTTTTACTAATAGGGCCCCTGTACTGAGGATAACCCCCCTATTTATTAGTAGGGCCCCTGTACTGAGGATAACCCCCCCATGTATTAGTAGGGCCCCTGTACTGAGGATAACCCCCCCCCCCTATTTATTAGTAGGGCCCCTGTACTGAGGATAGTCACCGGCTGATCAGTCACCATCTGTTGCCTGCAGTGCTCTGTGCCAGTCACCTTATTATCTAAGTAGAGTGCCAGCTCCTGGGGTCAGCTCTCAAATCTGCATTTTACTTTCTATGTGTCCCTGTATGCGTGTTCTGCCCTTTCCTGCCTCTTGGTGGAATTCCCTGGTCTCTTAATGTATGTAGAGTGCAAGCTCCTGGGACTAGCTGCCCTGTGCTGCTTTCTTTGTGTTCTGATTGAGTCTCTCCTGAAATCTTTACTGCCGGGGACTCCTAAAATACACCCACCCAGTGTCTGAGGATATCCCACCCTATGAGTCTGCTCTGTGTCCCCCCCCCCCTGCTGTCTGATATATCCTGATAGTGACCCCATCTAGAGTGCAAGCTCCTGGGATCAGCTCTACCATCAGCATGGTCTGCCTATTGCTGATTTCCCCACATCTGATGTGTACCGGGTTCACCTTTATTGGTCTGTTGCTGATGTGGGATTCTTGGACTCTCTGAATGTTCCTAGAGTGCAAGCTCTTGAGAGTAGAGCTTCAGTCACAGCTGGTATTACTGGCTACTCCAGTATTTGTGGTGAGGAAGTAATCTTCAAGTTCTGGTGACTAACACAGAAGATCACATTTATTTGAGGCCACACACAGGGCCCCGTCCTCAAGTGACTGTGGAAAGGGCCCCACGTGGACTCCAAATGTTGTCTGTATTTGACCCCAAGTGATGCGTCCCGAGTGTGTTGGTGACTCTTCTGTACCAGGGCACCTGGACGGTACTATTCCGGCTCTGCACGGTGCCCTCCATTGCTGTCACTACCAGACCTATTCTGTTATTATGGTCACAACACAGCAATGAAGTGCAGCCCAGAACTGATCACTTCTGTATTTGTGGTGGAGACCCCAGTGCTGGAGACACCGGCTGGTGGGGGGGCCCCCCTGAAGGCATTCAGAGTACAAGCCTTGGATGTTACTTCTGTCTGCCCTGTGCCATTTTCTATTTTGTTGTTAGAAGTCACTTGGTGTCCTCCCTGGACCCGTGGTAGCCCTCATTGCTGTCCCCCTTGAACCTGTGGTAGCCCCCCTTTCCCATGGTAGCCCCAACTGCCGCCCGGTGGTAGCCCCCCCCTGAACCCGTCATAGCCCCCACTACTATCCTTCCCCCTGAACCTATGGTAGTCCCCACTATTGCTGTGTCTCTCCCCCCCCCTCGCGAACCTGTAGTCGCCCTCTGTGGTAGTCCCAACTGCTGCCTCGTGGTAGCCCCCAATGCTGCCCAGTGGTAGTCCTCCTTCCCCCTGAACCAATGGTAGCCCCCACCATTGCTGTCTTCCCCCACCCCCCAAACCTGTGGTAGCCCCCACTGCCGTCCCGCTGAACCTGTGGTAGCCCCCACTGCTGCCCCGTGGTAGCCCCCCAAACCCGTCATAGTCCCCACTACTCTTCTTCCTCCTGAACCTATGGTAGTCCCCACCATTGCTGTCCCCCTTGAACCTGTGGTATCCCCCCTTTCCCATGGTAGCCCCAACTGCTGCCCCGTGGTAGCCCCCCTGAACCCATCATAGCCCCCACTACTATCCTTCCCCCTGAACCTATGGTAGTCCCCACCATTGCTGTGTCTCTCTCCACCCCCCCAACCTGTAGTAGCCCTCCGTGGTAGCCCCAACTGCTGCCCCGTGGTAGCCCCCAATGCTGCCCAGTGGTAGTCCTCCCCCCCCCCCCCGAACCCGTCATAGCCCCCACTACTCTCCTTCCCCCTGAACCTATGGTAGCCCCCACCATTGCTGTCTTCCCCCACCCCCCCAAACCTGTGGTAGCCCTCACTACCGTCCCCCTGAACCTGTGGTAGCCCCCACTGCTGCCCCATGGTAGCCCCCCGAACCCATCATAGCCCATACTACTCTCCTTCCCCCTGAACCTATGGTAGCCCCCACCATTGCTGTCTCCCCCCTGAACCTGTGGTAGCCCCCCTTTCCCATGGTAGCCTCTACTGCTGCCCCATGGTAGTCCCCCCTGAACCCCGTGGCAGCCCCCACTGCTGTCCCCCCTGAACCTGTGGTAGCCCCCACTGCTGCCCCGTGTTAGCCCCCTGAACCGGTCATAGCCCCCACTACTCTCCTTCCTCCTGAACCTATGGTAGCCCCCACCATTGCTGTCTCCCCCCGAACCTGTGGTAGCCCCCAGTGCTGTCCCCCTCGAACCTGTGGTAGCCCCCCCTTTCCCATGGTAGCCCCAACTGCTGCCCCGTGGTAGCCCCCCTGAACCCGTCATAGCCCCCACTACTATCCTTCCCCCTGAACCTTTGGTAGTCCCCACCATTGCTGTGTCTCCCCCCCCCGAACCTGTAGTAGCCCTCCGTGGTAGCCCCAGCTGCTGCCCAGTGGTAGTCCCCCCCCCCCCCCCCCCCCCACTGAACCTGTCATAGCCCCCACTACTCTCCTTCCCCCTGAACCTATGGTAGCCCCCACCATTGCTGTCTACCCCCCCAAACCTGTGGTAGCCCCCACTACCGTCCCCCTGAACCTGTGGTAGCCCCCACTGCTGCCCCGTGGTAGCCCCCCCGAATCTGTCATAGCCCCCACTACTCTCCTTCCTCCTGAACCTATGGTAGCCCCCACCATTGCTGTCTCCCCCCCCCCCTGAACCTGTGGTAGCCCCCAGTGCTGCCCCCCTTGAACCTGTGGTAGCCCCCTCTTTCCCATGGTAGCCTCTACTGCTGCCCCATGGTAGTCCCCCCCCCCCCCTGAACCCGTCATAGCCACCGCTACTCCTTCCCCCTGAACCTATGGTAGCCCCCACCATTGCTGTCTCCCCCACTGAACCTGTAGTAGCCCCCAGTGCTGTCCCCCTTGAACCTGTGGTAGCCCCCCCTTTCCCATGGTAGCCCCCACTGCTGTCCCCCCTGAACCTGTGGTAGCCACCACTGCTGCCCCGTGGTTGTCCCCCCCCCCGAACCAGTCATAGCCCCCATTACTCTTCTTCCCCCTGAACCCATGGTAGCCCCCACCATTGCTGTCTCCCCCCCCCGAACCTGTGGTAACCTCCCAGTGCTGTCCCCCTTGAACCTGTGGTAGCCCCCCTTCCTATGGTAGCCCCAACTGCTGCCCCCCCGAAGCTGTAGTAGCCCCCACTGCTGCCCCGTGGTAGTCCCCCAATACTCTCCTTCCCCCTATACCCATGGTAGCCCCCACCATTGCTGTCTCCGCCCCCCAGAACCTGTGGTAGCCCCCAGTGCTGTCCCCCTTGAACCTGTGGTAGCCCCCCTTTCCCATTGTAGCCTCTACTGCTGCCCCATTGTGCCCCCCCCCTGAACCCATGGTAGCCCCCACTGCTGTCCCCCCCTGAACCTGTGGTAGCCCCCACTGCTGTCCCATGGTAGTCCCCCCCCCCCCCCCCTGAACCCGCCATAGCCCCCACTACTCTTCTTCCCCCTGAACCCATGGTAGCCCCCACCATTGCGCCCCCGCCCCCATGGTTGCCCCACTGATGTCTATTTGATGGGTCCTCTTCAGTGCCTTTTTTATTTTTTTTAATCCTATTTATTTATTTTTTTATGAATCTGAACATGGCGCTAGAGTACGCTGCTAAATGCCGCCATATCCATGGAAACATTGGGAATTAAAGGGCTACATTCACATCTGTACTAAAAAAAAAAAAAAAAAACCCAAAAAAGACGTTCTTACGTTTCTGTGCTCGGGCCGTTAAACTTTTTAGCAGAAGGGAAACAATGAAAGATGTTCCAGGCTTGTTGCCGACCATTAAAAAAAACCCCCAAAAACTTTTAGAAATTAATGTGCAAACTGCACTCCGTTTCTATACGCTGAGACCCTCAGATGGTCGCTGATCTGTGGGGGGTTTATCTACACTTCTGTCTGAACTTCTCTCTGTACCAGCCAGGAAAAAGGCGTCTCAAATTTAATGAACCCAAAAGCGCGCTGCCTGTCTGTACGAGGCTTAAAACCGACGTCACTCATTGGCTGACCTGGGCTCCTGATACACCATGGTCTGCTAGGATGCTGCTTTATTTGTACCCCTTGGAGTGCAAGCTCCTGGGTCCATCCCCTTCTGTCACAGTTGCTTTTAGCGCTTGTTACTCTTCCAGTGCTTTTAATACTCGCACTGCTGCTTCATGTGGGCCCCTTTATTCTTTTAAAGGAGTGCAAGCTCCTAGGTTCAGCTCCCCCGTCACCCTTACTTACCCTGCCAGGTGAGTTGTTTGCTGTCTTGAGTTTAGTGAGCCCTTCAATGTTTCCTGATAGGAGATCCCTGACGTTTCCATTGAAAGAGTGCAACTGTATAGAAAACTGTTTTTTTGTTTGTTTGTTTTTTTGTTGTTTGTTTTTTTATTTATTTATTTTAGTTTATTTTTGGATTTTGTTGTTGAGAGAGTTTATGTCTATATTATATTATCTCTATCTATTTATATTATGTTATCTCTATCTATATTATATTATATTATGTTACATTATCTCTACCTATTTATATTGTTTTTAATTTTAATTTTTTGTTTTGGAGAGGGATTTTATTGCTGTCTGTGTGCCCATTAGGGAGATTCACCTTCTATATATTTGTCCCTGGAGACCATTATTACCAAGAGTGCAAGAAATCCCAAATGTTGGGTTGTCACCAGAACAGGAAAAAAGAGGGAAATCTTGCAATGAGTACATTAGTCCTAGTTTATATAGCCAGGAAATCCCTCACTTCCTGTTGTGGCTATGGTACAGGAAGTGAAGGGGAATCTCTTCAGTGGGACACAGCAAAAAAAAAAAAAAAAAAAAAAAGACGCGTTACTCTGCCCAAAATAATTGGGGGACAAAAAAGGTTTTGGTTTTAATTCAACGTTTAAATTTACGTTGTCTTTTTATACTTTGTAAAGGTGTTTTTTTTTTTTTTTTTTTTTTTCTTTCTTTCTTTTCTTTTATTATTATTGGAGGCAAATCAGAGTTGATGTTTTACTAATTTTGTAATCAATGTATTTCCTAAACGTCGTTTAGTTTTTTTTTTTTTATAAGGATTGATTGAATATTACATTGTGTTGTGTCCTATAGAAGTGTTCAACACCTGACCTCCAAAATTTGCCAAAGCTGCAGTGTTGTCCAGTCATGTGTACACATGACTGATTTTGGTTGATTTTTAGTTTTCTAAACCTCTGTGTGTCATAGACAATTGACAGTGTTAACAACTTTTTTTATTTTATTTTTTAGCATCACAGTGTTAGGCCTCATGCACACGAGACGCTGTTAAACGCGCGTTCAGAGGCAGTTGGACACTTTTTTTCAACGGCCCCTGAACCCATTTCAATGTTATCCTATGTGTCCATTTACACAGTCTTGTTTTTTTAGGCAGTTGCATTTAACCTCGTTTTTCCAGAAGCAAAAAAATGGGTTCAGACACAAGTTTTCCACATTTCAGATGCTAAACGCCGGTACCGCGTTTAGCCGCGTTTGCGTTTTATAAGTGTTTTTAAAGGAACCTTTTATGACCCGAATTTGGGGCCCCATATCTCGAGGCCACTTGGTGCTAGGAACCCCAAATTTGGTGTGCAAACCCAGTGGAACTAAAACTAGAACATATCTAAATTTGTGGTTCCTAGCACCAAGTGGCCTTGAGATTATGGGTCCCCAAACTCGGGTCACAAAATGTCATTCTCTCCTGCAGAAAAGTGTTTGACATTTTGCGACCTGAATTTGGGGCCCCATATCTCCGGGCCACTTAGTGCTAGGAACCCCAGATTTGGTGTGCTAACACAGCTGGACGAACACTATAACATATCCGAATTTGGGGTTGCTAGCACCAAGTAGCCCCGAGATACGGGGCCCCAAATTCGGGTCGCAAAATGTCAAGCACTTCTGCAACAGAGTGACATTTTCTGACCCAAATTTGGGGCCCCATATCTCAGGGCCACTTGGTGCTAGGAGCCCCAAATTTAGATATGTTATAGTGTTAGTCCAACTGTGTTTAGCACACCTGGGGTTCCTAGCACCAAGTGGCCCCGAGGAACGGGGCCCAAAAGTTGGGTCGCAAAATGTCATTCTCTGCTCTGCAGACGCTTCTAGACATAAACGCTGCAAAACGGGCGTTTTTAAACGCCGGTTTCAGCTTTTAAAAACGTGTTCAGCAGAGTTTGCACCGGCGTCTCGTGTGCATGAGGCCTTAGGCTTCATGTACACGGGACCTTGTTCAAACTCTCCTGAACGATTTAACTTGACGGCTAGAAACCGGCGTCTAAAAACGGCCTTTTAGCCGCGTTTGCACCTAGAAGCGTTTGAAAAACAAAATAGCCAAAAATGAAAAAAATGCCTGTAAACGAAACGCGGCTAAACGTGAGTTGCTGCATTTGGCGGTTGAAATGCCTCTAAACACAGCTTCTGAAAGCTTCTTCCTTCCTTCCTAAAAAAAAAAAAAAAAAAAGCCTCTAAACCAGGGATATGCAATTAGCGGACCTCCAACTGTTGCAGAACTACGACTCCCATAAGGCATAGCAAGACTCTGACATCAACAAGCATGACACCCAGAGGCAGAGGGATGATGGGACTTGTAGTTTTGCAACAGCTGGAGGTCCACTAATTGCATATCCCTGCTCTAAACACAACTGCCTAGAAACTACTATAGACCCCATGTACATGTAATGATAAGATAACATAGAGGGGAGTTCAGGAGCATTTGGGAAAAAAAAATAAAAAATGCCCAACTGATCCTAAACAACCGTTTACCAGCAGCATTCCTGTCTCTTTTTTGAGGGTGGGTCCCCATAGGCATCATTCACATGGCAAAAATGTTCCAGCTTCAGCAAGAAGCCAGCTGTCCACACACACACACAGGTGAATGTGGACAGTTGCGGCTGCTGATCCTATACAAAGCAATGATGGGCTGACAGTGGCTGTTCACATTCATCTGTAGTCATCCAGTGGATATCTATATATATCACATAGATACTGGGATGCCATTAAAGTTCATGTGCGTGTAAAGGCAAGCGTCCCAATACTTTTGACAATTTGTGTGTATCCACTATCTCTCTCATTCATTAGAGTAGTTCAGTGTCACCATAGAGGGGGGGTAATCAGGATTTTTTTTTTTTTTTTTTTTTTTTTTTTTTTGTGTATGTCACTACAATATTTATCTTGCCATGTGGATCTTCTGTGTGCAGATATGTTCTGCAGTGTGTTACGGAGTATTTTGTTTCCTTTTGCTGGAGAGAAATGTCAGCAGCAATTTGGTTAAATATTTTCCCGGTGAAGGTAATTCTGGAAGGTTCTGTATTATCAGCAGTTCTGCCATTATTCTCTCTCTCTCTATCTCTATCTCTATCATCTCTATCATCATCTCTATTATCTCTATCTCTATCTCTATCTCTATCTCTATCTCTATCTCTATCTCCATCTCTATCATCTCTATCTCCATCTCTATCATCTCTATCTCCATCTCTATCATCTCTATCTCTATCTCTATCATCTCTATCTCTATCATCTCTATCTCTATCATCTCTATCTCTATCATCTCTATCTCTATCATCTCTATCTCTATCATCTCTATCTCTATCATCTCTATCTCTATCATCTCTATCTCTATCATCTCTATCTCTATCATCTCTATCTCTATCATCTCTATCTCTATCATCTCTATCTCTATCATCTCTATCTCTATCATCTCTATCTCTATCATCTCTATCTCTATCATCTCTATCTCTATCATCTCTATCTCTATCATCTCTATCTCTATCATCTCTATCTCTATCATCTCTATCTCTATCATCTCTATCTCTATCATCTCTATCTCTATCATCTCTATCTCTATCATCTCTATCTCTATCATCTCTATCTCCCCCCTTGCTCTGGCTTGGGGAGATATGGTTGCGGTTGGCTGTTATGATAGAGATTTGTTCTATTTACAGTCACGTGCTTGTAGACTCTTCCTGGGTGTAAATATATAAAGTCGGGCGGTATCTATGGTAGGAGAGGCACCCATGGATGGATGTAATATGCAGTAGATGGAACTGTATGAGGACAAAGCAGTGTGTCTTGTGTTAAATTGTAATTGTTATGTTATAAAAGCAATAAACAAAACTTTAAAAAACAAAAAAAAAAAAAACACATGAAGAGACTCATAGCTTTTATATTTGTAGCAGCAAGAATAGCGATAGCTAAGTCTTGGAAATCTCCAACGATTCCCTTTTATTTGCTAAAATCTAAATGGTCATGGATTATGGTGAATAAACGCCTTTCTGCAATTTTTAAATGATAAAATGGCTTCGTTTTGAAAGAATATGGGAGCCCTGGATTAACTATCTTTCAACTACATAATGAGATGGGAGTGGTCCAGGAATATCCTTCTCCAGGGCCAGAGTGCACCTCTCTTTCTTTCCTATCCTCTACTTTTCACTCTTATTCTCCTTTTTTTCTTTCTCTTCTCTCAGCTGCAAAGGGCCTCAGGGGGCTCATGGACCAATTGAGGCCCCGGGACTCACTTAGGGGCCAAATTAGATGGTTACACCAAGCGGAGGGGTAGGGGGGAGAGGATCCTCCCCCTGCGATTTCCCCACATTACTTGTGAAGTACATTTGTATGCCTACTAGAGAAAGTTCCTCCTTTTCTATGTTTTTTTACTTTGGTTTAAATTTTATATTTCTTTTATTTTGGTTGAGATCTTTATTTATATAGTCCCAAATTTAAGGATAAGGAAACGTAAAACTTCATGGGAATACAAAATAATTTGTGGTGTAACCTTCCTATAAACGACGTGTTTAATTGTTCCAATACTTTATACAAAAGAAAAGATAAAGTCAATTTTGATTCTGCTGAAAAATATTCTGAATAAGAATATTGGAAAAGGGAAAAAAAAAAAAACACACGTGACGTGTTTCGTGGTGAATGGTCACTTCCTCGGGATTTACTCACACTGGGCACAGTTGATCAGGACCTGTGTGTAGTAGGTGGAGTCTCCTTTGCCCCTCCCACAGCTCTGCTCTCTGCACAGGCAATATACAGCATAGTGATAATGTCACTGCTACTGTTTAACAAGGTGATTATCTATCTGGGTTTGCAAAGGCATTTGGTACACACAACGTGGACTTGTATTCTTTGTGGCTATTGAGGAATATATTGACGGCCTGGTTCATAACTCTGCATTTTCAGTTTTGCAGAAATGTGCTACAGTCCATTTAACACTTTCGTGTGGGTTACGTTCACATCTGTGCTCCCCCCCCCCCCCCTCTTTTTATTTATTTATTTATTTATTTTTTTTATTAAGAAAGGAAGAGACTGGACAGTCTGCCAAGACTGAAAACATTCTTTATCAGTTGAACTTTAGTATAAACATTGTAACAATTTGTCAATGGAATAGACTTTGTGTATAAGTGAAAAAACGTTTTTAACTACTTAAAGTGGAGTTCCACCCACTTTTACAACTCTTCAGCATCCCTCACTAAACTGTGCACTGTAAACAAATTGGATATTTTTTAATTTTTTTTCTCAGCAGTTACTGTATATCTGCTGTATTCATTTTTCACTTCCTCCTCCCCGGCCGCGGCCCATCGCATCATTTCCTGTTTGCAATGCCTTCTGGGAAGGGGCGGCAACTTCCTCTAAAACTGCCGTTGCTATGGAAACCTGACCTGAAGCCTATTACACTGATTGTGCTGCACTGAGCATGTGCGAGATCTGCAAGGATGAGATCCAGGAAGAAATACAGTCTGGCTTCAGATGCCCACACTTAAGATGGCCACGGCCTGCTGTAAGTTTATAAAATAACAACCTACTGCTATAAACTAACAAAACAGACCTTAGTTTACAGACTAACTTTACTAGAATACATTAAGCTTGTGTAATTATAGGGGTATTTTTATTTAAAAAGTATAATTTCGGCCGGAACACCACTTTAAACACTAAACCTTTTTCTGACATTTGTTGGTTTCAAGTTAAAATCTTCCTTTTTTCTTGCTAGAAAATTACTTGGGATATATATATAATTTTATTTTGGCGGTTGTTGCAATATTTTACGTCCCAATGTATTTGCGCAGCGGTCTTTCAAATGCAATTTTTTGGGGAAGAATTACTTTAATTAAAAAAACAAAAACTAACCAGTAAAGTTTAATTTTTTTTTATTTTTTTTATTTTTTTTTGTATAAAGGGCTTACTTTACTGGTTAGTTAGTTTTGGTTTTTTTTTTTTTTTTTTGTTTTTTTTTGTATAATGTGAAAGATTTTACGCCGTGAGAATCGTAAATGAATCGTGATATTTTTATTCTAAGCCAAAAAATCGTGATTTGGGCAGAATCGTGCAGCTGTAATACATACGCACACACAAGGCCCTCAAGGAGCTTACAGCCTAATAAATATCTCGAACTCACATTATTACACAGATATACTGCGGCAGGTCGGCTCTATTGCACGAAACGACATACCTGTACATCATTTCATGCAATAGACGGGGGGGGGGGGGTGCGCCACTGGAGGCGTGACTGCTTGCTGATTGGACACGGGATGCCAACCAGTGGGTCCGGCGAACCTGATGTCCGCCAGCCACCCGCGATCATTTCCCGGGAGGGGCAGAACGACGATCTAAATATGTGTCAACAAGGCAGATCGCCGTTCTGACGGGGGAGGAGATGGAGACAACAATCTGTCTTCACCCAGTCACACACACACACACACACCATCACCTAGGTCAGTGATGGCGAACCTTGGCACCCCAGATGTTTTGGAACTACATTTCCCATGACGCTCATGCACTCTGCAGTGTTGTTGAGCATCATGGGAATTGTAGTTCCAAAACATCTGGGGTGCCAAGGTTCACCATCACTGCCCTAGGGACACCTTCAACCCTTTGATCGCCCCTGATGTTAACCCCTTCTCAGCCAGTGTCATTAGTACAGTGACAGTGCATATTTTAAGCACTGATCACTGTATTGGTGTCAGTGGTACCCAAATGTGTGTCAAATGTCTGATCTGTCCGCTGCAATGTCACAGTCCTGCTAGAAAATCACAGATTGCCACCATTACTAGCAAAAAAAATTAAAAGTAAATAAAAATTTCATAAAAACACCCCATCATTTGCAGACACTATATAACTTTTACGCAAGCCAATCAATATACACTTATTGAGATTTTTATTTATTTATTTTTTTTTTTTTTCCAATAACGTAGCAGAATACATATTGGCCTAAATTGATGAAGATTTTTTTTTTTTTTTTCTTGGATAGGTTTTGTAGTGTAGAAAAAAAAAAAAAAAAAAAAAATCTTTTTTTTTTTTTTTTTTTAATATATTATAAAAAAAAGTGTGATATTGCAGCTTACGATCTGGTGACTGCATTAGTGTATGTGTAATATCTCTATCTCTATCTCGTTGTAAACACCCCTGTCAGTGGTAAATAGTTTGTCTCGTCCCTGTAATCTGATACATTCTGCTGGAGAGTTTGTTCTGTTGAAAAGCAGACTTACTGGCTGGATCACCAGATTAAAATAGAAGAAAGAAAGCCTAAATGAAAACGAATGCAGTCGCCACATCTAAGAATTGGTAAACTGCAATATAATGTTTGCTTTTGGGTTTAATACTGTTTAAGGCTGAACTCTGGGCACAAAAACTAATTTTAAAGTATTACTAATGGGACACAGATGGCGAAAAAAAAAAAAAAGACGGGGGTTGTAACCCTCCCTTACTCTATCCATCCGAAATAAAAAAAAAGTTTTTCCCTTTTTAGTTCTACTTTTACCATCTTTTTGGCACATGTGATGGTTTACCCCACATGGACGGGATGATGGGAATGTTTCGCTTCCAAAAGAAATCTAAGAGGGAATTCTACAAGCACCTCCCCCACAGTAGTAAAACACCATCTAGGCGCACAGTTAACCCTTTGATCGCCCCTGATTTTAACCTCTTACCAGCCAGTGTCATTAGTACAGTGACAGTGCATATCTTTAGTCCGCCGCAATGTCAGTCTCGCTATAAGTCACTGATCACCGCCATTACTACTTTACAAACTATGGGATTTTTTTTTTTTTTGACGCTATAACTTTTGTGCAAACCAGTCAATTTACATTATATATATATATATATATATATATATATATATATATATATATATATATATATATATATATATATATATATATATATATATATATATATATATATATATATATATACATACATACATACATACATACACAGAGGTGACAAAATACCACCAAAAGAAAGCTCCGTTTTGTGGGGGGGGGGGAGAGACATCAATTTTATTTGTGTACAGCGTTGCACGGCCGCGCAATTGTCAGTTAAAGTAACGCAACGCCAAAAATGGCTTGATCATGAAAGGGGGGTAAATCTTCTGGAGGTCAAGTGGTTAATGTGACAGGACCATTGAGCGTAGCGGAGGGATTCGGTGTCCCACCCGGAACTGTCTGATGGTTGTAACTCTTGAAAACAGAAGAGTTGCCGCGTCTCCACCCAATGAGGTCATTATTCTCAGATTTCTATTGGTGGAGCCAGTTTTTTTTTTTTTTATTTAGTTTTGATTTTGTTTTGTGTGTGTGTTGTGGTTTTTATTTATGTATTTATTTTCAGCTAGACGTCTTGTTGATCCTGTTTGGAATTTCTTTTAGAACATGCTGCTTATCTGTGACCGGCTTTACCATGTCTGTGAATAGAACTGTGGGTTACGTCTGGTCTGATCTAATAAGGACGTTGTGTAACGCTTCCTATTCTTCCCGGCCAGGACACGCTACATAATCCCATCTAAGGGGACACATGACGGTGAATGGAGATGTCATGGTGTATGCGGTGTTCTTCCCTCACTCTCCATACATGAAAAGCACACACTGATCTTCTGTAGGGAAATCTGATGTGTAGATGACTCCTACAAATACAGAGAAATTGTCCGTCCTCTGCCGGGGGAAACATGTATTCTTCTGTATGTTGTCCTCCATGTGTCTAATGATCTTGTGTGGTGGTACCTTCATGGATGTGCACTTTTATTGCAGAATAGGGCAGCAGTCACTATATATATATATGTATGTGAAAAAAAAAGTTGTGTTTTTGTGGTGTCAATTATTGTTAAAGCAACCTAAGCATAGCGAGCGGACTGCTGCAAGGTGCATGAACTACTTTGCTGCAAATGGGGCATGTAGAGCACCCTATTGAAATGAATGGGCGAAACCTGCACATATGTGATATGTCTGGTGTTTCTCATCATAGTGAAATTGGGGCCTTAATGCACTTTCATGTAGTCTTCTGTGTCTGAAATAAGAAATTTTTATTCCTTCCTACCTTCTTCCTTCCTTCTCGTTTTTGTTTTTGTTTTTTTTGTTTCTTTCTCTCTTCTTACTCTCCCTTTTTTTTTTTTTTTTTTTTTTCTTTCTCTCTCTTTTTTTCTTTCTCTCTCTTTTTTTCTTTCTCTCTCTTTTTTTCTTTCTCTCTCTTTTTTTCTTTTTGTTTTTGTTTCTTTTCTCTCTCTTCTTTCTCCTTTCTCTCTCTTCTTTCTCTCCTTTTTTTTTTCTTTTTGTTTCTCCTCTTCTTTCTCTCCTTCTTTTTTTTTTTTTTTTGTTTTCCTTTCTTTCCTCCTTTCTTTCCTCCTTTCTTTCCTCCTTTCTTTCCTCCTTTCTTTCCTCCTTTCTTTCCTCCTTTCTTTCCTCCTTTCTTTCCCCCTTTCTCTCCTCCTTTCTTTCCCCCTTTCTCTCCTCCTTTCTTTCCCCCTTTCTCTCCTCCTTTCTTTCCCCCTTTCTCTCCTCCTTTCTTTCCCCCTTTCTCTCCTCCTTTCTTTCCCCCTTTCTCTCCTCCTTTCTTTCCCCCTTTCTCTCCTCCTTTCTCTCCTCCTTTCTCTCCTCCTTTCTCTCCTCCTTTCTTTCCCCCTTTCTCTCCTCCTTTCTTTCCCCCTTTCTTTTTTTTTTTTCTCTTTTTGTCTTTTTTTTTTTTTTTTTTTTTTTTCTCTTTTCTCTTTTCTCTTTCTTCCAAGCAGAGTAGAAATCCTTCTCTGCGGCATGCTGGCGGCGCATGGGCCTTTCTACTTAGGCTGTGGCTACTTTTATAAAGAAAATGTAACTGTAAGACATTGCTTGCTTTGATGCTCCTGAAATGTACTTGGCTGATTCTGAGAGCTTGGACGGTCTTGAAGAGTAAGGTTTTTTTGATGTGTTGGTTTTTTGTTTGTTTTTTTTTTGTTTTTTTTTCATTTTTATTTTGTTTTCCTTTTTTAATGGCAGAGGATGAGGTCCAACCAGCGATATAAGTTCATCTTGTACAGTACTTGACGACAAGCTTTGGGTTAGCTCCCATGGCACTACAAGTACCAGCATTGTGTTGGCTAGTAGGATTTTAGGAAACCTGCGGCTTCCTAGCAGCTGGCGTAGCAGCCCTTGATCTGCTGCTTCATTAACAGATTAGAGATCTCCCTCCAAACATTTAGGTCAGTAGGTTTAAAGCCAGGCTAAGGGCGAAGCAGCGACCGTCTTGTGTGGCAATCCTCCTCCTTTTTTATTTTTTAATGTTCCCAGCTGACGGGCGATCTCTAGATATAAAATCGATCACCTTCATCGACCTGGCAAATTAAATGCATTTGAGCAAACAAGGCCGCTTGCGCCTTTTCAGTAGCTGCACGGTTTTAATTCTATTCCATGATCCCAGCACATTACTAACAGAGCTGTGAGTCACCGCCGCTTTTCTGGGCTTATAAAAGCTGCGGAAGGCTGCTGTGAGTAGGAGACGTTTGTGTGGAATCCAGTTATGATGTCACTTTTTTTAATAAAAACAATATCTTAAGAGATCGGCGTTACCAGAATAGATAGAAAGCTAATCCGTCAGTCAGTGTAATAAGGGGGCCCATAGTCTTTCTATGTGTGGGGGCGGCGATTGGTGTTGTGTTTAAATTTTTATTTATTTATTTATTTTTTTTTTTTTTAGTACACCTTCATGTTAAAGGGGACCTTTTCAAGTTGACATGAATAGAATCCAGACAATAGACGGCAACAATAACATTTATTCAGGAAAACTTCTAGCATTTAAAAAAAAGTCATCTTGGCATTTCTGTCAGTGAGGTTTGCCTAGGCTCAGCAGTCTGAGGACACCATGTCAGTCTAGGCAAAGTCACGAACTGGAGCAGTCCGACTTCTTCTGAGCCTAGGCAAAGTCACCGACTGGAGCAGTCCGACTTCTTCTTCTGAGCCTAGGCAAAGTCACCGACAGGAGCAATCCGACTTCTTCTTCTGAGCCTAGGCAAAGTCGCCGACTGGAGCAGTCCGACTTCTTCTTCTGAGCCTAGGCAAAGTCGCCGACTGGAGCAGTCCGACTTCTTCTTCTGAGCCTAGGCAAAGTCGCCGACTGGAGCAGTCCGACTTCTTCTTCTGAGCCTAGGCAAAGTCGCCGACAGGAGCAGTCCGACTTCTTCTTCTGAGCCTAGGCAAAGTCGCCGACAGGAGCAGTCCGACTTCTTCTTCTGAGCCTAGGCAAAGTCGCCGACTGGAGCAGTCCGACTTCTTCTTCTGGGCCTAGGCAAAGTCGCCGACTGGAGCAGTCCGACTTCTTCTTCTGAGCCTAGGCAAAGTCGCCGACTGGAGCAGTCCGACTTCTTCTTCTTCTGAGCCTAGGCAAAGTCGCCGACTGGAGCAGTCCGACTTCTTCTTCTTCTGAGCCTAGGCAAAGTCGCCGACTGGAGCAGTCCGACTTCTTCTTCTTCTGAGCCTAGGCAAAGTCGCCGACTGGAGCAGTCCGACTTCTTCTTCTTCTGAGCCTAGGCAAAGTCGCCGACTGGAGCAGTCTGGCTGCTTCTTCTGAGCCTAGGCAAAGTCGCCGTCTGTGATCATTAGATTGCTCCCGTCGGTGAATGTGCCTAGGCTGAGATGGTGTCATCGGGCTGCTCCCGTTGGTGGCTTTGTTCCAATCAGTGACTTTACCTAGGCTGAGATGGTGTCGGACTGACATACTAACTAAGGAGTTAATCCTGGGCATTGTGCAAAAAAAGGCTGATCCGGTCTTCTCTGATCCTCCCCTTCCACTCTCCCCAATCCATCTCCTGATAGTAAAGAGCCCTAGAAGACACACTGCACATTTTCAGTTTGGTGTGTATTGCTAGAGAGCCGTGTGGGTTATTTTATTTTTTTTTTGGTTGTTTTTTTTTTTTTTTCTTGGGAGAGTGCATGTGATCAGCACAGGGCCAATCAGCACTGTCCAGACTGAGGGTCAGGGGTCCTGCAGTCTCATAGAACAATGGTCATCAACCCTGTCCTCAGGGCCCACTAACAGGCCGGGTTTTTTATATATTACCTTGGGGAGATGCAGACTAGAATACTGCAATCACTGAGCAGCAAATAATATCACCTGTCATGTATTTCAGTTATCTGGCCTGTTGGTGGGCCCTGAGGACAGGGTTGATGACCACTGTCGTAGGACAATCGTAGAATGAAAACTCCTACAAGCTCTAACCAGACACTGATAGAAGTCACAAGACTGCAATATACTGATGAGAAAAGGTATTTAGCAGTTTATATTTACTAAAATAATTGCATCTCCATGTTCTGTGTACTGTGGGAGACCAGATATAGTGAATGCAGAGTCCTGGGTTTAGTAACACTTTTTAACATCTGTATCCATGCATATACATCACCTAGATTGGAATGTGTTTTAGGGGCCATGTTTAGGGTATTAAACCCCAAAGCAAACATATAGTTTTGGTGGTGTGTTTTTTTTTTTTTTTTTTGTTTTTTTTTGGGGGGTTTTCTTTCTTCTGTTTTTGATCTTGTGATCCATCCAGTACGTTTGCTGTGTTTTCACAAGCTCACCAGCAGAATGTATCGGTTTGCAGGGATGGGACAAACCATTTACCACTGACTGGGTGCTTACAATGATCTGATTTTATTTATTCAAGTAAAAACTCTATCCCAAAGTGGGGGAAAAGCTGTTGGCTGTAACTGATTATAAAGTTTTAAATCTGCTAGTACTTCTAACACGCCAACCCCCCCCGACTGACAATGCTGCTGTCCAAAGGTGCCCCCTGTTGCCAGATTGCCGGGTTAAAAAAAAAAAACAGAGGTGGGGGAGCCTAAAAAAAAGAAACAAATGCAGCCACCCCATCGCATAGTATTACATTTTTTGGATTTGGGTTTAATACTGCTTTAACGTTTTTGGTACTTTTTTAGTTAGTATGTTTGAGTAGCTCACAGGACGTCTTGGGCTCCTGTGGCGTCTCGCGGCTCTGGGGCTCCTGTGGCGTCTCGCGGCTCTGGGGCTCCTGTGGCGTCTCGCGGCTCTGGGGCTCCTGTGGCGTCTCGCGGCTCTGGGGCTCCTGTGGCGTCTCGCGGCTCTGGGGCTCCTGTGGGGTCTCGCGGCTCTGGGGCTCCTGTGGGGTCTCGCGGCTCTGGGGCTCCTGTGGGGTCTCGCGGCTCTGGGGCTCCTGTGGGGTCTCGCGGCTCTGGGGCTCCTGTGGGGTCTCGCGGCTCTGGGGCTCCTGTGGGGTCTCGCGGCTCTGGGGCTCCTGTGGGGTCTCGCGGCTCTGGGGCTCCTGTGGGGTCTCGCGGCTCTGGGGCTCCTGTGGGGTCTCGCGGCTCTGGGGCTCCTGTGGGGTCTCGCGGCTCTGGGGCTCCTGTGGGGTCTCGCGGCTCTGGGGCTCCTGTGGGGTCTCGCGGCTCTGGGGCTCCTGTGGGGTCTCGCGGCTCTGGGGCTCCTGTGGGGTCTCGCGGCTCTGGGGCTCCTGTGGGGTCTCGCGGCTCTGGGGCTCCTGTGGGGTCTCGCGGCTCTGGGGCTCCTGTGGGGTCTCGCGGCTCTGGGGCTCCTGTGGGGTCTCGCGGCTCTGGGGCTCCTGTGGGGTCTCGCGGCTCTGGGGCTCCTGTGGGGTCTCGCGGCTCTGGGGCTCCTGTGGGGTCTCGCGGCTCTGGGGCTCCTGTGGGGTCTCGCGGCTCTGGGGCTCCTGTGGGGTCTCGCGGCTCTGGGGCTCCTGTGGGGTCTCGCGGCTCTGGGGCTCCTGTGGGGTCTCGCGGCTCTGGGGCTCCTGTGGGGTCTCGCGGCTCTGGGGCTCCTGTGGGGTCTCGCGGCTCTGGGGCTCCTGTGGCGTCTCGCGGCTCTGGGGCTCCTGTGGGGTCTCGCGGCTCTGGGGCTCCTGTGGGGTCTCGCGGCTCTGGGGCTCCTGTGGCGTCTCTCTGCTCGGGGCTCCTGTGGCGTCTCTCTGCTCGGGGCTCCTGTGGCGTCTCTCTGCTCGGGGCTCCTGTGGCTTCTCTCGGCTCGGGGCTCTGGGGCTCCTGTGGTGGCTCGGGTCTCTTGTGGTGGCTCGGGGCTCCTGTGGGGGCTCCTGTGGCGTCTCGCGGCTCTGGGGCTCCTGTGGCGTCTCGCGGCTCTGGGGCTCCTGTGGCGGCTCTGGGGCTCCTGTGGCGTCTCTCTGCTCGGGGCTCTGGGGCTCCTGTGGCTTCTCGGGGCTCTGGGGCTCCTGTGGCGTCTCGCGGCTCTGGGGCTCCTGTGGCGTCTCGCGGCTCTGGGGCTTCTCTCGGCTGGGGGCTCTGGGGCTCCTGTGGCGTCTCTGGGGCTCCTGTGGCTTCTCTCGGCTCGGGGCTCTGGGGCTCCTGTGGCGTCTCGCGGCTCTGGGGCTCCTGTGGCGTCTCGCTGCTCTGGGGCTCCTGTGGCTTCTCTCGGCTCGGGGCTCTGGGGCTCCTGTGGCGTCTCGCGGCTCTGGGGCTCCTGTGGCGTCTCGCTGCTCTGGGGCTCCTGGGCTTCTCTCGGCTCAGGGCTCTGGGGCTCCTGTGGGGGCTCCTGTGGCTTCTCTCGGCTCGGGGCTCTGGGGCTCCTGTGGGGGCTCCTGTGGCTTCTCTCGGCTCGGGGCTCTGGGGCTCCTGTGGGGGCTCCTGTGGCTTCTCTCGGCTCGGGGCTCTGGGGCTCCTGTGGCGGCTCGGGTCTCTTGTGGTGGCTCGGGGCTCCTGTGGGGGCTCCTGTGGCGTCTCGCGGCTCTGGGGCTCCTGTGGCGTCTCGCGGCTCTGGGGCTTCTCTCGGCTGGGGGCTCCTGGGGCTCCTGTGGCGTCTCGCGGCTCTGGGGCTCCTGTGGCGTCTCGCGGCTCTGGGGCTCCTGGGCTTCTCTCGGCTCAGGGCTCTGGGGCTCCTGTGGGGGCTCCTGTGGCTTCTCGGGGCTCTGGGGCTCCTGTGGGGGCTCCTGTGGGGGCTCCTGTGGCTTCTCTCGGCTCTGGGGCTCCTGTGGCGGCTCGGGGCTCTGTCAGTTTCAGGGTGTTCTCCGAGTGGAATCCGGCCACATCGAATATCTGAGACTCGACAGTGATGTGAAAAAGCCAAAGCATGTAGAAGCAGCCGTTCAGTTTTTTTTTTTGATTTTTTTTCTTCTTTCTATTTTGGTTTTATTGTGTTTTTGTAAAATCAAGTCTGAACAGTCCCGGGATCAGAGCTGTAAAAATCACAGCTGACCCCTCGGGCCATGTGCGAGTTCTCTGAATTTACCAGGAAGTATGATGAACGTTTTAGGTGATGAATCTTTGGCAAGTCCACCTTAAATGTTCTTTTTGGATTCCGCCGAAATCCGGATTCTGCTAGAGCTGTCAGACAAGTGTTCGTTGTCTTCCCCACTTTAAAGAGTAACTCCACTTTTGTTGAGAAACACACTTTCCCCTCTGGGTGATCTCTGTACATTGCAAGGATTTGAACAAACTTTTGTTGCAGATTCTTACCGTTTGTTCTGAAGAAATCCCTGTGTGTTCCTCTGTGCTGAGTGTCTAATGGGAGTGATTTCAGAATTGTCAATCAGCTGCTGCAGAATAAGCGCTCTAATGAGGAAAGTGGCAGGGGCTGCATCCTTTTTAGATGCCATTTCATATTCGGAATATCTTACCAAAAATTATCTTGGTGCAGAATTCTGGGGAAAAACTGTGAGCCAATCGCATAAGGAGGAAATTATGTTTCTTAGGGGGGGTTGTATACCATCTGTGTACAGAACATCTCCAGGTAGCCATGTTGCATTGCACTTTACAGAAAATTCTAGAGCCGCAGAATGAAAAGTTATGATAACTTTTTAATAACATTCAATTACAATATGACTTATGTAGCAATTGAGATCTCTCTCTCTCGATCTCTCGATCTCGAACTCTCGATCTCTCTCCTTTTCTCTCGATCTCTCTCCTTTTCTCTCGATCTCTCTCTCCTTTTCTCTCGATCTCTCTCTCCTTTTCTCTCGATCTCTCTCTCCTTTTCTCTCGATCTCTCTCTCCTTTTCTCTCGATCTCTCTCTCCTTTTCTCTCGATCTCTCTCTCCTTTTCTCTCGATCTCTCTCTCCTTTTCTCTCGATCTCTCTCTCCTTTTCTCTCGATCTCTCTCTCCTTTTCTCTCGATCTCTCTCTCCTTTTCTCTCGATCTCTCTCTCCTTTTCTCTCGATCTCTCTCTCCTTTTCTCTCGATCTCTCTCTCCTTTTCTCTCGATCTCTCTCTCCTTTTCTCTCGATCTCTCTCTGTATATGTATGTATGTATGTATGTATGTATGTATGTATCTGATGCCGGTTACTGAGATCAGAACCTCTTATTAGAGAATGTGATGTGGAGGGGTTGTAAGATGCAGGTGAAACAATTGTTTTCTGTGTGCCCTATTCACACCGCAAGGAGGTGCACTATGCAGACATTTTATTGCAACGTACAGGAGTGCATACTGCTGTTGCACAGCATCACTTTTGTGCGCTTCAAATAAAGTTTCTCTAAAAAAATAAAATAAAAAGTGGAGCTGTGTGATACTCTGAATCACGCCCCATACTGCCCCCTACCACCCCCTACCTCAGTGGAACGGGCAGCTGCCATGCAGGTAAATTGCTGTAGGTTGACACTCTACCAGCTGGCCAATCAGTGTGAATTCATCCTTAGTAACGGCACCTCGCTGCACTCGCCACTCCCGTCCTCTAGATGGGGTTCTCGTAGCACTCTGGGCGCTCTCACTCCACCGCACCTTTTCCTGGGCGCCCAGGGGTGATAGTATATTAGTGGCGGCATCATTTCCTTCTTCCCTTTTTTTTTTTTTTTTTTTTTTTTAGCGAGTACAGCTGCTGTAACAAACTACAATTCCCATCATGCTATGGGAATTGTAGCAACAATGGGCATGAATGAGAATGACAAAAGCAGACCAGGCTGCAATTCTCACCTATAATCTGGAGCTGTCTCCCAAGTCTATTTTTCACCAAGTGATGCCCTTTTAGTCTTTCTATGCATGGATGGATGTCCTCAAACTGCCCCCTATGTATAGCGAGCCTCCATGGACCCATTCACTTTTTTTATTTAATTTTTTTATATCCTGTCTGGGGGCCCATTTTAATTAAAGCTGGACTCCATTTGTTTAACTGTATTATTCAACAGCCACAAAAGATATAAATCCACTCTGTGTGAACCAAATGCCTTTGCAATCCCAGATATTAGCTTGTAAATATAGCAGTGACGTGTGTGTGTGTGTGTGTGTGTGTGTGTACATACACTCAGCAGGCTCCACCCACTACAGACTGTTGAAAACTACAGGAGGGGGTGGAGACAAGAGCAGTTGCCCTGCATAAGGAGAGCAGAGCTGTGGGAGGGGTTCCAGCAGGCTACATCCACTATAGGCTGCCTGTGTAACATGAAAACTACAGGAGGGGGTGGAGACAAGACCAGTCATCTTGCACAAGGAGAGAGAGCAGAGCTGTAGGAGGGGCCCAGCAGGCTCCACCCACTGCAGGCTGCCTGCAGAAAACTACAGGAGGGGGCGGAGACAAGACCAGTCACCCTGCACAAGGGGAGAGAGAGCAGAGCTGTGGGAGGGGTTCCAGTAGTCTCCACCCACTACAGGCTGCCTGCAGCAAAGGGGGTGGAGACCAGACCAATTCTCCCCTCCCTTACACAAGGGCAGCAGTGAGCGGTCTTTATTGCAGGAAGGATTACTGCACAGATCTGGAAGAAATGCACAAAGTTCCCAGGGATTCGGGAATTCTGATGATGAATGGGTTTAGGTGATATTTTACTTATCCTGAAGATCGGCTTTAATTAAAGAAAACTGCCCAGTTGAAGCCTTTTGGATCAATATGACCAGCAGGGAGTTGGCATTTCCAGGAGGAGAACTGAGCATTGCATGTCCTATATAACGCAGATGAAGAGGATGTGTAATGTCCGTGTAGCGCTGAGCCCAGTGATCTGACGTATGGGTGTGACCTTGTTTGTGTATTTAAATGGCCTTCTTTTTTTTTTCTTTTTATTGACTTGCTTCCCGTGATTTTTCTGTGGCCTCCAGCGATTTCTCTGGGAAAATCACTTGCGTGCTGAAATTAATATTACTGTATTAGTGGTTACCTAGCAACCGGTGGCAACTGCGCATCATGAATAGTGATTAAATGTTCCATCTCCTGACAGTCTGCAATTGATTATCCAAAGTTGAATGAATGTGCGCTATGAGCATTGGCGGTCATTGTGATCTGTACATGGCTGGGGGGGGGTCAGTGGTGTCTGTGTGCAGGGGGGGTGGGGGGGTGTCTGCTGTAAATCTTCATTCTCCTTTTTTTTTCATGTCCCGAGCTGCAGCATAAAAATAGATCAAAGCTGATAAAAATCATAACCGGAGGCTCTCCGGGCAGAAATCTTCAAAGGAGAATTACAGGCATGGATTTTCTATATGTAGTTGCATTGTTCCAGCTTGAACCAACTATGTGTAGGCCAGTGTTTTTATTTCTCAACTCCAGTCCTCAAGGCGCCCTGACAGGTCATGTTTTCAGGATTTTCCCTCAGATGAAACGGCTGTGGTAATTACTAAGGCAGTGAAACTGATCAAATCGCCTGTGCAAAGTAATGCAATGCCTGAAAACATGACCTTTTGGGACGCCTTGAGGACCGGAGTTGAGAAACACTGCCATACCTGCAGGATCCCTCTAGAACTGGGGTCTCCAAACTCTCTGGGCACCCCCGTGGTTGGGTGTCGGTAGGCGCAAGGGCACCCCGTGGTTGGGTGTCGGTGGGAGCAACAATGCCGCAAGGACCGCAGTTTGGAGACCATTGCTCTCTAAAAGATGAAAATCACTGAAGTAGACACCGCTACTACACTGCTACCCCAGTAATCGTTGGGTGTCGGTAGGAGCAAGGGCACCCCGTCGTTGGGTGTCGGTAGGAGCAAGGGCACCCCGTCGTTGGGTGTCGGTAGGAGCAAGGGCACCCCGTCGTTGGGTGTCGGTAGGAGCAAGGGCACCCCGTCGTTGGGTGTCGGTAGGAGCAAGGGCACCCCGTCGTTGGGTGTCGGTGGGAGCAAGGGCACCCCGTCGTTGGGTGTCGGTGGGAGCAAGGGCACCCCGTCGTTGGGTGTCGGTGGGAGCAAGGGCACCCCGTCGTTGGGTGTCGGTGGGAGCAAGGGCACCCCGTCGTTGGGTGTCGGTGGGAGCAAGGGCACCCCGTCGTTGGGTGTCGGTGGGAGCAGGGGCACCCCGTCGTTGGGTGTCGGTGGGAGCAGGGGCACCCCGTCGTTGGGTGTCGGTGGGAGCAGGGGCACCCCGTCGTTGGGTGTCGGTGGGAGCAGGGGCACCCCGTCGTTGGGTGTCGGTGGGAGCAGGGGCACCCCGTCGTTGGGTGTCGGTGGGAGCAGGGGCACCCCGTCGTTGGGTGTCGGTGGGAGCAGGGGCACCCCGTCGTTGGGTGTCGGTGGGAGCAGGGGCACCCCGTCGTTGGGTGTCGGTGGGAGCAGGGGCACCCCGTCGTTGGGTGTCGGTGGGAGCAGGGGCACCCCGTCGTTGGGTGTCGGTGGGAGCAGGGGCACCCCGTCGTTGGGTGTCGGTGGGAGCAGGGGCACCCCGTCGTTGGGTGTCGGTGGGAGCAGGGGCACCCCGTCGTTGGGTGTCGGTGGGAGCAGGGGCACCCCGTCGTTGGGTGTCGGTGGAAGCAAGGGCACCCCGTCGGGTGTCGTG